>JAGSMP010000084.1:0-445000 GCA_029286625.1 Parnassius orleans
CCTACCACAACTGTATTTATTACATGCTTACGAGGTAATATTGGGTTATACTTTGGAAAAGAAGATATTCAAAATGGAGCAAACTGATTAAAGGTAAACAAGAATCACCTTGTTTCGGAGGTACGTGTAAAAATCTAAAAAGTATGATTAATTATCAATGAAAATCCACTATTAAGCTTTAATAACATAACCTCGTCACTCGTATAATATGAAATAATAAATAGGTATTTCCAACCAATAAATGTAGGTTGAGATATATATAGAGATACGTTGAGAAATTGGAGTGATATATTTAATATGTTTTTCTTACTTTCGTGTTCAATTCGTCTTTTGAGCATTTAGTTTGGCAGTCGCCATTTATCATAGTCATTGGGCAAAATTGCGCACATGCAGGTGATTTTGGGACAGTATTGAGAAAATAGGAAAAGGAAAACACTCAGGCTGATACACTATCACCATCTTGTTGGACAATATATTATCAATACTGTTTACGCAAAAGCGTTGGTGTCAGGCATCGACGTTAGATGGCGCTCCGCTCGGCTGATACGGGATGAAGTTCGTGCGGGTTGAACGTCCGAACTTCCCAACGGTGGGAGTCGAGAGCGAAAGATTAGATGTCTTCTGCGCGTCGAGAGAAGGCAGTCCGTTTTGATAGGAACTCTTAGATCTAATTTTATGTTAGGCGCTTATAGTAAATTTACCACTGGGAGTGGTGGCTCGTGTTGAGAGTTTACCCGACTTTAGGTTTAACGCAGAATCTTTATAATTGATTCGACTGTATTAGTTACTAGTGCGGTAGTTAATATTCTAGAAATAACGGTGACCTTTGATCCGTACGTTCGGTGTTCATTTTCGCGAGTCAATCGTAACAAAGGAAGAAAGTGACTGCTGAGGGGGACCTTAGCTGGGAGAGGAGCTGAGGGCCGAACTGCTGCAGGGGAACGGTCAATAAGGTCAATAACACTACCAGCCACACCCATTACACATCACAGACCTTTACTTTCTAGCACAACACATCCATACGAGACCTGACCGAATCCTAAGGGACCAGTCGCCTTGAATAGAGGTAAGTAAGCTCTGTAAAATAATTGTAACGCTCCCCCCCGATTATTTAATTTGATTATAAACTTAACCCTTGGCGTTTAGAGCGCCCGATCGGCATCTGCCTGTAACTTCTTCGTTTATGGGCCGCGAAGGATTTTACTCCTGGGATAGGCAACTGCCGGCCGTAACATTTGGTAGCAGGCGTGGTTCTGGGATCGATTCCCGGTCGATCCACCGACCATAGTATTTGATAAAATTAAATAATTTGGTGGCAGGGAGCGTTGGGTTGATTGGTTTAATTTTGTGTCTACAATCACGCCGTCCGTAATACGTAAAAATAGTTTTTATTATATACGTAATAATAAAATTCCTTTCTTTGTTAGCTTGCTGTTATTTGCGGGTAAATTTGAAAAACCACGCCCGGTTCGCGCGCGCAAGAGTTTTGCGTCATGGGTAGACGGTTATTTTTACGTAATCGGTTAATTGTCGTTGTCGGATGGTAGTGTGTTACTTATCGAAGGTTGATTTCCGAGCAAGGCATCTTTGTTGATGTGTATCTTCGTTATGTATCTTTCGTATTGTAATTGTATTTGAGCTGAAGGGTGGTAATTTGTGTTTACGTAATTTGAATTAACTCGATTTCATCGCACTAGTATTTGTTATTGTTAATTTTATTTACCTTTTCTTTTGTACTAACTTGTGTTTGATTTAATAATAGCGGTTCTTATTTGTGTAATTTCTATTCAACTCGATTTGATAGGAACTGCATTGGTTAGCTGTTAATTTTTTGTATTTTTATTTGTTGTTTTTGTAATTGTGCTCGAGCGGCGTCGTAATTTGTATTTAGTAGTGATGTCCTCATGGGATGCTAATCCGTTGCCTGCGGACTGAGTTACGCTGGGCCACCAGCGCCCATGCTTTGATAGGTCGACCGGATAGGGTCCATAATTTGATGAAGCGGTTCGAGCAGGTCGATGCTCGAAGGGCTGCAGTGGAGGAGGCTTACGCTGAGCTCGAGGATTCGGATGTGGAAAAGGGAGTCCTGGACTCCTGCTTCGCAGACTACGAGCAGTTCTTGTGGCTCACGGATGAGTTGATCGAGGCTGAAGGCAGGTATGCCGAGGAGGCGCGTGAAGCTCGGACGAGTGGCCTGCCCGAGTCCTTTCGGAAGCAGCCTCGGCCGGAGCTGTTGGGACGACTCCCAACTCTGGACTTGCCAAAGTTCTCCGGGTCCTTTCAGTGGCTGACCTTCGTTGGGCATTTCGACGGCTAGTGGACGCCCGGGTGACTTGACCCCGAGCAGAAGATGGCGTGCCTCCTGGCCTCACTGGAGGGGAGGCCTGGGCGTTGTCAGCCATTTGAGATTGTCGGACGACGCCTACCAGACTGCTCGGGACCTCCTAGCCAGAAGATACGCCAACGTCCGGCGAATTGCCGACGAACATGTTAAGCAGCTTCTAAGCCTTCCGCTGCTTAGTGACCGGGCCAGACTACGTCCGGACCTGGTGGATCCAGTCTTGGTGGCCTGTAATACGTTGAGGCGGCTGGATTTACCAGTAGGCGAATGGGCCTTCTTGTTGCTCCGCATCGTGCTGTCCGTACCTCTCGACCTTCAAATGCATTTTGAGGAGAGGTACGGCGGGACGAAGCCTCTATATTCGCCCTTCTATGACCTGCTGCGGTTTTTGGAGGAGCAGTGCCGACAGATCGAGCACGCGGCGGGCACCTTCGACGACTTACGAGCCGTGCCCAGTGAGAGGCGAAATCCGCCGGGCAAGTCAACCCCCCCCTGCTCCTATTGTCGAGCATCTGATCATCGGGTAACGTCTTGCCCAAAATTATTAGGTAAGCCGAGTCCGGCGAGGCGAACTATCGCCAAGGCGCCGCTGGTGCTACTCCTGTTTGGAAGGGCACCTCCAGCGAGACTGTCCGCACCGGCGGCCTGTCTGCATTGCCAGGGCAATCACCATGCCTTACTGTGCCTGGAGTGCAAGCGGCGTCTCTCTCGGGGCGCTGCCAGGCCTCGACCCCACGGGCGGGGCGTTCCGCCACGCCCTCTGACGGGCGACGCTCGGCGCCCGCCGGCTAGCCACCAGACCCCTAGGTTTGAAAGGGTCCCTCCCCGACCAGTTGGGGGTAATTTCAGGGCGGGGTGTCATCACCCCTCAGCGTGCGAAGAGGACTTCACGGCCACTCATCGGTCCGCTGGACCCTTCTCTCCCGTTAGCTGAGTGGCCGCGACTGGTGTACCACTGTACCCCATTTGATGGAGGCGGCCTGGCTATTGCCGCCTTAGTCCACCACGGGCCTCTACCGAGCCTTAAGCCGTCAACAGTCCACTTGTCAAGCTGTTCTGTTGCCGACGGCCTCAGTGAGGCGTACAACCCAGTGGCGACTGTTGGCGGTTGCACTCTGTTAATCTCGGGTTCACGCGGTGTGGCCTCCACTTGGTGGTGGGAAGATTAGGGCCCCCTGGAGCGTTGAATCACGCTCTCAAGGGGTATGAGATTTGGTTTGGTCGAGCACTTAGTTAAAAATTCTTTAAATTTAAATTAAAATGCCTTTGGGTTTTCCGCGAAATTCATATTGTAGCGGTTATGATTAAGAGAATTGAATTTAAAATACTCCTTTAAATGCTGCTGCACAAAACATATTGTAAATACATTTGATCACTGCGTTTATTGTTGCACGGAAAATTGAGATTAAATTGTGTGCCCTTTTTGAATGCTTGTGCGTAGGCTTGTAATTGTATTTGATTGTCGCGCCTGTGCTGAAGGGAAGTTTGAATTCATTTGAAATTTGAATGGCGCTCTATTTTGAAAATTATGTATATATTTGTGATAGTGTTTAATCATTTTGCTTTGTGATAAGGAAGATTGAAATTAGATAACCCTGTGGTTGCCAAGGGAAATAAGAGTAAATTCTCTTTGGTTTAGATTTCATTGGCACTGTCTAAGATATTTATTTGAAATAAAATAGGGCTGTCCTTACGCTTATTGTTTTGTTTACTTTGCCAGTTGACCTATGTGCATCGGTGATTACTTGTTTTAATTAATTCTGTAATTGAACATTGATGCTGTTGAAAAATTAGTTGAAATATGAGCATAGGATCACCTGCTAGGGACCTTCTGTGCGTTTCGTTCAGCTCTCCACAGACGACGTTCATGGGGAATTTGGGGGTGCTCTCTGCACTGAAGCTTGAAGGTCCTCTGGGCCGCTTCGTGTCGCGTCGCTGTTTGCAGACCTGATCCGGTCGAGTTGCGGAACTAATCATAGGAGCGCAGATAGGTGTTTGAAGGAGGTCGTCTGACTTCTGTCTAGGAATAGGACTTATTTATGTGCTGCGATGACCAGGAAGGGCATCCAGTTCTTCCGGCTAGCCCACGTTGGGGCTGTAATTTTGAGGCGTTGGTCAGGGTTGCAAGATCTGATTGGGTGCGTAAGGTATCCTAGTTTGGTTGTAGATTCGATCTTGCAACTTACCGTCGCGACCGTGTCACGCTGACCGGTTTGCTCGCGGACCTAAATCCTTATGTCCGGGACGGGGGTTTGTTGCAAAAGCGTTGGTGTCAGGCATCGACGTTGATGGCGCTCGCTCGGCTGATACGGGATGAAGTTCGTGCGGGTTGAACGTCCGAACTTCCCAACGGTGGGGTCGAGGCGAAAGATTAGATGTCTTCTGCGCGTCGAGAGAGGCAGTCCGTTTTGATAGGAACTCTTAGATCTAATTTTATGTTGGGCGCTTATAGTAAATTTACCACTGGGAGTGGTGGCTCGTGTTGAGAGTTTACCGGACTTTAGGTTTAACGCAGAATCTTTATAATTGGATTCGACTGTATTAGTTACTAGTGCGGTAGTTAATATTCTAGAAATAACGGTGACCTTTGATCCGTACGTTCGGTGTTCATTTTCGCGAGTCAATCGTAACAAAGGAAGAAGTGACTGCTGAGGGGACCTTAGCTGGGAGAGGAGCTGAGGGCCGAACTGCTGCAGGAACGGTCAAATAAGGTCAATAACACTACCAGCCACACCCAATTACACATCACAGACCTTACTTTCTAGCACAACACATCCATACGAGACCTGACCGATCCTAAGGGACCAGTCGCCTTGAATAGAGGTAAGTAAGCTCTGTAAAATAATTGTAACGCTCCCCGATTATTTAATTTGATTATAAACAACCCTTGGCGTTTAGAGCGCCCGATCGGCATCTGCCTGTAACTTCTTCGTTTATGGGCCGCGAAGGATTTTACTCCTGGGATAGGCAACTGCCAGCCGTAACAAATACTGAGATATAAAACAAATACTATGGGCTTAAAACTGCTGGGAAAATATCTTACATGAGTTATATGGATATGCTACAAACAGACCATTAGAACTATTACTTCGAATATGTATGGGTTCATGTATATATAATAAAATAAGAAATAAAATGCCATCAACATCTTGGGATAGGATTTTCTGGTTTCTGGCAGAATTACTGAGGACTTAAAACTGTTGGAAAGAATATCTAGCATAATTTATATAAAATGCTATATATACAGACCATTAGAGCTATCACTTAGAGAATATACATGGTATAAATTACTCAGGCCATTAGAGCTATCACTTATGAGGATAGACATGGTTAACTATTCATACCTTAGAGCTATCACTTAAGAGGGCAGACAGGTTTTGAATTGATATAAAGCGCTACTATTAGAGGAAAGACATTAAGATGGGCTGGGCCTCGGAAGACATCACTGCAGGCTTTAAACCATTAGAGTTATCACCTAGAGGATAGACATGGTTAACTATTCACACCTTAGAGCTAACATTTAAAGGATAGACATGGTTCTATTCAGACCTTAGAGCTATCACTTAGAGGTTAGACAGGTTTGGAATTGACATACAAAGCGCTATCACTAGAAACTAAAACATTGTGCTGTACTGGGATTTAGAATAAAAATAAATAATGGTATAATTTTTTTTATTACAAGGTGACTAATATTATGAGTAAAACATAATGAAAAGTTGTTACAAAATTACAGATGTAAAAATATCAGAAAGTCTCAGGGGTTCGTCAAAAGAAGTCCAAAATTTGTCAACATAAGAGAACTCCCACATGATCGCTGGGCATCAAGATAGCAAATTATATTCAACATACCAAACATCTAAAAGGCAGCAGGTCCCGAAATTATATACCCTGAGATTGCAACTAAACTTTCATTATTTTATCAGAAAATTCTGATTTGGGAAAGAAATAAGTGCTATTAATAAACTTAACTTAAGGTTTTATTAAAGTTATGTATAACTTTGAGGACCCTAAAAATTGGCAGAACAAGTAAGAAATAATAACTGAATTCTGGGACGAAACTACCCTGTTGCTCAAGGTGAGAGTCAGTTTAGTAGTCCTTAAAATTGGAATTCCCAAACAAATTATGAGATTTATAGATACATGTTAAAATTTAAAGACTATATTATTACATATTATTATGTAGACACTTTTAAAAAGTTACATAATATTCATCCACCTTCTGTGTCGAAGGGGAGGCCTATGTTCCGCAGGGGACTTATAGGCTGCAACGGATGGATGGATAATATGACATGGAAGTAAGAAAAGATGTGATATGAGAACCATTTTACCTTGATATTGAATATCGAGAGGTTACAGGTTTAAATAGTCTTAAAGATTATACATTTTAATCTGACTGTTTAGAAAAATCTAAAAGATTGAATATAAGCTATTATTTTAATTATATCCTCTTGGGATTTACTTGGCTCCATACAGGTTTATGAAACCAATTTGGCATGTCTGCAAAACAAAAATAATATTGTCCACCATCAGATGGAATTACAATCATTTTCTTAAATTAATAAAAGAATAATAAAAATACTAGTTAGTTAGCCTGTAAAATTTTCATGACCTTAGTATTAATGTAAATTTTAAGAAATTAACAAAATATAATTAAAAACTCGGTAACAGAAAGTAAACACCGAATCATTATTATTGATGTAATAAAACTATTTAAAAGAAAGTCATTGAAATCAAAAATTAGCCTATGGAGCAATTTTCTACTGTTAGCACATTCTAGCCATACCATGATTAATGAATTAAATTTAAACAAAGACACATTGTTGCATCCGAGCTGTATTATGTAGCTTAGTATAACCTAAGTTACAAGAAAGATAGCAGTGTTTAGCATCATTAGGTTTTAAATATAATAATGAGGTGCAAAATGCATCAATGGCTTACAGCAGTAAATAAAATATCTTTTTGGGAAAATATAAAACTTACAAAATTCACTACTTAAAACAATTGTACATTGAACAATTAAAAAGAAATTTCAAAATGATTATAGTAAACAATTTTACTATTATAAGGTATTTAAAGGTTATGACAAGTTAAAATATAAGTTATATGTTAAGTACATAGTAAAATGGTAATCTTGAAAAAATGTTTTGTTCAGTTATTTTATGTAGGTTTCATACCTACCCGGTTATTATTACCTTCATATAGTAAAATAACTATGGTAAACATACATACAATAGAGTTATGTCTGACAGATGCATAAAATAGATTACCAAAAGATGTTAACAAATTAATTTGCTCTAAAAATTATGGAAAATACTTACACATAATTGTGATATGAATAGCTACTCTATATTTGTGCATAAGCCATTTAGGTTGCTATCAGTAATATAAGATTAATAATGTTGTATTTTTAACTATATACATAATAATATATCGAAGGTAATATATTATATTCAGTTGCAAATTTATGATCTTAGATGGTAGTGAATAATATTGCATATAATAAAATTATTAAAAGCATAAAGTATTTTGAAATAAAACGGATACTTCTCAACTGGGTGGAAAAGCCATCGGAACTGAGACAATTTTTGGGTCTTAGTCCTTCATTGTGAGGAGATTACATATATATTATTTGATATGATAGTATATGTTTATAATTTTGAAAATTGTAGAACACAATACAAAACCTTTAAAACAAAACAATAATATAGATATTTTGAATAATACTTACTACAAATAAATAATACTTATGGTGTACAATTTTACTCAGAGTTGATAAAACCACTGCTTTATACATTAACAAGATAGAGAGGGTTCTCTTTCATTAATTATTGAGGATTCAATTCTATCAATTAAATGAAAAATATTGGAAATTATATATCGATCTGAAATTGAGCCAAGTAAACAAAGAATAGTCATAAGAAGTCTTTCAAGTGTATTCAACAAGATCATAAAACGGTGTCAAAACTAAAAATTGATCAATTTGTACCGAGAAATAATAATACTATTACACAGAACAATCGTTTTCTGCAGGTATGACCCAGAAACCATGGCAGTTATATTAGATTGGGGGTGATTCTTCTATGCATTTCCACTAGTTGCTATGCTGTTAATATGCTGTCAAAAAATTAAGTTTATAGAACCATAGGTTTTTTGGTTGTCCACATGGGGGGGTAAATGTGAATCAAGTGCAAGGCATGTTAAATAAAAGATTCAATTATTCATTTTGAATAAAATAACAAATTATTAACACCACTTTACAGAGAATCATACTACTATTTGAAATGTTACTATCACCTCATAGGCATCTCACACATATCATAGGTACTATTAGTGAAGAATTTTGTAAAAGTATGGCACTCTAAAATTCATACTCATACATAGTGAACTCTCCTTTGTCAAATACTATAAATCATAAAATTATTATTTATCTATAGTACCAATTTTGCAGTAAGTGTAATGTAATTCCTTACTGAGCTTTTGTGATTTTACTTTGGCTTTTGTTATAAACATAGACTTAATAATAAGTTAGTTTTATATTATTAACATCAAAATGTAGCAACAAAGATTTGAGATTACAAAAATTTACAAAACTAGTAACAAGCTTAGCTGTGATGAGTCACAGGTCATAAAACTTATTAAATATTGTACTTCATAAATATTACATTTATTCTTAGTGGAGTTCAGAGGTATAGTTAAGATATAAGGTAGAATTTCACTTCAACAGCGATTGCATGGGAAAAAATAAATGAGAGAAGCTTAAGCCTTTCCCGTGAATAATTAATAGAAAGCATAACACAAGATATTGATAAATTTAACATTAACTCTCAAAACCCAATTAGAAAAGCATTTCTCAAGTTATAAGATGTTAAATTAAAATTTACTTAAATTAAACGGGAACAGATATTCCAGATTATTGTCTTTTTCACAATTATAGTTCTTCTACGGGCCACTTCTGCTGCAATCAAGCTGACCTTACGTGTATAAGGAAATGTTATAAAATAAAGATAATTTATTTTATGTTATTAAACAAATATGTAATATACATATAATACCTTCAAATTTTTTTAATATAAAATAAGGAAACTTGCAAATTTTTCCATTCATTGGTATTATAATTCGCAACCCTGGCTTCAAACATCTACATGTTGTAAAGAACGTCTCGGACAAGGAGAGTATAATTAAATGGTTAAACGTACTTACCTTAAGTGAAGTTCAACCATAATTATACAAGCTCCTTGTCCGGAACAACCCTCAACCCAACCCTCCTGGGTTAGGGTTGCTCATCTAATCCTTGCTTTAAACATAATGACATTGCAATTGATATACAGATGGATATAGTATTGTGCATACATTCTGCCGTTCCAAAATTTTTTAGGAGCTTGGATAACTGTGATGGTACTGGTATAAAATACGGCGTACTACATTTTGTAAAGAACGTCTCGGACAAGGAACTTCGTATAATTATGGTTGAACTTCACTTAAGGTAAGTTCGTTTAACCAATTTAATTATATTCCATACAAAAGATTTTGTAACGAAAAAATATTGTCATTTATAAATTTCTTTCACAAAACCTCTTCTTCGTTTGAAAGTAATGTGTTCTAATATTGCTTTGGATAAATTGCTTTACTGTGCAATGTAGGGGCAGTGTTTTTTACTGAAACGGCTTATAGCGATCCAAGTCTTTTCATTTATAAAATCTGAAGGTTAAGGGACTATTCCCATTTTTCTAAGTGTGACATTAGATACCATCGATAATTCTTTATCAGGAAATACTTTTGTATTGAAAGTCATGTAGTCCTGGTAAAATGCTTTACCGTTACCGTTATCGTTAGCCTATCAAAAGTCCAGCGCTGAACATGACCTCAACCAAAATTTATGGTTTCCACGCTTGACAACAGCAGTTTTTATTATTATTCTTATTATTCGGACGCTTTGCCCATCTTCTGATTTCTTTCCTCAGTCGCCTCTTACGACACCCACGAGACGATACGGGTGGTGGATATTCTCACACCGCCAGTATATGGTTGTGTAAAGGACGTCCGAATAAATAGAAACTGACGCTTTTACTGGTAACGAGGCATTCCATCTTATTCCATTATTCCTTAGAGGTAACAACGCATCTACATTTTAATCTTACCGAGGATAGATAGGCATATGTTCAGCAGTGAACTTTTGATAAGCTATAATGTATGAATTAATGGTAATGATGAATGGTTTGCCATTCGTAATATGAAGGGCGTTGCTTTTTGAATTTAGTAATTGACCCCGCCAAAGGACGACATCAGAATAACACGACAAAGCTTTTATGATTAGAAACAATTTCCGCTCTCGGCAATGATAACAAACTTTGATGGTGGCTTTGCGACAATTTCCTCAGAAAGCCATTCCTTGGCTTATTTTGTAACACAGAAGATCTCTTATTTAGATTTCGTGGTTCAAGTTTTTTGTATTTTATAATTTTAGATATTAATTTATGATGTGACCCACATCTTTTCTATCTTTACACATTGAATGGCATATTTAAGCTTGCTACATAATATAATACTTTAAAACTTGCATAGTACTTTTGAGTAGTGTTGATGAGCAACGTCATTAGCTCAGTAATAATAAAGAAACTGTTTGCCAACGTTTATGCAAAGTATATTACGCGTAGAATGATATTGTTTTTTATTGTGTTTACAGGGCGTTTAAATTTTATCATCATCACTTTCATTTACATGTAGTTTCTCAAAAGCCACTGCTTACCACAGGCCGTCCTTAAAGACTGCAACAGACCACGGCCCTAAACTACTTGCATCCATCAATTTCTTGCATGTCACATTAAGGGCTGATTTTTCAACCGTCACATAAAAGTTACCCGTCAAATAAATTGCAACCTGAATGAATATAAATGTGAAACAATTGAACTATTTTATTTATACAATATTCATTTTTAATTTGTTTATTACGTTGTAATGAATAATATTCTATTTCATCTAATAGGACCCTCTTCCAGCTCTGCAGGTATCGATTTTAAGCTGCAACTCGAGATTGTTTCTTCCACAATACTTGTGGGTACAGGTATCTCATGATATAGCAGTAGTGGTTGCATAAAATTGCATGTTAATATTTTTTATAGAATCTCTCTCTCCGGCTCTGTGTGCTCTTCTTATTCTGCCGTTTACGCTGGTAATATGGGACAGCGTGGTAGGACCACGATTGAACAGACTCATTCGTGCTGCAGCTGTATATAGGTAAAAGGGCTGCAGCCTGGCTCAACCATAATAAAAACTTCAGGATACAGCTTGTTGCCATTTATTTAATATCCTTTGATTTTAATGTATGTCAACGATAATAATATATCTGCGGTCATATTGTCAAATTTATAATTTGAAATATTATTTCTTAAAATGTTTAATGCTGCAATATCCCCTGAATGGGACGCGGTTTTGTAAGATAGTAATATTATAAATTTTAATTCTGAAGCCTACATGTAACAGCTATAAAATGTAACCCAATAATAAAACCCTTAGATCATTCGTACAAACTTTTATGCTTTTTCCAAATATTGTTCCCTACCAACAGATTGTGTTCGCAGTTTCCTTATAAAATTTTGTCATCTGGGACATCCACTATCGACGAAGTCATGCCCTATTTTTTTGTATTCGTTTTTTTCCCGCCAAGCAGCCGCGATTTTTACTGTATCTTATTTGCTATAATTGGGAAAGGCTCGTAAGGTGGAACATTAAAATCTTATTTATATCATTAACATCTACCATCAGTAAAATTTCAAAAGCTTATTAACATCTGAAACAAATATTTTAGTACATTTTATTATGTACTTGGAGTACATAACACAATATACGACAACATTTGTTTGATGACCTATGATGACAATTATATTAAAATAAAATTTCTGACCGGGTCGTCACTCTACGTCTAGGTTCATAAATTCAACGTATATTGATTGATAACAAAAAATGGTTAGGATGATGTCGTCAGGGGTACAATACATATAACAATTACATATACACATAATATACTGTAAGCTTTCCTCTGAACGAAATAATAGATTTTCTAACAACCATGCCCTATATGTGTATGCTAAAACGGCAATGAAAAGTGAGGTTGTGCGGAAGCCTTCTAACGGTAAGTTGATTGCAGGACAGCCTTCAACTAAATGGAGTGCTGACCTGATGTAACCTGCAAGAATCGGGGAACTTAGGTGACTTACTACTATGTTTTGTGGTCGTCTTTGAGGGAGACTTGTGTTGAGAAGGCTTGTGATGTGCTGTGAAAATGATATTATGAAGATAATGTTCGATTAAAATATTTTGTATTAATACACAGTACAGTAACCCGATTTCTTAGACATGTAAGAATAGTATTGTGACATGTTTTTACATGTTTTCCTTCACCGCCAAGTACGTAAAGAGCACTTAGAACTTAAAATTAAAATTAACAATTTCATTGTTGGTAGCAAGCTCAGTGAGCAGAGTGCTTCATATCCCCTGAGCCACTATGAATCTTTAGAGAGTTCTGATTGAATGAGTTATGTTGGTATTCCGAAATTATACTCGTATATTTTGAACTACAATAACAGTAAGGCTATTTCCCAAATCACTTCAATTTTATTTATTTTAGCTTTACTTGCACAAAATTGATTGGAATTATTTTCCAATTTGGTGGACTAATTCGCACCCAGTCTACATCCAGGTAAATCAGAAAAGAAATAAAGAGTGTAAAACAAAAAAGTTCTAGTAAGTAAAATGATTTCTAAATTTTACTAAAAAGTGAACAAGAGATATAAAAATGGATTTTAATAATATCGGTATCGGCCTCGATTCTTATCTTCTAACAAATCGTCAAAGATGTGATATTTTAATTATTGTATTAACATATTGTATAAATATATGTACCGTTTGAAAGTTCGAAGCGGAACTGTTCATTTTTGTATAAAATCGGGCCGGCTCCGTGCGCAAGGGACTTCGAAATTTTCATTTTCGCAAACGCCGCGAGTCAAGGTCTCGTTTTAGATTGCTTACAATTACGTATAGTATTTAAAACATTATCTTACTATATTTTGCGAGATGGTATAGCTGAGATTAAATTAATTAATCTGAAACGAAAGTTTATGCAATTCAAATATAATAATTTATTCTATTAGATTGTTGAGAAATTATATGCGGGTTCCGAAGCCTCAATGAATTAATCATGTGTTTAAAAAAATATACGATATGTTTTTTATTTTGTAATTTAGAAAATAATTCTATAATTTGTTTTTTAAAGGTTATTTTTCTTATATAACAAAATTATTAGTATTTTCCTACACTCATTAAATAAAGTTCTTTTTTTGGGTCCTCCAAATATATTTTTTTCATCACTTAACTGTAATAACTTCGTTCCGCAAAGTGTAATGTTTATAATACAAAATAGAATAGAACTTTTTTAGTTTTGCAAAACTTTTCGAGTGACCCGTATACTAAGTTTCTGAATATGAAGTAAGTATAACGATCACTAACTACTGAAGTGTCAGGTAGTTTATTCCAAAGAAGGGGTTAAATGATGTTTTAATTTTGTTAACTATTACTTTATAAATTTTTAATTTTATTAACGGATTTATTCCACCCAACGCTCCTACAGCTGAAAAAGTATTAACCTCCTTGTTAAAGTTGCCGATAATCCTTTTCAGCCAAGAAATAAAGCACTTAATAAATTATTATTTTCATAGCTGGCTTCTCACTTAAACATTTATGGGAGATTTCTGGTAAGATAATCTTGGTATATTTACCAATTTCTTTGTTTCAGAAAACTTAGAAATAATTGCATTGTATATATTCGGTCAATGGATTGTATATTATCTATAGATTAGTACGTTAAGAGAACACCTTTTTGTACCCCTTTATAAGCATATTGCGCGCACGGAGGAATGTGAGATTTGGCATAGTTAAAGATTATACGAAGGAGTGCAAAGAGCTAAATTTATGTATAATATGTGTAACAAACACATCAATTTAAATAAAATAAAACACTTTGTTTACAATCATACTGCCAATGTCTATTTTCAATGACATATATTTGAGACTTAGAATAATTACATATTACGTATATGTATGCAAATTACTCCGAGGTTTGTGAATGTAATTACTGACAGATTGACGGAATGAGCTGTGGATTTTCTATGACTTCAAATGTTCGAGTAATTACATACATATATATGCAATTCAGATGTTCCTCTTGTGTCTTTGGAGTGTACGTTAAGGCAATTTTATATTTTGTATAATATTAGATATCTGTGTTTTATATAATAATGAGGGATTGAAATCATAGATAATTCATATATATATATATATATATATATATATATATATATATATATATATATATATATATATATATATTGAGAGTTGAAAGTAAATGCTTGCTTAATAAAGGAATTTTAAAATGTAATGAATTTCGGTCGAACTTCAACCACTGGACGACCGCTAGTTTATTATTTGCGATTGTACGAACTATTGTGTGCCGCATGACTTGCTGTTTTGCAATTATGTTTTATAATGCCCACAAGACGATGTGCAGTATGAATTCGCTTCATCTTAGTTTAACTACTAGAATGTAGTGGTGGTGTAAAAATTACCACTATACCCCATTATCGTCCGTCGGTGTCGTGAAGTGACAGAAAGATACAAACCAGAAGATGAGAGGCAGCGTCTTCTAATAACGACCAAATAATAAAAACTGCGGCAGCCAACCTCCGTGCCAAGCGTGGCAACTATGACAAATATCTACCCTATGAGGTAGTCTATGGGAGGCCTATGTGCAGCAGTGAATTTTAATAGGCTATAATGATGACGATAGTGGAACTAATTTTTAAATCGTTAAAATTATTTTGATTGATTTCATTTATAAGCATAACGAAGGAAATGTCAAAAATCTTTATTAAGTTTTAAGTTTTTTATATTACCATATCCTTCAACAAAATCGTTTACCATCTTCTGCGATGTAAACTTCCATAATCCCGCCGCAATTTGACAACGGTTGAAAAGCATTATCCTCCTCTAATGCATGGCATAAATCTAGATCAAAATACATTGCGTGTCGCGTTACGTATCGTGTTAAACTTTGCTCATTGCTTACTTCTTATTATTTACTGTGAGTAAAAGAAGAATTACGATCATAATTCTTAGATATAAAAATAAAAATGTTGCGTTTTTGAATTTTAAAGGTTTAATAGTATATTAATTTATTCCTTCATCATCAGTTACGATCCTGAAACACCCGCATCCATCATCTATCCGTAAATTTTCAATTTATAACTTAAATTATAGTGAGTTCCTCAGAGAAAGTCCTAAACGAAGAAAGAAATAAACATATTAAGAGGAAAGGTAGGCCAAGAGACTTTTGAAAATTAGGTATTTGAAGAAACTATCGCTGTCGCTATGCGAGCGCTCGGCTTCCGGTTAGGACAACTGCAGATCCGACTGAATAGCCTTAGTAAAAAGGCATAATTCGAGGTTTGGCTCTCTACCATTTCCTCCTCCAATATTGGATCAATTAAAAAGATATTTCATAAACTGAATAAAAAGGATATACACTGTGTCCCTATGTTTTTCGTTTTTCAGTATTAGTTATCAAATTTGAACACTAGGCTTCTGTTTACAGCGGTCTAAATAGGCAATTTTGAGCATTTGGTAAGAGTTCTAGTGCTTATAAAGATGTATCATCAAAAAGGAAAACATAGGGACATAGAAGAGGTTGATATTTATTTCACTGTAAAAACTCATTGCTATAAGGTCATAAGCCAGAAAGAAAACAGGCGAGGGCGTTTGTATGGCGAAAAGACCACCCACATTTCCTCTTAACGTTAGCATTGCAATATATAATACTAGCTGTTACCGCGGCTTCGCCCGCATGGTCACTGGAAATGAACTATCCATTGCTTTTGAATTGAAAGAAAACTGAGTTTTATAGATTTGTCAGAGATGCAGCCATTAAAAAAACTGAGCAAAATTGATTCGTCAGCCTATTTAAATGTTTTGAAACGCAGCGTATAGGAAAGCATGAAAATAGCTGTTTATTCCAAATGGAAATGGGAAACTGAGCATAATTATCCGTCAGGGATGCAGACTTTGAAAAGAAACTGAGCTAAATAAAAGATCCGTCAGAGATGCAGCCTTTTGAGTTGAAAGGAATGACTCTGTACTAAATTACAAAAATCTCTCGTCAATTTAACGCAGCCCTCAGCATCCGTTTCCAACCGCCCATCGCCAATTTTAATAGTGTGTCAGCATAGTTTCCAGCATTGATATCATTATACAAATGCACTCATATTCGTAGTTAAACTGAATTTTGTCACCTTGTTCCATAAAATAGACGACTGAGGCATCCGTCAGGGATGCAGACTTTGAAAAGAAACAGCTAAATTGATTCGTCAGAGATGCAGTTTTCTGAATTGAAAGGAAACTGAGCCAAATAAAAGATCCGTCAGAGATGCAGCCTTTTGAGTTGAAAGGAATGACTCTGTACTAAATTACAAAATCTCTCGTCAATTTAACGCAGCCCTCAGCATCCGTTTCCAACCGCCCATCGCCAATTTTTAATAGTGTGTCAGCATAGTTTCCAGCATTGATATCATTATACAAATGCACTCTCATATTCGTAGTTAAACTGACTTTTGTCACCTTGTTCCATAAAATAGACGACTTGAGGCATGCTTTAATTTCATCTGCAGGTGTGCCCTTTTGAATGACACCAGCCAGTAAAACCACCATTCCTCCCATTACATCGGTATTGCTGCGCAAATCCTGGAGCGTTCGATTTAGTGCTTCTACAGCTTTTTTATGCGACATTGTACTTTCGTCCCATACTAAAAGTTTGCATTGTCGTAGCATTATACCTCGTGCACTATTTTTGCTAAAGTTGCAGATCGGCGATTCTTCCTGGGCTAGATTTAGGGGAGTTTAAAACAGAATGTGCAGTGCGGCCCCCGCTTAGCAGCGTGGCGGCTATACCGGAGGAAGCTACGGCCACAGCAATGTTTTTATCTTTCCGTACTTGCGCTAATAATAAATTTAACAAAAATGTCTTCCCAGTTCCTCCAGGGGCATCTAAAAAGAAAAGTGCACCATTTCCAGATTCAATTTGTCCTAATACTTTGTCAAAAACTCGTTTTTGTTCGGGAAGCAAGCGGGGTACAAATTCGGCTACTTGCTGCTGCAAAGCTGGTATATCGTAGTTTGTTTCACGTATAATTTCATCACTTAGTTCATTTTCGGTTGTTCGCTGAGGGCTTATCATTCCAAAGTTGCTTAATTTTTTGCCTACCATTGCCATTACTTTATCCTCAATTTTCCTAGTGCTTCATTATAAATGTGTTCATTGTCCTTCGCAAAATATCTTCCGCCATGTACTCTTTATATTTGTCCCATAATTTATGTGCATTAGATAGCCCGCAAGATGATATGAGAGTTGCATAAAGATCCCTAATTTTGGCTGGTGACTGGCACTGCACAGCTTCCTCCATGGTTTCATCCCAGTGATTATCCTTTTCTAAACGATGCAGAGCTTCACATGCTTCTCTATAAGTTGCGCATTCCTGACCGTTGACAGTTTTAAGGTCTTTATATCCTGTGGACGCCGAACATGGTGCAGCAGCAATCGTAAACAGAAACATTCAAAATTAGTTACATGGACGGTATACACACAACCAAGGGCATCTGATGACTTTACACCGGGCCAATTTGCAACAGGCGCGCTTGAATATGGTATTTCCACTCCTTCCTAGATGTGTTCCAAGTTTATACTTGGAACACATCTAGGAAGGATAAACTCTATAACGAGACTTCAGAATATAACAACGTTTTGCAAAGGGTCGGTTTGACTAAGTTGAAAGAAGGCTGTTAGTGTAGTTTTGGCGGTGATGCAATTCTTTATTGGAAATTTCTTTCGGTGAAATATACACGCTCTCCATTTTCTAAGTGCACAGCAAGGTGAGTAACTGTTGGGTGCCTTTCGTGTAAAGGAAGCCAAGGAGACGCCACGCTGCCTCGTTACTGCTGACATAACTCCTGCTTGAAAGGTCTGTACTTCATTAACGGATTTGCCTCACCTTCACTCCTGAGATTAAATATTGCTTGGTCGCTTCCTTTATTTATGTACTTACAGATATACTTGATTGCGCGGACAGAGCTACATGCTCCTACATTAATGTGGGCATTAAACATTTTACATAGAATGGGCGAATACGGGACAATCCAGCTGTTATCTAAGGTTTCGAACGGTCCAGAGCGAGATTTGATTGTAACTTTCCTGCCACCATCTTCGGGAGCTCTGCGTCTGTATAAAGGTAGCCATTGTCATTGTGCGCTGTTTCTTTTAATAACTGTTTAGGGAAATTCTTTGTACATTTTCCTTCATTCATATATAGCGATATTGAATTTCGTGCTCCACATGGACCGTGAATCATATTTCGGACGATGGTATCATACAATTCTTTATCTTGCTCAGGATCCGGAATCTCGGCGCTTATTATGTCGTCTATTTGGCTGGGCCGCAACTCTTTAAGCCATATTAGAATGTGGGCATGCGGTAATCCTCTTTTTGCCATTCAATTGAATACATGAAGCACTGCACCTCTCCGAAAATTTTCCCTTTGTTAATTACATACATTAATTTTTGTACTTTTAATCTAAATACTCTAGCAACTAAATCGTGTCTGTTAGTACTTTTTGGCCCGGCATTAGCTCCTCGGTTATTTCTTCCCATGTGGGATTGCAAGTAAATGTAACAAAAGATCAGGTCTTCCGTAAGTTCGTACATAGGCGAATGCGTCTTGTGTGTACTCATGTAGGTAGCGGGACTGTTAACGAATGATGAGGCAGAATTACCATTTTACCTAAATCTCTGGGGTTTACATTGGCGTCGCTAGAAACTGCATCTTGTAAATGTATATAATTCTCAACGCGCAGCTTTTTTTGATTTAAAGATATATAACGGAGACGTTCACTTTCTACCTTCACATACATGTCTACCAAAAATTGATGAAATAATTGTCTACACTGGGCTAAGAGGTTAAAATCATTTTCTCGCAACATCATATGATACGCATAAAAATCCATACATGATACTTTTTTGTTCGGAGTAGGCTCCTTTGTGACCGGGTTAATGAGTGGAATTTGAAAATGATAACCCTCTTGTCCTTTGCAATAAATCAATGGGTATTGCAGAGCGTCATAAAACTTGTGTGTATCGGCTACCCGTTGCAACGTATCATCACGTGCTCGCAAGACAATGTCTCGTGAAGAAAATTGATCACCACTAATTACGGCTGCTATTTCGTTTATCAAAGGTGCATTGTAGCGCCTTTCATGCTCTCCTCGAGGGGTCCGATCTGTGTGAATGACGACTTTATAATCCTCTTCAGGTAGGTTTTCTAAAGCAGTTTTAAATGTTTTGACTAAAATGTTACGTTCATGCAAGAATCTTTGAATTTTGAACACTGTGTCTCTCTCAACTCCCTGGATAAATTGGCAGCGACGGTCTACCTCAATTTCTTCATCACCCATAAAATATACTTGTAAAATTTATGCTGTTCGTTTTCAGCTGGAAAAACTGAACCTATTCTATGATAAATTTGCCCTTGCACCGTAAATGTGGCGAAAATCCCGGCATTATTATTTCCCGGTCAACTCGAAGGACGTCATTTGAAAGCATGAGTTATATTTCCGGATCCTGATTAAAAGCGCCGTGACTCATTAGCATCATATAAAAGAGAGTTTTCAAAGGTTCTTCTGGTTCCCCAAGTAACGGAAGAGACACTTTGCCATTGGAACAGCACATGCCTGCGGTCTCATCTTTCCATTTTAAAGCGCTGCAAAATCGACACGCCTTGTCCATCAGTCCGATAACAACTAACCTGTGATTTTTATAATCAATCAACGGATCATAATTGAATGCTGCGTCATTAAAAACCGACCAATTGTTTCTTTGAAAATTTTGTCGACGTTCAGCTGGAGCTGTGCATTTGCATCTCTTCGCGCCTGTGTCTGTTCTGGTGTTTCAGATGCCCTTATAGTAGATTGACGTTCAGCTTGCTCAATGAGTCTGTGTTGAGTTTCATCAGGTGTTTCCGTGGCTCTTAAGGCGGCCTGACGTTCCGCTTGTTCGAATAGCCTTTGCTGACTTTGAGCAGGTGTTTCAGTAGCTCTTAAAGTAGCTTGACGCTCTACCTGTTCAAGACGCCTTTGCTGACTTTGATCAGGTGTTTCAGTAGCTCTTAAAGTAGCTTGAAGCTCTGCCTGTTCAAAACGCCTTTGCTGACTTTGAGCAGGTGTTTCAGTAGCTCTTAAAGTAGCTTGACGCTCTGCCTGCTCAAGACACCTTCGCTGACTTTGAGAAGGTGTTTCAAACTCTTAAAGTAGCTTGACGCCCGACCTGTTCAAGACGCCTTTGCTGACTTTGAGCAGGTGTTTCAGTAGCTCTTAAAGTAGCTTGACGCTCTGCCTGCTCAAGACACCTTCGCTGACTTTGAGAAGGTGTTTCAGAAGCTCTTAAAGTAGCTTGAAGCTCTGCCTGTTCAAAACGCCTTTGCTGACTTTGATCAGGTGTTTCAGTAGCTCTTAAAGTAGCTTGACGCTCTGCCTGCTCAAGACACCTTCGCTGACTTTGAGAAGGTGTTTCAGAAGCTCTTAAAGTAGCTTGACGCCCGACCTGTTCAAGACGCCTTTGCTGACGTTGAGAAGGTGTCTCAGATGCTCTAAAAGCAGCCTGACGCTCTGCTTGTTCTTGCTTTCTCAGTTCAGCATCTTCTAAAGATTCTAGCGATCGAGCTAATCTTTCGCTTGTCTTTGAGAAGATACTCTTGAAAGGCTGGACTTACGTTTGCGAGGCATTATGAAGTAAGAAAAACCTTTTTATAAAAACGTTAAAATACCTAAAAGGAATTAAATTTCCTTTAAAATATTTTTTAAAGCAAATCCAAAATATCTAAAAGGAATAAATATTCCTTTTAAATATTTTCAAAATCAAAACAACAAAACCAATTCAAGACACAAGACGAATCCGAAAACGATAGCCAAAAAATCGAATCAACTTAAACCAAATCACAGTAGTCATAGTCAATATTAATATAACCAACGAAAAAAAGTAAATGTATAGGTACCGTATACACTATCTATACTATTAATATTCCTTTGAAATATTGTTAAACAACCTAAAACAACGAAAACCAATTCACGATTCTAAATAAACAAAATCCAAAATCAAAACCAGAGTCTAAATATGTATAAAGGAATACCAACAAATCAACAAAACCGATCCAGAAAATACACAAATCCGAAAATGAAAGCCAATATAAATCCATTCAACCTTAACCAAATCACAAAGCAAATAACAAACAACCGAAATCGAAAGCAGGTAGTCGAATAAGCTACGAAATAGAAACAATTTAAGCGTATAGGTACCGTATGCACTATAAGTTGACGCGCGGCTCAACGGTGGGAGTTAAGTACATGTCAGGAAACATTTTCTTACCGCGTTTTAAAAACCTAGTAACGACATCTGGCGGAATCAATTTAAACTATGTATACGTTACTTAATAAGAACTCTCAAAAATATTTTTCTTATAATTTTGCACAATTTTTCTTATTGTAATACCGATTCATTCATAACCATATAAGAACTGTATTCATTTCGTTCAATAAATATTAATAAGGCCTATTAATAAGGTTTACTAAGAACTGTTTCTACCATTGTTAAGTAATAGTTAAGGGTGAAAGCGTGACAGGTGGTGATAGTATTTCTGATCCATACTTATAATTACGCCTGTAACCCTTGCGGAGGTGAGCAGAACATCAACGGATTACTTAATATCGTCTGCGAGGTTATCGCCTATTCTGTGAATTACGATGCACCAAAACGTTTGAAGAAAATCAGCTGGTGAATTTTATGTTTTTATCGCTCTCTTCCCGGTCCTGCGTAGAAAAATACAGATCCATACATTTTTATCTTAATTTTGGTAAAAGACATAATAATCCAGATATTCTGACCTTCTGTGTTCGTCCATCGTACCGTCGTCCGTCTTGTAGAATCACGGTGGCGCCACCTAGCTGAATTTAATTTTGCAACATATTCGATTTTCCCACGGAATGATATGTTTTCCGCTGAAAAGTAGCCTATGTCACTCTACAGCCACCGAACTGTCCCCATATAAATAATCATACCATCCCGACGCTCTGTTGCGACGTGAAAGAAGGACAAACTTGTGCAACATATTCGATTTTCCCACGGAATGAGATGTTTTCCGCGGAAAAAGTAGCCTATGTCACTCACAGCCACCGAACTATCCCCATACAAAATTTTGCCATGCCGACGCTCTGTTGCGACGTGAAGAAGGACAAACAAACAAACAAACACACTTTCGCATTTATAATATTAAGTATGGATTTATGAAAATGTAATGTATGCACATAAAAACACGAATAGCTAGAAAGAATAAAGATGTTTATACTTTAAACACTTGAAACAAACATACGCTTGTAATGTCATTTCATCATTTATGGGGCAGTGTTAATTTTACAATATAATCCCAGAAAATATTCAAAGATTCAAATTTCAGCAAAATCAACTTCGATCGATTATTATAATATTAAGGAATACGACGACTCCGTGGCGCAGTGACTTAGCAATAAGTTATTTGTATGGCCTACAAATAATTGTTCCGGGTCTGGCTGTTTGTCCTTGTGAAATTTATGTATGTAAACTGCCCCCACGATACAGGAGAATATCCTACTGTGGAGGTGACGGTTTTATAATATCTAATAATCTAATCTAATACCTTATTGAAAATAACTCCTGGTAATAAGGTGATCGCTACCACGCTGGTTCTATTATAGGTTCATATTTTTTTTATAGAATAAGGGTGACAAACGAGCACACAGTTCACCTGATGGGAAGTGGTTGCTGTGGCCCATAGACATCTACATCTATCCTCGATTACGAATCGAAATGCGGATGCGTTGTCACCCGTGAGGACTACGATGGAATGCCTCGTTTCCAGTAAAAAGGGTCTCCGGTTCGTTCTCTGCACTCACCACACGAAACACAACAGCATTGAGCTGCTATTTTACGCTGGTATTCTGTAAGAGCGTGGTCCTTCCCCGGTCGAGCCGACCCATTCGTGCTATATCTATACCGCTAATATAGCTGCAGCATGGCTCTACCACATCTAAAATCATCATATAAAAAATGTACAAAATCAATTCGCACATTTTTTTGGACCTATAAATCAAAAAAAATTCACCTGGGTTGCTTGCTGGTTCTTGGTAAACGAAAATATGACTTTCAAAAAGTATTATATAATAATCTATATTAAATAAGAAAACATGCGTGAGTGTCGTGGAACACTCGGTTGGAACGAAGTTCCTTTCGTAGTATATTATTATTGATAAATGTATTATATTATTGATTAATAAATGCAAATAAATGAATTACTAGCGTCTATTAAAATTAATCAATATTTCTTTAATGGCAAGATAAGAAAAACTGCGGTGGATTATTTCATCTCTCTCGCACTATAGAAAGGGGGTCGTGACGGAAAAATCTTACACCTTTTCTTGCCCCCATCCGTCCAATTCATACCGTGCGATAAGGAACTTCGTTTCAATAAAAATATTCTGTTCTATTCTATTCATCTCTCTCTGCATTATTCATTAAATTATTCCATCCACTGGCCATTATTTGTCATTACCCATTAATTAATAGAATCAGGCGTTACTTTGCGTAAATCCATTATACTGAAGTTGGAAAAATTTACTTTGCCAATATCCGCTCAATAAAATAAAATGATGTGTCTTACCTAGTTTGAATAGTACCTGCCGCCCTCCCTCAATTGCGTGCACTATCACCGTCACCACTAATCCCAGCACCACTACTCCCACCACCACTACACTAGGAAGACACACCACCGACGACAATACGATACTTGTTTCGCCTCTACACGAGGCATCTTCAGGTGTAGTAGACTCTACGGTAGCTGACCGCTAAGTGAGATGCGAGCTTTTTTTATTTTATTTTTGCGCTCAATGCAAGGCACCCTCCGGAAGCGGGGGAGGAGGTGGTGAATGCTCATAGCATACCACGCAGCCGGCTGCGTGGTTATGTGAGACTCAGTTTTAAGTGCCTTACCCACTAAACACCACCTGGGAACGGCTTTTGGCCTGAATGGCCTTTCCGCCGAATCTGATACGAACCCCTTAAGGGATAAGGAGGCGCAGGCGGCGAATAGCCGCTGAGAGCGCGGCGAGCCAAAAACAGCTGCTATTATAAGACTCGCCGACGCAACCTCTCCCCACTTAAGTAGTGAGCGACGGCGTCATGCGATAAAACATGCGACTAATCACCACCTGACGTATAATAAAGATAAGTTAGATATTCGTCAAAAGTCGGGTGTTTATAAACTTGTTTGTGACGAATGCCACGCCGTTTACGTGGGTCAGACTGGTCGCAACTTCGAGACAAGTTACAAGAGCATTTAGCCGCGTACAGGAATTGCAATACCGATAAATCCCATTTCGCTAAACATCTCTGGGACACTGGACACAACCTAACCAACGACCACTCCTTTAAAGTCTTACATACTTGTAATAAAGGGCTGCGACTGTGTGTGCTGGAACAGTTGGAGATATTAAAAATAAAACAGTAATGTTGCACTGCTGAATGAACAAACAAATGTTTCTAACTCACCTCTCTTAAACATCTTTAAACCTGCTCTCAATAACGGACAGCCTCGCAATATGGTCGTTCGTCACCTTCACGGTGATCAGCGATTGGTTGCGTGGTTGGAGGGTAGGCAGGCGTTCGCAGCGACTTGTTATTAATTTAATAGCAAGCGGCTGCGTACGTCAAGTGGTGATTGGTCGCATGTTTTATCACATGACGCGATCGCTCACTACTTAAGTGGGGAGTGGTTGCGTCGGCTAGTCTTATAAATAGCAGATGTTTTGGCTCGCCGCTCACTTAGCGGTCAGCCACCGTAAAGTCTACTACACCTGAAGATGCCTCGTGTAGAGGCGAAACACGTGTCGTATTGTCGTCGGTGGTGTGTCTTTTCTAGTGTAGTAGTGGTGGGAGTAGTGGTGCTGGGATTAGTGGTGACGGTGATAGTACGCAATTGAGGAGGGCGGAGGTGCGCTTCAAACTAAGTAAGACACATCATTTTATTTTATTGAGCGGATATTGACAAAGTAAATTTTTCCAACTTTAATTACCATTATTCTTTAAGCCACTTCATCCGTCCCCAGTACGAGGTCGCCACTGGAGAGCCTTTCTACCCTACTAGTTGTCGGTTCTTCAAGCTACATGCTCATTGACACTTCATCTTACTAATCCGTTGTGTCCGTTCCTCTCGTCCCCTGCGGATAACATCGTTATTGGTTATTGCGGTAACAAAACCCGATCATAAGCCTCTCCATAGCTCGCTTAGTGACTGAGCTTACTCATACCGATAGTAATGAGGACTTCGCAGGCGACATGCACTAGTTGAATACATTCGTTTTAAGATTCTAACGCACACCGAATGAGAAGATGTAAGTTCACCTTTTGGTACTAACTCGATTAAATTGTCTTAGGTATACATAAAGTTACAGTCTACATACGTCTCCCTTGCTTGGCACATTTTATTCCTCAGACATGCAGATTTCCTGGCGATGTTTTCCTTCACCGCCTTGCATGTGGTAAATCAGTATATTGGTGCCTACAGGAATTGAACTCGGGTTGCTCGTGTACTGTGAAATTTACGGCTTGCACTTAGATGTTTATATACGTATACAATTACATAGCTTGGGTATAATATTCATCAATAACTTACAGCGTAGTTTCCTTCATGTAGTTCACTGTGTAGAAGTGATGTAAGAAAATCCACTACGCCATATCGTCCCGCGGGTGTCGTAAGATGCGACAGAGGGTAATAAACCGGGAGATAGGCAGCAGCGTCCTTCTAATAACAACTAAAGAATAAAAAATGCCACTTTGCCTGCCAATCTTGGAAACTATAGGCTGCTGTGTTTCGCATGGTGAGTGTAAAGAACCGGACCCCTTTTACTGGAAACGAGGCATTCTATCTCAGTCCTCACGGGTGACAACGCATCTGCATTTTGATTCATAGTCGAGAATAAATGTAGATTGGGCCACAGCAACCACTTACCATCAGGTGGGCTGTGTGCTCGTTTGTTACCTTTATCCTAGTAAAGGAAACTATAGTATACGTGGGTACACTGAAAGTTTTGCATAACTTTTAAATAAAACAATTCATATGTAAACGTACGTATGGGTGTTGTAAAGTACTCGAAACGTCGGGAATATAAAATAAGTTAATTTATGTGATAAAATACGCTAAAACAGGTTTTATTAAAATAAGATAATGTTGTCATTTATTCCTATACTGTATTTTATTACAACGACATTTTCTTAATCATATTTTTCAGCTTGACAGTACCCTATTTATTGCATTAACAAGACGAGAAGTGATGAATCACGACATCCGTCACCGCCTCCTTAGAGTGATTTCGCGGAATCCATGAAACTGCGCGAATCCTAATTAAATGAATCAGTACTGCCCGTTTGATGTATCGAGGTCTTAGAGCAATTTTGCACGCCTCTCAACGCGTGAGCGTGTGGGAGTTCTTTACTCTCGACATGTCGCTATGTGACGATTTTGCAATACGAAATTGTTAGTATATCTCAATTTACACGCTAAATCAATTTCAAAAGGATGTTTTGAAAACTAGATATATTAAATTATAAAGTCAGCGTATTTTTTTAATTCATTTGTTTAGTTATATTTACAAAAAATGTAGGTAAAAAATTATTACTACGGATGTAAGTTAGTCTGTGTACTTGTTTGTCTTCACGTTTAAAAAAAATATACACAACGAAATGAAATACATCATTCTGAATAAGTTTCCATTTATCCTCGGGATGATCCCTATTGCTATTTTTTTTTGTTATGAAATTTTGATGAAAAAAGTAAAAAAGCTCGTGAGGCATGCACTTTTGGATTTTCCAAACTATCTTAAAATTTCCATTGTTTAATTTTATTTCACGAGACGTAATTTTAAACAAAAGTAATTAAAGTATAACGGCTTTTGTTTCAAACTACGATTTGTGAAATATTTTACAAAAAACATTTTTGCTGCATATAAAATAGAAAATGTTAAACATGAAAGATGTTTAATTTTAACACGCTCGGCTGCATTGGTTTATAAAACAAAATACGTTCGACAAAATGAATTTCAAGTCATCGCCAAATTGTTTTTCAAACCTCCAACCATTATAAATATCAGTGAATTGTTACAATAAGTCATAGCTTTTAATAATCAGTTGATGAAAATTAATGTAATGACACCTCACACTTTAAAATTAATAATTAATTCCAGCCGCTAAATTCCACCATCGCACATATCAAACTCACGATATTATCAACACTATCTGGATGTTTGGCGGTCCATCATTGTGTGACTTTTTTTCGTCGCACGTCTTCTTTGTGGAATCGGCACCTATCAACAATTTTTCTGGACTAAAAATACCTTCAAGAAAAGAGCCTTCTTCTTTTTATAAAGCCACCAATGCAAATGCGATTCCCTTGGTGTTGTTCATGGGCGGCGGTAGTTACTTACGGTCAGGAGAACTGCGAGCTAAAAGTACAGTATAACTACTACTCTTCTATTAAAAACACATTTGGAATACAGAAGGTTACAATTACAAACGAATAGATAACCTTGCATACATGTGTGTGTATTATGTGTACACATATAATATATGTGCTCTTTTGCACATATATTATATATACATAAATACATTCATAGACAGTATGCGCTTGAAAAGTATTGTCTTCTTCTTTCCGCGGCAGACGATTAACAAAGAAGTGAAAGCCTTCATTATGAACTAAATGCGCTAACTAAAATTAAATAATGCTGGATAAAGTAGCTTCCCGCGCGCCTTATTGCACGTGACGTGGTAGGTACCCCGACAGACTTTTAAATACTCTTTTTTAAAATAGAATTTAAACGTGGTAGGGCACGTTGCACGATATAATGGCTGGAGTGCATCATCAGTAACGCTCGCACTTAATACCAGCCTGAAATAACAGCACAATGGTGCTGTGGTTCTCATGATGAAGTGAACCGGAGACCCTTTTTAATAGGAAGGAGGCATTCCATCTCAGTCATCAGGGGTGACGACGCATCTACAATTTGATTCTTAATCGGGAAAAGATGTAAGTATCTATGGGCTACAGAATCACTATTACATTTACCAGTTGGTAGGATTCCGTTTCTGCCTGGGAGTCCGCCTGTGTAGGTACCACTTCTTACCTATTATTTGCACTTCATGTACACACATGGTGTAGGTTTAGACGGACTTAATTACTGACATTTACACTATCGATACTTTTTAAGTCTTTGACGAATTAATTTGTGTTCTGAGTGTAAACAACTTAATTAAAGTCACACATCATCAACGGCTTATCTAAGTAAACTATTGACGACTCGATAGCGGACGAGAATAATTTGGCTACTACGCTACAGTCCTCAGGTTTTATTTCCGCGCGGAACAATTATTTGTATAGCCTATTATTAAAATGATTCTTGCATATATAACAATATCCAAAGGGAATTGTGATATAACAGCTAGGATAATAATGTATTTAAAAAAGTCTCCGGGTAAATCCTTTGATCTATATTGTAAATAGCACGTATACCTAACTTTTGTGATTACTGAAAACATCACAAATCATCACAGATTTACACTACAGCTCATACAGTTCTACAGCTGTAGATCATAATATGATCTCTACAGCAAAAATCCATAGAGCATAAAACTAATAAAATAGCTGAATGAAATCAAATTTTCGGTGTCTACATCAGTTAGTAGTCTTTTCTAAACTATAAACATAGCGAAACTGAATTTCATTTACAAGGCTTCATATGAGGTCTCCGTTTTAGGCTAGTAAACGTAGTGATTTATATACCCTTTGTAGGCGAAATTTAATAGCCATTACAAGAAAAACTGTGTGTGGGAAACTATTCGTTACCACTAGTCTATTAAAATTATATTCGGCGTTTTTGGATGTATTTCTGCTATCAATTAGCTGGGTTCTCCCTTTGCAGCTAAAGTTGATGACACCTGGAGAAAAATGGACAAATTCCGAGACTTTTTTTATAGGATAGGGACAAATTCCGATTAACGTACCCTTTTAATTTTTAGTGTTCAGTACCTAGCAAAATTAAAAACTTATGAAATCACACCGGTGACTGTCTTTCTGTCTATTATATAGGTTTTTTCCTGACACTATTTTATTAAGATGATTGAAATTTGTCAGCACAAGAGCGTGTGTTTGCCATGGACGATGAACTCACTCCCCCGCCGAACGCTTTCCACTAAGGTTTAAGACCTTGTACTGACTTGTTTGAAGATTGATCTTACCTTTGACTTGAAATTAAAATTTAATTCATTCATTAAACAACGTTCGTTTAAAGTCCACTCACTGCACAACGCACTGTCTCAGAATCAGAAAACAGAAATTTTGTAAGCAAAAAAGGTATTACTATAGAGCGATTTTACACTATTAATTGCTGTGTAAATCTCTAGGATGAAAATTATAGGTTTCTATAAATCACCTTCTCTTCATCGTTGTTTATTTAATTTTTTTTCAAATGCAATTATCTAAGCTTTTTTTAAATCTATGCATACAAATAAAATTGATTTGTATAACTGTAATATTTGAACGCTATTGAGACATGAATAACCATTTTTTAAAATTTTGTCTGTTTTTCAGTCTATATTTCTGTCTGTCTGACCGGGCTAATCTTCGGAACGGCTGAACCGAATGTTATATAAAACTTCACAAACAGATAAAGAGCAATACCAGAAGTTGTCTAGGCTATATTTTATCGGAAAAGTTTGTTAACTTTTTTTTGTGAAATCTATAAATTTGTAAAATAAATGGTCGTTGATGATTTTAAATTTAAATGACGACATAAATGTCATTAATAGACACTACCCAGGCGAATCCGAGCGGGGCTTTAGTTCGAAAAAAAAAAAAGTATTTTACAATGATCTATTTCATTTGGTTACCAGTTTTTGAAACAATATAGATGAAATAAGCCCAAAAAACTTACCAATTTCGCCGCTTTCGTTCAATGCCCACAATAACCAGTGTTTATTACGTGTGAAAGTCCTTTGTGAACGGTGACGGATGAAACGATTTATCTTCCACGGGCTCGTAGATAAACTCAATGATCCGCATAAAACCCAACGCTTCATAGAATCATTAACTTGAAAATATTTTTTGTTGAATATGCTAAGTTTAATATAATGCATACGACTTTGAACAATATTTTTTTTTCTTAGGATTTGATTTAATATATGTAAGTCAAAGGGAAATTACTTTAGAATTTAATGGCATTTAATGTATGGCGGAATAATAATTTCAACAACAAGCCCATACGTAGTTCTATAGAGTGCAGCATTAAAGTGTGTCATAGATATTAAGGCCCTGATTGACAGCCGAGCTTTACTGCAGTTTTGGTGGCTCGCCGGGAAAGCTAGTTTGTAGGTTATCAAAAGACCACTCCAGCGTTGTATAATATTTGGGGACGATGAGCCGCGAGTAAAACCGCCGTAATGTTTACCACAAACTTATGGCTCGCCCTTCGACCCCGCCGATCGGGGCCTCTATATGTACTATAAAGTTATGTATAGTAGAGACTCGTTCTTCGAAGTGCCTCCTCAAGGCTGGTGTTCCCCAAGGCTCCGTTCTTTCCCCACTCCTCTTGGCACTCTACACGAGTGATATCCCGAAAGACCCAGTAGTCAATACTGTTCTTTTCGCCGATGACACGGCACCTTATGTCACCCACTATAATAAGAAATATCTCACAAAAAAGCTCCAAGAAGCCGCCAATCGAAATTAGGCGAATGGTTCCGCTTATGGAGACTCGAAGTGAATCCTGAGAAAAGTGTAGCCCCTCTCTCAATTGACCAAATTTAAATCCGAAAAATCTTTAGGTACGATAACCCTATTCGGCCGTCAGATCCCATGGGAAACGACGGCCAAATACCTAGAGGTTACATTCGACCATGGTACGACCTTTGCGAAACATTTTCGCAATGTCCGCAACCGTGCTAATTTGTTTACTAGTCGCCTCCACCCGCTAGTTAACAGCAAAAGAAAACTGACCCTAAGACACAAGCTCCAACTTGACAAAGCTTACGTAAGGCACTTACGTACGCCTTCGCGCACGCGCCTCATCGTAAATTGTACGACCTCCAAGTCGCCTAAAATAGATTCATTCGCATAGCCAGAGCGAAACGGTACCAGCGAAACTCTGACTTCACAGAGAATGTCAACTTCCAACGATCTCTGGATATTTTAAGGAAATGTCGCGGCCCTACTTTGAGGGGGCCCAGGCACATCCCAACCCGCTAGTGATAAACGCAGCCACCTACACCCAAACGTTACGGAAAGTCTACGGAGGCCCCATAACGTTTTAATTGAACCCCGTGTTCCGCTAGATTCCGACGATCCAAATGCCGCCGGGTTGTCACACACCAATACTACACCCTCACCTAGTGTCACAAGCTCGGTTAGGACAACGGATGGGATGCAGCGAGTCCGCAGCCGGGCGCGCTGCACATCCCTCCACACTACGTACACACCATACACCCGCGTCCCTGGGTGGTTTGCACCACTCAGCTCATCGAACGATATGTGTTATCCGTCAGAACCGGGGTCCGCCACCCCCTGTTCGGTCGGCCGTTAGATGCCTCATCTACGTGCACCCTAAACTGTTACGTAAGTAACGTTGGGAATAATATAAAATTACCCTTTTTTAATAGCTCGCGGCCTGAGACCTATGAACTTGTAAGAGCCAAAAGGCTAACAGCACTAACATCATCAGAAACTAGAGATATACTAGAGAGTGTGACTAATGTGATTCGATGTTGGCTAAACATAATACATGTAACATACATAAACAATCACGCCTTTCACCCAGAGGGGTAGGCAGAGACTACGGACTTCCACTTGGCACGATCCTGAAACACCTCTCTCGCCTCGTTTACATCCATATATCTACGCATACATGCTCGTCGGTTAAAGGTACTCGTAATCTGGACCATTTTCAATATAACGCCAATTTGGTCGCTAAACCTTCGTCTAGGGCGTTCCTTCCCTACTCTGCCGTTCACTTCTGCAACATAAATTTGCTTTGTCACTCTTTCCTCGTTCATTCTTTCTACATGACCATACCATCGAAGCATTCCTTTCTTAATCCTAGTCACAACGTCATCTTGCAAACCACACTTTTCTCTTATCACACAATTTCTCACCCTGTCATTCAGATTCAGCCCTAGCATACTCTTAATGACCGCATTTCTACAGCATTTATTCCACTCTCGTGCTTCTTCTGCCACACCCAACTTTCACTACCATACATCAAAGTTAACTAAACTACCAGTCAAACGTGACAAATTTCATTCGACCTTAAATGCATATGTTTGTTACTTTTTTTTATAAAAAAAAGCTGGGTAAACGATATTTTAAAACTTAAATAAAACTTTGCATCTCTGGTAAGGTAAAGCTTGCTCCAAAATAAACCGTAAAAGTATATCACTCTCGTTATACGAAACCATGCTTTCGTGTTTTTACTAGCACTTTTATTTAAGGCATTAACATAACAGTGTGAAATTTTAAAAATACAGGTATGTTATTTTGAGCGTTTTAACAAAATTATTTTTATGTTGATTACTTGCATTTGAATTTTCCACATTCGTTAAAAAGACCGACAACTAAGGCTGCTAAATACATTTGATAATAACCAAACATTGCGCGTTAAAAGATTATACCAAAAAATTAAACTAATTTTTAAAATATTAAAAATTAAAACTTTCTATTCAACTTCCAGCAATGCCTTATTTAAAAATATTGTTTTCGAAAGGAACTAAGTTTTTTTTTGTACTACTACTCTACTCTGAGTTATTCCACTTTTCCCCATCAATTGTTTTAATTCGTCATTGGGACAAATTACACTGGTATAGTAACTTCGTCCACTGTTCCCCACTAAGGGTGGCATAATTGATTTTCGAGATCTATTTAGTGTTTTTAATAAAATAAATCATCAAAGTTAAATAATTGTAAAAGTATAGTTACTTAAATATCTAATATAATCTCATGGGTGTCGCAAGAGGTGACAAAAGGAAACGGAAATAAGAAATGGGCAGCATCTCCCAGATTACAGCTCAGTATAATAAAAAATCTTCAACCTGCCTGCCAATCTAGGCAATTATGGTAAATATCTACGGGATCTAGATATATAATCTACGGGAGAGGGCTATGTTCAGTAGTGGATTATTGACAGGCTGCAATAAATAAATAAAATTAAACGCACCCTGGATAATAAAATTACGGTGAGCATATAACGAGGACATCGCACGGTAAGGACCATTTGCTCTACCTCCACGTCCTCGTTACCAATTACATTCTTATTAAAATGTTGTTAACTAACTGGGATAGAGAATTTCATGGTAATGTTTTCTATTTCAAAAACGTTACGTATCGTGGAAGCACTTTACATACATAAATTGCACAAGGATCAACATCCAGACTCGGAATAATTATTCGTAGGCCAAAGAAATGGTAGTAAAATACAAGTCACTACGGTGCTTTCAAAAGTAAAAATAATTTTTACGTGGTAGAGCCATGCTGCAGCTATATTAATAGTATAGTTTTAGCACGAATGGGTCGGCTTGACCGGGGAAGGACCACGCTCTCACAGAACACCAGCGTAAAATAGCAGCTTAATGCTGCTGTGTTTCGTATGGTGAGTGTAGAGAACCGGAGACCCTTTTTACTGGAAACGAGGCATTCCATCGTAGTCCTCACGGGTGACAACGCATCTGCATTTTGATTCGTAATCGAGGATAGATGTAGATGTCTATGGGCCACAGCAACCACTTACCATCAGGTGAACTGTGTTCGTTTGTCACCCTTATTCTATAAAAAAAATATGAACCTATAATAAAACCACCGTGGTAGTGATCACCTTATTACCAGGAGTTATTTTCAATAAGGTATTACATTAGATTATTAGATATTATAAAAACGTTACCTCCACAGTAGGATATTCTCCTGTACAAAGGGTCAGTTTACATACATAAATTTCACAAGGACAAACATCCAGACCCCGAACAATTATTTGTAGGCCATACAAATACTTGTTCCGTGCGGAATTTGAACCCGCAGCCCTTGGCGCCGCAACTTATTGCTAAGTCACTGCGCCACGGAGACGTCGTATTCCTTAATATTATAATAATCGATCGAAGTTGATTTTGCTGAAATTTGAATCTTTGAATATTTTAGGGGATTTTATTGTAAAATGAAGACCCTTTTTACTGGAAAAGAGGCATTCTATCTTAGTCCTCGCGGCTGACAACGCATCTGCATTTAAATTCGCAAACGAAGATAGATGTAGATGTCTATGGGCCACAGCAACCACTTACCATCAGGTGGACTGTGTGCTCGTTTGTTACCCTTATTCTATAAAAAAAAAATGGGTTTAAATCTACAAATCTATTCGCCTTATTATACAAAAATACTTAGTTGATAATTCTATATTAAATTTGTTTCACGAAAAAAGTTCCACGGAAATATACAATGATTTATAACATGGTAGAGCCATGCTACAGCTGTATTACTGGTATAGTTGTAGTACGAATGGGTCGGCCCGACCAGGGAAGGACCACGCTCTCACAGAATACCAGCGTAAAATAGCAGCTTAACGCTACTGTGTTTCGTATGGTGAGTGTAGAGAACCGAAGACCCTTTTTAATGGAAACGAGGCATTCCATCTTAGTCCTCACGGGTGACAACGCATCTGCATTTTGATTCGTAATCGAGGATAGATGTAAATTTCTATGGGCCACAGCAACCACTTACCATCAGGTGGACTGTGTGCTCATTTGTTAGCCTTATCCTATAAAAAAATACAAACTAAAATGTTAAGTATGGTATTTCTCGCAAAGTTCAAATACTACAGCATCAGGTCAGGTTAACAGACTTCCTTAGTAAGAGGGACTGTTCTTAAACCATAGTTTAAAGCTTTAAAATAAAATTTTATTTAAAGATAAACCATAGTTTAAAAATGTTATCTTAAAGCACAGTTTTACATCAATAAACCACGTATTGTAATAAGACAGTTTATGAGTTTTATTCCTGTAAATCCCTAAATTATTTTCTAATCTCCGTTGTGATTGATGAGGCACTTGACTGTGACGAAATTGCAAGGCAGAGACCACGGGTATTAATTCGTTTTTGCTTCCGCATCCCCTCTTATAAAGTCATTAGCACGCAGTTTCTTGACAGCTACAAATAAAATGTAGGATAATAAAACGTAGGGAAATATAAAATAAGTTAATATTTGTTTACGTGGTATGTTTTTACGTGGTAGAGCCACGCTGCAACTATATTATAGTTGTAGCACGAATGGGTCGGCTCGACCGGGGTAGGACCACGCTCTCACAGAATTAGCGTAAAATAGCAGCTCAATGCTGCTGTGTTTCATATGGTGAGTGTAGAGAACCGGAGACCCTTCTTACTGGAAGAGGCATTCCATCTTAGTCCTCAGGGTGACAACGCATGTGCATTTTGATTCTTAATTGAGGATAAATGTAGATGTCTATGGGCCACAGTACCCACTTACCATCAGGTGGACTGTGTGCTCGTTTGTCAACCTATGCTATAAAAAATTTGGTCTTACCTATGAACTTTCCGTTTTTATAAAATAAGTTAACGTAATTTTGCCATCGATGCATCTTTGCCAACGCATCGGCAGTTTATTGATGCCCTTCTTGAAGAAATAAGATGGAAGGGAGGCAACAAATTCTTCAAAGGCATTTTGTACTGCCTCTTGGGTATTGAATTTTTTTCCCGCCAAAAATAATCCAAATTCCGGGTAAAGTAAAATTCTGTAGGCGGAAGGTCAGGTGAGTGGCGGATGACGGAAGATTCCAACCCCAGCTCTTGTAACTTGTAGAACATCTGTTGTGCAGCATTAGGTCGCGAGTTGTCGTGCAGGAGCAGCGGGGACTAGCGATTAACCAAAGCTGGTTGGAGACGTGCCAGCTTCTACATCGTTGTGTTCAGTTCTTCACAGTACACATCTGTAGTAATGCTCATCCCGTTTGGTAAGAAGCTGTGATGAATCACTCCGGTGCTAGACCACCAAACAGTGACTATCACTTTTCTAGGGCTAAGTTTTCATTTAGGGTATTGATTAGGTGCTGAACCAGGATCCAACCAACTTGCTGAGCGCTAGCGATTGTCAAACAGAATCCATTTTTCGTCGTAGGTAACAATGTGGTTCAAAATTCCTTCGTATGGTGTATTGAGCAATGCAAGGCACGTCTAGATGCATACTTCGCGCTAGCGATGATTGAGTTCGTGGGGCACTTATTTGTCAAGCTTTTTTACGTTGCCAATTTGACGCAAATGGACAAATATTGTTTTGATGCTAATTCCAAAAGCTGCTGCTAATTCAGCCGTAGATTGAGTATCATCAGCTTCCACAATCACCTTATATCGTAATTGTCAACCAAAGTTTACGAACCAATAACAGGTGGTGCGTTCGTTACTCATATTCCATAATTACTCGAATTTTTAACTTATCTATGATGACGAAAAAGATTCAAATGTGATGAAAATATAACGCTAATCAATAAACAAATGACTAATTTTGAAAAAATTCGTCTATGTTTTTAAAATAAAATTAATTTGAAATTAGAATTCTTAGCCAAACAAAAATGATTTTGATTTGAAAAGACCAGTACTGCAGAACGGCAATTTCATAGGGAAAGACCTATAATACGAGATAGAATCCGTAAAAACTAGTTTTATTTAAAGGTGTAGTGTTCACGTCAATATATGAAATTACGTGGGTTAATACTTCGACAATGCGAGATGCGGGTCGTATGTTCTTATTTTAGAAAGATATTTTGAAACAAAAGTTATAATGACTTTGTGCTATTAGAGGTTCAATTATGAGCATTTATAATTGAAAAAAAAATTGTACAAATTTAGGTGATACAGGATTAAATGGTTGCCTTCAAATTTCGTAGTACGTAAGCAAACCGAATTTCTTTGGCATAAACCAGGCCCTTTTGCATAAATGCAACTATTACCTAATTGTATTTTTAAGAACCGATTTACTACAAGCTCTGCACACATTTTCAGTGATGCTATAATATGCGGTTGCTGCTGAACTGCTTCCGGGGTCCAATAAGTTTTCAGGCCCTCAAAACAATTAACAAAATCGAGAAAGCATGTGAAGCGAAGGGACTGTTGGAAATTGACGACCTTTGGGACAATCCACAATGAAAGATGCTGTATTGTGCTGTCAAAGTTTGTAACGCTCTTTGCCATCATGATCACTGATCAGCACTGGTGGCACTTCGAAGCTTTCGAAACCAGACTATAAATACAAAACCGCTTTATCAGAGAGTATAGTAATAGAAATACAGAATAGGCCAACGAAGATACAGAGCGATGTAACTCAATAAGGTAAAAATTTGATTTCGTTATGCCCACCCCACATTGAACGGGAGATTTGTCCACTGATTTACTAAGGAAGTACAATTATGACATACCGGCATTTCAGAATTTTTTTTGCAATCAAATTTATGTTTCTTCAAAGAAGATCTATCTAATCTAAATCTAAATGATAATAATTCTCCCGGATTTACAAAGTGAAATAAATGACGCAATAAAATCAAATACCGTTTTATTGAACAATTAAATCCGGACCAAAATTCCTTTTTACTTCCTCTCGTAAAAGCTATGTGTTTGGAACTAAGAACGAGTCAAGGAATAAATTCACCATTTCAATAAAAAATATAATCTTTATTGAATAAAACAGAGATACAGTATTTATTAAGCGAAGTCTGAGAACAGATTGACAATAAAAATGGTATATAACTTATAAATAGTTGAAAACAACAGGAAACAAAGGGTGTCATAAAGCTTATTCTCATGATTGTCAGCATAACTTGTTCTAGAACATTTTACTATGTATTTTGCAATATTTTATACACGTGTAAAGTAAATGCTGAGTTTGGGCTGACAAACTACAGGGTGAGTGTCCTTAACTCCTCCTACCCTGAGAGAGAAATCAACTGGAGACAAATCTTTTGGTTCCAAATGATTTCTAATGATCATTTTTAACAAAATAATTTTCTTAAAGACCTAAGAAGATTTAGCGACCAATATATTATACTAATGTAAATATAGACATTATTATTATAATACTTATTGTCCATACACTTATATCTTGAGTTATCAAAATTTCACTTGTATCACTTCACATTATATTACACTTTCACTGTTGTATTTTGCACTGTTTAAAATGTCTTTGATGTCATTGAGGCTCACGCCGGAAAGTCGACTTGGCTGTCCTCTATCTTGAGCTCAGATATGATGACAGGTCTAAACAGCAGGCTGGCAGCAGCCTGGACTTTGTCTCAATTTTTGTCTCGCAGTTTCGATTTAGGATTACTGAAATGTTCCTTTCTGGTTGTGCTTCATGACTTCATTTTACAATTTTCGGTAACTACTATGTTTTCTTATATTCCATCGGCTACGATGTGACTTCTTACGTCTTCAGTTCGACATGCACATGCAGAATAGTTTTAACCAACATTATTTGTTCTATACACGTCGTATGCGTATTGTACGATGTTATCTTCCTTAGAGAACTCGATCATCTTGGATCTTCGATAGATACGGGTCTGTATTTCAATCCATTCACTATAAGGTAGGGATACTTAGGAATTATGATAAAGATTTTTAAGATCGTATATAGGTATAGGAATAATCTTGTAATAATTATAATATGTGACCGTGCCTAACAAGGGATCTTCTAACACAAAAACTAACTTATTACTATCAATATAAGATTTAAGAAATATAGTACTTTCTAATTTTGTAAGATTGTCCTTACCTACCGTATACACTAATCTATAATGTTTCTCTATTTCTAATAAAATATCAAAAAGTTCTGTAGAATTAATTATAGATTGGTGGATAATGTGTGCTCTACTAAAAGCGATTGCCGTTTCTATCTCTTGAACTACATTATAGGTATTTAGTTTTATATAGAGCATTCATTTAATTTACTACGTTATGTACTTTAGACTGATTATACTCCAATATATTCAGTTGCAAAGTTTCAATATTTAAATGAATTAAGTTATATTTCAAGTCTTCCGATATATATTATTCCGTATATATTTTATCAAAAGCTTTTTGCATAAGCGACAGTTTTCTTTCTACCGAATGTTCTCTATTTCTAAGCTAGCTAATTTCCGTATTGTATCTCACGGCGTCATCATTGTCTAGATTGCCTTAAATTAATTTAACAATAGATCCTAATGGGTTTATTAAGCCTCTTTTTATTCTTTTGCTATGCATTATTTGCTTCAATCTATCTTTTGTAAGTTCCATAAAAGATTATATTTGCAGAGTTAATCTTACACGTTCATATCTTTTAATCTATAATATTGGTGAATATTATTATCTAAATACTTAGCTACAGTTTGTAAATCGAATGTCTTAAAACATTCCAGTGACTATTTTGAATCACTGCTGCGCTTATCCGTATCGGCGCTATTCCAGGATTATGAATCGTATCCTTCAGGCTTACGCTGATTTCTGGTTGCGCTAGGACCAGGAGCATCAGGACTGCTCACCACCACCTGCGGAGGGCGTTTTACGTTTTTTATTGTCACTTTCGTATTTATTTTTCTCAACTTTACTGGTACAATATTCTTATCTACTTTCCCTATTACATTTGCTTTCTCGTATCGTGGGACTTCTTTAGCCTTCCGATTCCTAATATTTTTAGTGAAAACTTCGTCACCTTCCTTATATCTCGGGTTTTTGCAGCTTTTCCTTTCTACATCTTTACATTTATTTTCTTTAATCTTATCACTAACGTATTCGTATAAAACCTTGAGCCTTTTCCTGGTACTTCTACTGGGGTCCCTATATTGCTTGTATCGAACATATAGGCGATGTCATATAAAGTGGATTAACACAGAGCTAAACAGAAATACCCTAAGAAGGTCTATTTTCGGCAACCACAACCCCCACAAATGTGGAAGAGCAAGTCAACCAAGGGCGTATTATAAAGTATGACCGTCGCGGATCGAAGTTTAAAAGTGGCGTTTATGTGCATATAAAATGAGTAAAAAGTGCGTGTCTATTAATAGTGAAAAAAAAAAGGGGGTATAGTGTTTATAAATCAACTACATTAATCTGGGACTCTAGTCTATATTACTGAACTTTATATTTTAATTTAAATCATGTATTCGTTGTACTGTCTTTAATCGTCATGTAACCGTATTATTATTATTAAATATTTCGTAAAATTATTTATAGTATACTCTATTCTACGTATTGGTAGTAAGTTATGAATATTTCTTTAGAACAGTTATATGAGCAATTAAAAGAAGTGAGAACATATTTAATTAAAATTGGACCGAGTAGACGTGAAGGAAAAGTTTTAGATACTAAACTTAAAGAGGCCAATGAAATATTTAGTGAATACTCTAAGTTGTTAATAAATTTTAATAGTAAAGTAAAGGAAGGTAAGATTAAATCTACTGATATTCTATCTTATCAAACCTATTGTAAAATTTTGAATCATTATATCAGGATATTATAAAATTGTGTAAGCCGAGTGTGTACAATCTGAAAATCCGAGCAATATGGATACTTTCGATTTGAAAACGGCTTTGACTTTATTACCTGTTATGTTAGATGACGAAACAAGTGTGAAACAATTAATCGACAATATTCAGTATTATAATTCTTTGTTAACAAAACAGGAATGCAAAAATAATTTAATTAAATTCATATTAAAAGTAGATTATCTCAATCTGCTAAATTACGTCTTCAAGACGATTACTCTAATGTTGAAGACTTGGTTAGTGACATGCAGAAAGAGTTGTTGCCAAGAAAAGGAGCAGCAGCAATTCAAAATAAATTGCAAAATTACGCCAAAATGATATGTCAATTCCTGATTATGGAAAACAAATAACAGAGTTATTTGTGGACCTTCGATATCGCAAGCCAACGGTAATACCGCATATTACAATATTTTGAAAACTGTTAATGAAAACAAGCGATCAAGCAATTTTCCGATGGCTTACGAAATCGTCGAATCAGCACAATAATTTCTGCTAGAAATTACAGCTCTCTGAAAGATGCCATTCAAGCAGCTCAAGATGAAGGCTTCATCATCATCGGCCGCAGGAGGTGATGGGTATGTCCAGTAAGAAATTTTATTATCCTAGGAATTTTCATCATAATTCTAGGTACCCACGTGGCAACGGGCGTAATCGGCAAATGTTTTCACAGCGGGGACACTACCATGGAAACTCGCAGCGATCGAGTTCATGGAACCATTCGAACTCACGTGGCCAAGGCAGCGAAGACGATATAATCGAGGTACGTTTCGTAATTATCGCGGAAATCAAGGGATAAAAAGAAATGTAGTCAATATAATTAATGAAAACCAGGAATCAACTTCAAATGAACCCCGACTAGATAAGTTTTTTCGAGAATAAACAAAATCATTTAATTTTGGCTAGTAGTAATAGCAATTGTTTTATTCATTTACCAGTTTCATCATGCAATAAGACTTATTCTTTCTTAGTCGACACAGGCGCATCTTTATCCGCCGTAACATATAAACATGCTATCGAATTAAGTGTTTCATTACATAAAGAGAATGTAATTATAAACGGTCTAGGTGGCGAGGTGCAAACAATCGGATATGTTTATGTCCCATTAATGATTCATGGATCTGTTATTAATCACAAGTTCTTTGTTTTTAATTCGTTACCAATTTCGTCGCATGGAATTCTAGGTAGAGACTTTTTGAATAGATTTGGAGCATGTTTAGATTTCGAGAAAAATATTTTATCTTTGAAATTAGGGTCGGGCCACACTTGTTTCTTGCCTTTCACTAATAATTATAATATTAACGTATTGAAATTCCCCAAAGTGAATCCATACATTATATTCAAACTGATTTTCAAACCGATTGCATTATTTGTTCACGAGAATTACAAGATGGCGTTTATTTGGCTAGCTCGATAGCGACACCAATTAAGGAAAAATACCAAAAAATATTAAATGTTACCGAAAAATCAGTAACGTTGTCAGGAATAAATCCTGCAATTCATGATCTTAACGATTATAACATTTGTAGTTTTGAGAAAATGAGAATAATTCAGACCGAGTAAAACGATTATTTTCCTCATTAAAATTAAATGATTTAAATGACTTAGAAATTCAAAGTATTCAAAATATTTGTGCAAAATATGCAGATGTTTTTATTTAGAGGGCGATAAATTGACAACAACAGATATTTACACTCACAATATTTTTGAAACCAAACGTTAGTCCAGTATTTTCAAAACCCTATAGGTTACCAATTAGTCAGAAAAGGAAATTAATCGTCAAATTAGCAACATGCTTAAGAAGGGATTATAGAACCTAGTAAAAGTGACTGGTCTAGTCCAATATTATTGGTGCCTAAAAAATTAGATAAATCGGGTAATAAAAAATGGCGATTGGTAGTGGATTACCGTAAATTAAATAACTGTATAGAGGATGATAAGTACCCCTCCTGATATCACAGAAATCTTAGAATCTTTGTCTGGAAGTGTATATTTTACATTTAGATTTATATCAAGGGTATTACAATGTTAATTTAGATAAAAGTTGTCGAAAATTTACTGCTTTCGATTCTGGTCAATATCAGATGACGAGAATGCCCATGGGATTAAAAACAAGTCCCAGCTCTTTCTCGCGAATGATGAATTTAGCAATGTCAGGACTAAATAATGAAAAATGCTTGATTTATTTAGATGACGTCATTGTTTTTAGTGAACAACTAGACCACCACAATAAAAACTTACAGGATGTTTTGAAAGACTTCGTTCAGTAAATTTAAAATTAAATCCGTCAAAATGTACATTTCTTAAAAAACAGATTTTATATTTGGGACATTGTATATCTAACGAAGGGATTTTACCTGATCCTGAAAAAATAAATACAGTAAAAAACTATCCTTGTCCGCAAAATGCCGACGAAGTTAAAAGATTTGTGGCGTTCTAAATTATTATAGAAAGTTTATACCCAACTTTGCTGAAATTGCACAACCATTAAACCAACTTTGTAGAAAAATACTAATTTCGTTTGGACTGAAAATGTCAAAAGTCTTTTGAAACACTCAAAAACGTATTATGTCCCCCAGTTTTAGATTACCCTGATTTTCAAAAGAAAATTATTTCATTTTACAAACCGATGCATCTAATAAAGCAATTGGAGCAGTTCTGTCGAATAAAATGGAAGACCAATAGCATTTACTAGCAGATCTCTGAATAAGGCTGAATCAAACTATTCAGTTATAGAAAAAGTTGTTAGCGATAGTATGGGCCGTCAAATATTTCAGACCGTATCTGTATGGGCAATATTTTAAAATCAGGACTGACCATAAACCTCTAGTATACCTATTTGGCATGAAAGATCCATCGAGCAGGCTTATGAAGTTTCGTTTGGTATTAGAGAATATAATTTTGACGTAGAGTATGTAAAGGGTTCAGATAATGCAGCTGCAGATGCGTTATCTAGAATCTGTTTAATTCGAAAGAGTTAAAAGAGTTAAATGAGAACATTGTTAATGTCATGACACGAGCAAAATCGCGAAAAATAAATAAACCAGGATCCTCCTCGTTGGACATGATACCCACAGACTTGAGGCCTGATCAACCGAAAGTCGTAAGTAATCATGTCAAACCAGCAGAATCAGTGGAGTTGCGTATGGTTAATAAAGATGATTTGAAAACATTGAGAAAATTAAGAGTTATTAGTAAAGAAAATAATACATTTTGTTATGTTGAAAAGGAAAAGATAATTTATATTAAATATCTAAGTTCCGACTCACGAATGACGCGACGCGAGTTTGTGAGAATTAGATAATTTTGTAAGTTAATAAATGTTAATAAGTATGTATAATAAAGAAGGATGGTAATAAGAATTTATTAAAAACTAGTTGAAGAAGTTAAATCTATGAATGATAGGACCGGTCCACGTGTACATATAATAAATAATGTAAAACGATATATAGTAAGGATGACAGAAAGGTGATATTAAATGACTTCCATCTCCTACCTAGCAGTGGCCATGCAGGTATGAGAAGGATGGTCAACAATATAAAAAAGTATTATTATTGGCCTGGGTTAGATAAGGATGTAAAGAACTTTGTTAGGCATTGTGACAAATGTCAGCGTCAGAAATTTTCGTTACCGTAAAGAGCCATTAGAAATAACAACGACAGCTAACACAGCGTTTGAAAAGATATATTTAGACCTAGTAGGTCCATTTGAAGTTGATAATAATAATTACTCTTATGGTTTAACGCTACAATGCGAACTCACTAAGTATGTCGAAGCATATCCCTTAATTTCTAAAAAAACCAACGAAGTAGCAAAGTTTTGTTACTAACTTTATTCTTAGGTATGGAGTACCAAAAGTAATAACTACTGACAGAGGAAAGAGTTCACCGCATCATTATTCCAAGAGGTATGTAAATTGCTTCAAATAAAACAATTAAATTCGACTGCTTACCACCACCAATTACTATGTGCGTTGGAAGTGTCATAAAAATTTAAATGCTTTTCTTCGCATTCAAATTGATAATCACCCTGAAACATGGGCGACTGGTTACCATTTTGGTCGTTTGCCTATAATACGACAGTTCATACAGAGACGAAATTCAGTCCTTATGAACTTGTCTTTGGTAAAAATGTTCACTTCTAGTAATTTGACAGTAGATTTAGAGCCACTTTATAACTACAATCATTATCCATGTGAGCTCAAATACAGGTTACAATTGTCACAAAGAGACGCAAAATAATTTGATAAAGTCTAAAGAAAAGAGAAAATTATATTTGATAAATATACCAAGCCTATAAAATACAATGTAAATGATTTAGTACTCTTAAAAATGAGTCAGGTAATAAACTAAGTGATCTATACTCTGGTCCTTATAAAGTTGTTAAAGATGTAGCACAAACGTAGAAATAATTAAGAATGGTAAAATGAATTAGTACATAAAACCGCACGAAATTGTATATCAATAATAAATAAAACATATTTTATATGCTTTGTCTAAGTACATTTATTGTTATTATTATTATTTCTTTCTGTAGATTACTTAATATTACGTAATTATAAATATTCTAAATTAAATAATCAAAAAAAAAAATCTTCTTAAAATAAATACCTTATATATTATTTTATAATGTAACTGTTCCTAATATTTACAAAAATAAAATCTTTTAATGTATCGATGTTTAAAAAAAAATGTATCCTTGTATTGTCACATTTTTTTCTTTTGGATGGAAGGTGTAGTAGTAGTAGTAAGAGTATATAAAAGTACACACACACAAGTGTAATAATAATCCTATATAATCAAATTTATTAATACAATAAAGTGAGTCTTATATCATCATTCGTTTGTTTAACTCCTCTCCTAACATTCGCCCTACACTATGATACTGAACTAGTTTCTGTAAAATATTTTATCACTATCTATGTCCGTATGTTTAATAGCCGTGTAGTGGCTGTTAAGAATATCCACTAACCCATATCTTCACGTGGGTGTCGTAAGAGGCAACTGTAGGAAACAGGCAGGAGATGGGCAGCAGCATCTTCCTGATAATAACAATATTACAATAAAAATTGCGGTTGCCAACCCGCTCGCCAAGCGTGGCAACTACGGAAAACATGAAAAAGTTACGAAGAGACGGCCACCAGTCACCGGCGGCGACCATGGTAACGGCGGGCAGGGGTGCTAAGAATCTCCGGTGGAGGTTTGGTTGCCACCTAAGACGACTCGACCTAGCAACATACAACGCACGCACCCTGAGGACTGACGAGAAGATCCTGGAGCTGGAAGAAGAGAGACAAAAGTTACGCTGGCATATTATAGGATTATCCGAGGTCCGAAGAGAGGGGAGCACACGGTAATACTCGAATCCGGCAACTTATTCTATTACCGGGGCGACCTCTGTCTCAAGGAGTTGTTTATCGTCCACAAGTCTCTCGTTAACATCGTTGTAAATATTGTGAGTGTGTCGACGAGGTTGCGTACCTTATACTCAGAATCACCAAACGTATTCGTTGAAGGTTATACAGGTTTACGCACCAACCTCGGCACATCCCGATGAGGAGGTGGAGGAAATGTATGAGGATATATCTAGAGTCATGCATTCCTCCAAACCCATTATACGGTGTTAATGGGAGACTTCAATGCAAAACTAGGCACAAGAGAGAAGGGTGAGCTGAAGGTAGGGAAATTTGGAATAGAGCAACGGAACCCAAGCAGCTGACCGATTTCATAGAAAAAGAGGGACTCTTTATGATGAACTTTTTCTTCCAGAAGCGGCCCCACAGGAAGTGGACCTGTTCGAGCCCCAACGATTCGACCAAAAATGAGATTGACTTCATTATGACGACCAGACGACAACTGTTTAGTGATGTCTCAGTGATAGCGAGGGTGAAAACTGGTAGTGATCACCAAATGGTTAGAGGCACACTGAACCTAAAGTTAAGTTGGAGAGGTCTCGTCCAATGCAGTCAAGGCTACCTTCCCCTAGTGCTCTAATCTAAAGTCCCGAAACCTTTCAGGTTGAGTTACAAAACCGTTTTCAGTGCCTAGAAGACTGCAATGAAGTGGACGATATGAATGATTAGCTCGTGGAAACTGTCCATGCGGTCGGAGCTAAGTTCTGCAAGACCCGCCGCAGAAGAACACAAACTTCCGATCACACTCTTAATCTCATGGCTGTTAGATGGAAAATGAAGCTGCAATCTTCAACAGATTTGACAGCATACAGGCAACTGAACAGACAGATCTCCAAATGCATGCGACGGGACTTACGCAACTTTAATACAGCTTGTATTGAAGAAGCAATCGAGCGGAACCAAGGATCCAAAGTCTTTGCCAGAGATCTGTCTGCCAGAAAGAGCCAACTGTCAAAGCTGAAGACCGAGTGTGGAGCATCATTTCCGGGATACCTGAGATTTTGGTTGAGATTGAGAGGTTCTATGGGCAGCTGTACACGTCATTGTTGGAGCCACACGCAAGTGTGAGTAACGATCCAAGAGCAAGTCTCATTCGACACTATTCCGATGATATCCCGGACGTCAGTCTGAACGAGATTAGAATGACTCTCCAGCACCTTAAAAACGGCAAGGCCCCAGGTGAGGATGGAATTACAGCGGAGCTTCTGAAAGCGAGTGGAAAACCGGTGCTTGAAGTCCTTCAGAAGCTCTTTAATTCCGTCCTCCATGGTGGGACTACTCCGGAAGCGTGGAGCAGAAGTGCGGTGGTCTTGTTCTTCAAGAAAGGCGACAACGGTCTCTTGAAGAACTACATACCGATTTCACTTCTGAGCCGCGTCTACATGCTGTTTTCGAGAGTCATTACGAATCGTCTCGCACGCAAACTCGACGACTTCCATCCTTCCAAACAAGCTGTATTCCGAAAAGGCTTTAGCACCATAGACCACATATACACCCTTCGGCAAATTGTACAGAAGACAGAAGAGTACTATCTGCCACTTTGTCTTGCGTATGTGGATTATGAGAAAGCCTTTGATTCCGTCGAAATTTGGGCGGTGCTGCAGTCCCTTCGGCGGTGCCAAGTGGACTGTCGGTATATCGAAGAGCTGAAGTGTTTGTACAGTAGGGCTACGATGGCTATCCAAGTACAGAACCAGAGTACGAAACCTATCCAACTGCAGAGAGGTGTAAGACAGGGTGACGTTATATCCTCGAAACTCTTCACCGCTGCATTGGAAGATGTTTTTAAGATACTGGACTGAAAAGGATACGGTATTAACGTCAATGGCGAGTACATCACTCACTTTCGATTTGTCGACGATATAGTCCTTATGACAGAATCGCTGGAGGACCTAAGCACTATGCTCAATGACCTCAGTAGTGTCTCCCAACAGATAGGTCTTAAGATGAACATGGAGGAAACAAAATCATGTTTAACGTCCATGTCACACCTATGCCGGTAGTTGTTGGGAGCACTGCTTGAAGTTGTTGACGAGTATGTTTACCTGGGATAAATTGTTCGACTAGGTAAGTCGAACTTCGATCGAGAGGTCAATCGACGGATTCAACTCGGCTGGGCGTATGAGGAAGCTCAAGATTGCTCAGCGAGCTATGGAGAGGGATATGCTCGAGGTTTCTCTGCGTGATAAACTTAGAAACATAGCCCAAAGGATTAGTAAGCTGAAGTGGCAATGGGACGGCCATATAGCTCAAAGAACCGACAACCGATTGGGAAGAAAGGTTCTCGAGTGGCAGCCTCGTACCGGCAGGCGAAGTGTAGGGCATCCCCCCACCAGATGAAGTGACGACCTGGTAAGACATGCAGGATGTCAATGGATACAGGTTGCTCAGGACCGTGCTTTTTGGCATTCCTTGGGGGAGGCCTATGTTCAGCAGTGGACTTGTGAAGGGCTGTAATGATTATGATGATGAATGCAAAATAATAAAAAAATACGGTACACGCCTATCAAGCGTGGCGACTATGGCAAAATTCCCTCTATGGGTCTATCTATAGAGGAGGTCTATGTTGGACAGTGGATTTTTATAGGCCTTAATGGATGGATGAAAAGATAAAAGAAAGTAAAGTTCTGTAAAGTAAGTAACGTTCTGGTAAGACATGCAGGAAGTTAATGGATGCAGTGGCTCAAGAACATGTTATGTGGAATTTCTTAGGGGAGACCTAGCTCAGCAGGGGATTTGTAAGGGCTGTAATAATGACGACGACAATGATAAGGATGATGATGATTATGAAGACGATATATATTCAAGAACTGCTTGTTTAACGAATTACTGACGAAAATTAGCAATCGTCCATTAGTATGACACATGTTGGCTATCGATCTTCCCAATTATTGGTAAACGATCAACCATCCCTGTCATAACCACAGATTTTATGAGATGTGTATACGTGCATTACTACGTGGGTAATCAAACTGGCAGTAAACTCAATATCGTTTTATACAATCTTCCACAAGATTTATTACGCTTTTAGTGTTTGAATTAAACGATTTGTGCCTTAAATGCTATCGGTTTCAGATACTTCTTGTTTTTAATAAATATCATTGTTTGTGATTTTTTAAATTATTATAAGCCAGTGCATAACCACAATCTCATCTGGTGGTAAGTTGACACCCTAATGGTAAATCGCACTGTCTTAGCGTAACAAAAGCCTATTTCCTCTTGCCTTGAAGACACCATATTAAAATCAGAAGGAAGACAGACGCTGGCATATTATTCCACTCCTTTCTTGTACACGTTACGAAAGACTACGTAAACCTTTTGGTCTGAATGTTGGAAAGCGAAGGAGGAATTAAGGCACGGAATTCCTGCGTAAACTCTCCGTAATGTACCCTATAGAATACTGAGAGGCTGGAAACTATGATTGCCGATATCTCCTCCATTCTTCACACACGGACAAGTCCACTTTGATTTCATCTAGATCTTTGAAGAGATAGATCTTTGAGGCGTTTTTTATTTATTTATTCTTGATTGCATTCCTTATTACAAAATAAATAATACAAAGGGCGGACTTAATGCGATGAGGCATTCTCTACTAGTCAACTCATGGAGTGGTGAGAATTTGAAGTAGGTCTAGATATGTAGTTAAAAATGATATTTGAAAACAATTAAGTACACAAAATAATGTTGATATTTAACGAGGAGTAAGTAGGTAATGATAATAAACTTAAGTTCCTTCAGCTGACTAACGATTAATATTAATCAATCTATTTATTTATAGAGCACGTGTTGCATATTTTTATATATTTTACAATACTGTAAGTTGCTGTCTTAGGTATAAACGGATAATGATTAAAATATTAATTAAGTTTAAGACAAAGGGTAAGCTTGAAGATTATTCATGAGTTTCTTGAAGCAATTTCTCATCAATAGATCGTCTACACAATCGTACCAATCATTAATCAGAATATTAATTGTGTCACTGGTCACTAAAACCCTTTTGCTAATTTATGCACATTCTGAGAAAATAGATGGGTACCATTGAATATCTCAATGTATAATAAAATTAATTATTTTGAATAAAATTCAGTAAATCAATGTTTATATCAAAAACTAGCAATCTGCCCCGGCTTCGTACGGTTGATTTCTGGATCTCGACAACAGCTCCACCCACTCAAACAAATAAAAAAATTCATAACAACCGTTCGAACCAGTTTAGATTTTTAGCGAGACTAACAGACAACAATTGAGTTTTATATAATTATATAGATTAAAAATGTGTTGTTACAGCCTATATGCATCCCACAGCTGGGCGCAGGCTTCCGCTCATTTCTGAGAGGGTTTATATAATTTCAATTTTAGGTGCAGATTTACCACAAGCTCTGCGGTGAAGAAAAAATTATGAGAAAGCCTGCATGTCTTAAAAATAAAAATAAAATAAAAACACATAATAGTCTGTCTTTAAACAGTCGCACGGAGTAGAGATTGTGGCCATAGATTTCAAGCAAAAGCAAGCAAGCATAGATAATATGCGTATATATTTAGAGTTGAAAGTGAAATACAGCTTGCTTAATATACAAACTTAAAAAATTATGAATCACGGTCAAATATCGCCACTGGGCGACCACTAGTATTAAGTAATGCAAAACTAAAACAGAGGGAGCACATAAACTAGCTCTGAGGGTTACAAACTGATGTCTAAAAAGGTGGCTCTTCACGTTGGCCAACATACTGGCGAATGTGTTGGCAAAGATATTAACCAAGAATTTGTGATCGCGTCCACACGTTGGAAGGTCGTTCAGTTTGCTTCGGTTTAGGCCAATGTGCGGACGAATTTATTTCTTTATGTTAAGGCGCTAACAGCTGCTGCGGTTTATTTATTTACAGCATGCCGCTACTACGTGAATGTATATAAGAAAAGGGTTATAAAGAAATGGGAAAAAAGAAGGTGGTGGATGTGCAAACAGACACTCCAATTTTATTTATTTGTATAGATTAGGAATGATAATACATAATACATTCATTGAAGTTGAATAATAGCCATGCTGCAACTATATTAGTAGTATAGTTGTAGCACGAATGGGTCGGCTCGACCGGGGAAGGACCACGCTCTCACAGAATACCAGCGTTACGGCGGCTCTACACGTTGGCCAACACAGTGGCGAATGTGTTGGCCAAGCTTATAACATAATGTTTAATTTCAGTAATCACCAGGTGGTCAGTTCGTTCAATAGAGAAACGGTTTTAAGAGGTGGCTCGTTAATATTAGCTAGTAAATTATTATCATGTAAGGAACGTAAAGATATTGTGAGCCTCTGTTGAGCGAACTGTAGAAATGGCATGTGTTGAGTTTGAGCACCTCATTGTTGTGTGCGTCTACAGACCCCATGTTCTATATACAATACTTTTGAAAAAATTATGGAGGAAGTTTTGTTAAGCAATAAACAGAATAAATCTGTTGTAATATGTGGAGACTTTAATATCACTCTCCTATAAGCTTCCTCCACCAATATTAAATTTAGATCATTGTTTAAATCATATGGTCTTTTTAATTTATTTTTAGAGCCAATGCGTATTACTGAATGTAGTGCAACATGTATAGATAACATTTTTACAAATGTTAAGCCGTTGCATAAATTGAGTTCTGATCACTGTGGACAGTTAGTTTCGTTACCTTATGTTCACAAAAAGCAAGTAGATGAGAGAATTGTATTTGTTCCAGTAAATGCACGTCGCTTGGAGAAGTTTAGAAGTAACATAGTGAAGAAACTTCCATCACATTCATACCGAAATGATCCAAATTTTTTGTATGGGACAGTTTTTAAACTTATTTGCAATGAATTTGATAATATTTTTACTTCTAAAACGTTCTCCTTGAACAGTCGGAAGGCTTTCAATGAATGGGCGACAGTAGGAGTCCATAAGAGCGACAAAGGTTATATGAACTTTACCATGAAAGGTCATATAACCTAGCGTCAATTTAGGAATATGTTAAAAATATTCAAAAATATTTAAAGTGTGCTCCAAAGCCAAGTCTTTGCATTTGAGCAACAAAATTAAGACAGCTTCTAATAAAATTAAAATGCCTTGGAGTATAATTAATAGTGAAACTGGTAAGGTCAACTCTCGCAATTCAAACTACCGGTTGAGTTTTAACAACAAATTAACGAAACAGATCAGAATGTTGCAATGGTTTTTGAGAAGTATTTTACGGATATTCCGATCTTAACCACTATGTCACTGAATTCTTCTCCTGCCGTCGCCGAATCATTGCTAAAACAAAATGTAAATGCGTGTACATTTCATAAAATATCATCAAAAGATATTGTAAAATATTTTAAAACTATTGATGTTAAGAAAACTGCGGTTCTGTGGGGCATTTCCGTTAAAGTTATTGCGTCTATAATCGATATAATCGCGCCTCAACTAGCTATTATTTTTAATACTAGTATCGAATATGGTGTGTTTCATGATTTGATGAAGCATAGTAAAGTAATACCTTTATTTAAATCTGGTAGTACATTAGACCCCGCCAATTTTTGACCCATTTCTGGACTGCCAACACTAAGTAAAATTTTTGAAAAAATTATTCTTGATCAAATGTTAATTTTTTAATGTTAATAATTTACTTCATAAAATCAATTCGGTTTCACAAGGGTCGCTCGACAACTGATGCTAGTGTTGAGCTGATTAAATATATTTTCAATGCATGGGAGAATTCACAGGATGCTTTGGGTATATTCTGTGACCTATCCAAGGCCTTCGATTGTGTTCACCATGAAACATTAATCAGAAACTACAACACTACTGTGTAAGAAGTAATGCTCTTAAATTAATTGTTTCATATTTAAGTAACAGAACTCAAAAGTTGTCATTAATAGTATGAGCTCTTCCGGGTCGATAGTACAAATGGGCGTGCCTCAAGGCTCAGTTCTCGGCCTTTCTGTTTCTTGTATATATTAATGACTTACCTTACATAGTAGGGATAACCATAATATAGTATTATTTGCTGATGACACTTCATTAATTTTCAAATTAAAACGACAATTATTAAAATATGACGAAGTAAATAATGCTATATCTAAATTAGTAAATTGGTTTAATGTTAATAACTTGCATTTAAATAGCAATAAAACGAAATGTATGAAGTTCATGACTCCAAATGTCAGACAATTAAATACTAATGTAATTTTAAATGGGGAAGAACTGAGTCTTGTCGATACCACCATTTTTCTTGGAATAACACTAGACGCGAAGCTTCAATGGAGCCCCCATATATCAAAGTTAGCAAGCAGACTTAGTTCTGCAGCATATGCTGTAAAAAAGATTAGAAATCTTACCAGTGTGGAAACGGCTAGACTTGTTTACTTTAGCTATTTCCATAGCATAATGTCGTATGGTATTTTGCTATGGGGACACGCAACTGACACTGAAATTATATTTGTTTTACAGAAGAGGGCCATAAGAGCAATCTATGATTTAAAACCTAAGGAGTCGCTCAGACAAAAATTTAAGGAAATTAATATATTAACTTTGGCCTCTCAATACATTTATGAAAATGTAATGTACGTACACAAAAATAAAAGTAGTTATACAAAAATAAGTGATGTTCATTCTGTAAATACTAGGAACAAACACAAGCTAGTAGTACCAGTTACTCGACTCCACCGAGTCAGTAATTCATTCTTGGGGCGATGTATACGCTTTTACAACAAAATCCCAGAAAATATACAAAATTCGACCTGCTCAAAATTCAAAAACTTTATTAAACATAGTTTGTATAAAAGGGTTATTATAATGTTAAGGAATTTATGGATGATAATAACCCTGGGAATGAGGTGTTCGCTGCCAGGCTGTTTCTAATTTGTTTTGTGGTTAATTGTAATATACATGATTGTAAGCTGTTATTTTAAAAAAGTCCGCTGGGTTTCTTGCTGGTTCTTCCCAGGACAGAGGTTTTTTTCGAACCAGTGGTAATTAGACAAAAGTGACTTTCAATAAGTATTATTTATAATCTATATTGAATAAAAAAGTTTCTGTTCTGTTTCTGTTTCAAAATACCGATGGCCATCGTGTAGAGCGGTGTTTGTGCTTACGTTGGTATGTATTGGAATGATGGCCCTGAAGTTGGCGCGAGATCCGTGTAGTGTCGGTTTTTACAAAAGATCAAGGGTTGTGGCAAGTATTGGCCGCCGCATCACACGTTGGGCGCACGTTTAGTTTGCTACGAGCTCTCAGGTGATCGCACGCACCTGGTTTAAATTTTGTATTTACGCGTCGTAACTAGTGTCTACAAAATGGCAGTAACAATGACCAATAAGGAGACCTTTCGCTTTATAGAGTCTACACACCATACGAAACACAGCAGTGTTAAGCTGCTATTTAAAGAAGGCTCTTCACGTTGGCCAACATACTGGCGAATGTGTTGGCAAAGATATTGGCCAAGAATTTGTGATCGCGTCCACACGTATTTATTAAAATATTTGGTTAAACAAATTCTAACTAAACGTCCTAGAGCGGTACCACTTTCACCCATTTTTTGGAGTTAGAGCGACAAGCACACAATCTACCTGGTAAAATTGGATGTTATTAATACGTAGGTCACTCAACAAGTTTGAGATGCTCAATTTTAAAAGTGGTACACCCATGTTATATGTTTCTAAAATCAAATTTATTTAAAAATAGAACTCCATAAGCTACTTGCTCAATATTTAAAAAAAAAACAAAGTTCTATTAATTTTCTTGCAACGCTTTCCGCGCTTTTCATTTAAAACGATGGATCTTAACTGTGAACATTTGCGCGCTATGATGTATTATGATTTTAAATTTGGTTTAACCAAACAATTAAGTTTACAACGGTTGCAATCGGCATAAGGGGACTCAGCTCCATCACGCGCAACAATTTTTAGGTGGTTTGCTGAATTCAAATGGGGTAAAATTAATCTTAAATATGACCAAAGAACCGGGGCCCCGCAAACACCAGTAACGGCAGAAAATGTATGGACCACTGAAATTTTGGTGCGAGAAGACCCACGTGTCATATATACGGACATCGAAAAGATTATAGGCATTAGTTCGGAGAGCATTCATACCATCCTACATCAACATCTTGGAGTGAGGAAGCTTTGTTGTCGATGGATCCCTCGTTTGCTCTCCGAAAGCGAAAAACAGACTTGTGTGGATTGGTTCCATGAAATGCGTCTACGTTTTGAAAACGGGTCATCTAAGCGTGTTTCAGAAATTGTTACTGGTGACTAGACATGGATCTATCAATATGATCCGGAAAATGAAAGGCAATCATCGGTATGGGTCTACTCAGAAGGACAGTTACCGACAAAACTGCAAAGACCTCGCAACGTCGGCAAAAAAATGGTGGCTAGTTTTTTTTCGCGGAGCGGACATTTGTCGACGTCAATGCTGGAAAATTGTAGGTCAGTCAACTCTGAATGGTATACCACAGTTGCATTACCCAAAGCTTTTCAAGCTGTGCGGGAGAGAAAACCAAAGACCGGGCTTCGGGGAATCATGCTGCATCACGATAACGCCTATTCATATACCTCCCTTAGAACAAAAGCATTTATTGAGGAATCAGGTGTTGAAACTCTAAGTCACCCACCCTACAGCCCTGACTTAGCTCTTTGTGATTTCTTTTTGTTCCCAAGAGTCAAAGAAAAAATAAAAGGCAAGTTTTTTTTAAGCGCCGAAGAAGCCGTGGCTGTCTACGAAGAAGCGATTTCCGACCTGTCAGATCAAGACTGGCAAAAGTGTTTTCAGAGTTGGTTTAGGCGAATGGAACTTTGTATAGAGCATGATGGAGAATATTTTGAAAAGATGTAAAATAAATATTAATAGTATCTAGAATACTTTTTGTATATCTTAAAACTTATTGAGTGTCCTACGTACTATTTATCTGGACGGTGTACTAAGTCTAAGTAATATTTAAAAGACGAGATACTATTGAATTGGTCCAAACACGCCCATCTCTCCTCCATTAAGGATCAAAATGTAGATACGTTGCCACCCCTGAGGGAAGATGTAATGTCACGTTAACGGTGAATAATGTCTCCATTTCTCATCACTCATTATTTACACTCATATGTTAAACAGATAAGGCTGATCGTATACTTCGACGTCTGTTTTTTACCGACTTACAGGAGTCAGAGTCGTAATGTATTTTTAAACTTATGTAATTTAATATTCAATTGTATGTAGAAATAATGAATATGGAAAGAGTAACAAAACAAATTTATGTTGCAGAGGTGAACGGCAGAGTCGGGATGGGACGCCCTAGGCGAGTTTATCGACCAAATTGGCGATATATTAAACATGTGCTAAATTAAGAGTACCTTTAACCGACGAACGTGTATGCGTAGGTATATGGATGTGGAGGAGGCGAGAGGTGTATCAGAATCGTGCCAAATGGAAGTTCATAGTCTCTGCCTACCCCTCTGGGTGACAGGCGTGAGTGTTTATGTGTTATTATTACACACACGCACGCACTAATAACGTTCGTATGCACGTCCGTACGCACGCAGGTATTTCTTACTGCTAACGATAGCATATCAATAATAGTGAATCAAATTTCACATATTAGTGGAGAAAATCAGCTTTACATCTATTAACCCAACCACCTCCCTAAACTTCTTCTTCATCATCATAAGCCCGTAAAGTCCACAGCTAGATATAGGCCTCACTCATTATAGCGAGGACTTGCGTTAATCGTCACACTTCGCAGGTGAGTTTAGTCGATATGAATATAACGTCATCTATAAGAGCCTTAACATCTTTTGGCAGCCTAAAGTCGCTGCTTACGAAGACGGATGAAATATGCTGATGGATTTTCTTACGCCACCACCACACCTCCAATTACCCACACACCATGGAATATTGTCAGTTTGCAAGGCTTGTGTAGTTCTTAGTCTCGTAGTATGATTCTGCTCGCATAGACCTCGTATTAGAGAGTATTTAGAGTCGCCATTGCAGTATCATATAATTCGTACTTTTGAGGCTGTTTCCTTTGCCGCTTTATGATTAAAATGTATTAAAATGTTATGTAATTATATATTATATTAAAATGTATTTTAAATGCGATATGGTTGTACTGCCATCTACCGAAAGGCATATGATTTTTCTGATATTGCCCCGAGCGATAGAATGTGCTCCTCCAGACCGAATTTCTGTCACGGTGGCCAGTCTCAACGGAGACATGGACAACTCAGCGAAGGACAGGGTTATAGTGAACGAATCACCGCCAAGTTCCTGACTGAGAATGTTGACAGAAAAACCCAAAACTGATTTTGGCCCAATCCGGGATTTGAACCGGGCCACATGATCAGCAATCACATTTACGACCACTAGACCAAAAGGTAGTAAATACATAGTAAAATATGTCCGATGAAGCTTTAAAAGCCAACTGGCTAACAGCGCTAACATCACAGTAAACATACAAACATACGATAACCAAATATTATCTGCCAGACTATTTTACTTCTAATTAACTCTGAAGAAATTGCAAGGTAATTTCCTTTGATGTTTCAAAACGAATAAAGTTATCCAAAAGTTTTTGAGAAAGAAAGTGGATCTCGTATACATAAAACCTTTACAAGAGATCTGAGGAGAGAATCTTATCTCGAGAGCTACATTCCAAACCTGTTTTAAATGGTATGTATTCTAAACGTTTGTATTTTAATGACTGTTGAAACCGTTTTTTAAAGTTTTTTTTTTGGTTTGCAATATTACACAAAAAGTCCTTATACTTTTATCTCTATCCCTTAAAGTTTTTTTTATAGAACAAGAGTGATAGACGAACACACAATCGACCTGATGGTAAGTAGATGCTGTGGCCCATAGACATTTACATCTATCTTCGATTAAGAATCAAAATGCAGATGCGTTGTCGCCGCTGAGCAGTAAGATAAAATGCCTCGTTTCCAGTAAAAAGGTCTTTGGTTTTTTACACTCACCATAAATTTTTGATGCAGAAAGTTTTTTATCATTTTATTTTATTTTAACATCATCTTACAACAACACTATGAGTGTTAAAGACTTACCATTAAGATGAAATGAGACTTTTTTTTTAGGTAATAGATATTCCTTTCATTTTTTTCTCAGATAATAAAAATCCTTTATATAATAACAATAATAATAATATAAAAATATTGTTAAATAAAACTATAGTGTGAAATTATCACGAAGTCCTCCTAGTCCCCGCAGCCTTGTACCAATAACGCTGGCTGCGTTTCCTCGCTGAATGGAACAAGCCCTCTTGTCAACAACGGTCAAGAATACAGTTTCTTTAGGAACTTCACTGCACGTGAATATTGTACTAATTTTTATGTTTTTATTTTCATCTCAAAAATCTGAAAAAAACCTTTAACTATACCACCCGGAAGCAGTCAGTACAACGAGTCTATAAAATAAATTAACGACACTTGAAAGCATTAAAAATACACTATATTATATAAACATAATAAAGCAATTTCAATACATTCGTCTTGCAAAAGTGGTTTTAAAAGGAAGCTGTACGTTACTTTAAATCTGCGTCTACGAACGAGGGAGGAAAAGTATTGCAGTCATACAGACTGCAAAACTTTTCCTTCCTCGTTCAATAAACTGTCATTAAAATTAATTACAAAAGTGATTTAGGGTGAAACAGTTACCCTTATTTTAATAATTTTTTAATCTTAATTTGTTTTAGACAACCGTGACGGCTTAATGATCAGAGTACCTGCCGGGAGTGGTTCTGAGGGTTTGTCGGGAATCGTCGTCCTAAGTTCGAAACCCAGCCGGACATAACATTTTAACAAAACACGACATTTGACGTGGTAGATTCACAATGCAGAGTATTATAGCCGCAACATAAATGGGTCGACTCACGAAGTACCAGAAAAAATAGCAGCTTATCGCTGCTGTCTTTCGTACGGTGAATGAAATAAAAATAGAAAATCACAACTGAAGAATTGTTCTACTGCTAACGGGACAGCCCTTCTTCGCCTTTTGGGTTAACGTGCTCGTTTGTTTTGTTTTCTTGTACCAAAAACGAGTTGAAAATTTTTGAGTCTTGATACATTTTTATTAAAGTTACAAGGTCCAAGGTATGCGTATGCTGTAGCACATATACACCTGTATGTATCCTCGTTAAAAAATCAAACTTCATATGATCACCCTGAGGTCTAAAATAGCGAGCGTGGTCTCTGATAGTCCGATGGGACTGTAATCCGACACGACTGGAGGGTGATCAGGCGCAATTAACCAACGGCCTAATGTGCTTTCCGAGGCACGGTGGTAAAACTCCGCCAATTTGCTTTATTAGAGCTTTATTTAATAAAACATTCAATAAATAACGGGCAGGGGCTACTATATGCGTTATACTTGTAAACAGGCGCCGTTTTGTGGTTGTACGGCTCATTTGCTATGTACTGATGAGCTCCAAATTTTTAATATTTAAGTTTAAATCATACAAAACTATGCTAACAATGGGGTCCATAATTTTTTGTTTAAAAAAACTAATATACGTTTAGATGCGGTGTGGTAAAAATAAATAAAAATCCCTCTTATTGTACTTGGTCTTTCAGAAAATTACATTAAACAAGAGGACCTTGTTTAATGTTTTCGCCGTTTATTTTACATTCATGAAAGAAAACCTGATTTTGAAATGTTAGTGGATAAAAAAAAAATATTCAACAAACAAAGCTTTAATTTCTTATGTCAAAGTAATAGAGTTATTTTCTTTTTGTTTAATGCTTTTGACGTAGTTTGTGCCTGAACACTGGAACCATAGCAACGCGATTATTTTAATTGAAAAAAAAACTGTTTATACTTTTATATTACTGGTTTCTGGCACTCTACTGCACCCATGATCATGAGGGGGAATGAAGTGTTTATAGTCCCTGAAGTGAAGTGAGGACGTTGTTCAGGCAAAAAGGATCAAGTAATCGATCCCTTTCGCACCTTTCGTATCGTACTGTGAAAAATAAATTGAAAATGTTATGCAGAGGAAATAGATTTAGTATGTCTGGACAGCCAGGAAATAAAGCTATTTGAAAATATTTTAGGATTAAAACTAAATCCTAAAACTTTTGTAAAATAAATATATTAATAGTCTTTTGTACGAGCCATGGCTAGGCAGGCTTTACGAAGTTATCAGTTCTATTATGTAGCTGTAGTTTGTTTTATTAGTAAAATGATTAATTGTTGATTTTAATGATTAATTTGACACGTATACAACGGGCTTGAAAATACGCAGACACGCAGTTAGCGGCTTAAATATTTATGTTATTTATAGTATTAAAGTGATTAGCTTATGAGTTAACAATCCACCTAATTAAAAAAAAAGACAGGATGATTGCGCAGTTTCTTCCGCCGTTACCTTTCCGGTGAGGGGAACCTCATTTCGAAACGGTGGTAGACTTGGAACAAAAGACCACAAGTGGCCACTGCAGCCCATACTAGTGGGTACTCTGCAACATCATCATCATCATCATCATTACAGCTCTTCACAAGTCCACTGCTGAATATAGGCCTCCCCCAAGGAACGCCACAAAGCGCGGTCCCGAGCCACCTGCATCCATTGACTTCCTGCATGTCTTACCAGGTCATCACTCCATCTAGTGGGGTGCGCCCTACACTTCACCTGCCGGGACGAGGCTGCCACTCGAGAACCTTTCTTCCCCATCGGTTGTCGGTTCTTCGAGCTATATGGCCGGCCCATTGCCACTTCAGCATACTAATTCTTTGGGCTACATGTCGGTTACTCTGGTTCTACTGGGTATATACTCGTTTTAAGTCTATCACGCAGAGAAACGCCGAGCATAGCCCTCTCCATAGCTCGCTGAGCGACTTTGAGCTTCCTCTTACGGCCAGCAGTGAAGGGCACGTTTCAGATCCATAGGTTATCACTGGCAGCCCGCACTGGTTGTACAATCTAGTTTTGAGGTTTTGGTATGTCTGACGAGAACATGTGTCGTAATCTCCCGAACGCTGCCCAGCCGACTTGAATCCGTCGATTGACCTCTCGGTCAAAGTTGGATTTACCTAGTCGGAATATTTGTTATAAGCATACTCGTAGACAACTGAGCTTAGTGCTCCCAACAACTACCGGCATAGGTGTGATATGGACGTTAAACATGATCTTTGTTTTGTCCATGTTCATCTTAAGACTAATCCGTTGGGAGACACTATTGAGGTAATTAAGGTAACTAAGGTTTTGATGGTTGCCCTCAGCGATTCTGCCATAAGGACTATATCGTCGGCAAATCGAAGGTGAGTGATGTACTCGCCATTGACATTAATACCGTATGCTTTGAAGTCAAGTAACTTGAAAACGTATTCCAATGCAGCGGTGAAGAGTTTCGGGGATATTTCGTCACCCTGTCTTACACCTTTCTGCAGTTGAATAGGTTTCGTATTGTGATTCTGTACTCGGATAGTCATCGTAGCCCTACTGTACAAACACTTCAGCACTTCGATATACCGACAGTCCACTTGGTACCGCTGAAGGGACTGCAGCACCGCCCAAATTTCGACGGAATCAAAGGCTTTCTCATAGTCCACATACGCAAGACACAGTGGCAGATTGTACTCTTCGGTCTTCTGAAAAATTTGCCGAAGGATACGTATGTGGTCTATGGTGCTAAAGCGTTTTCGGAATCCAGCATGCTCGGAAGGCTGGAAGTCGTCGAGTTTGCGTGCGAGACGATTCGTAATGACTCTCGAAAACTCTCAGAAGTGAAATCGGTCTGCAGTTCTTTAAGAGAGTGTTGTCGCCTTTCTTAAAGAACGAGACCACCATACTTCTGCTCCACGCTTCCGGAGTAGTCCCATCATGGGAGACGGAATTAAAGAGCTTCTAAAGAACTTCAGGTACCGGTTTTCCACCCACTTTCAGAAGCTCCGCTGTAATTCCATCCTCGCTTGAGGACTTGCCGTTTTAAGGTGCTGAGCCATTCTAATCTCGCTCAGACTGACGTCTGGGATATCATCGAATAGTGTCGAATAAGACTTGCTCTTGGATCGTTACTCACACTTGCATATGGCTCCAATGACGACGTGTACAGCTGCCCATAGAACCTCTCAATCTCACTCAAAATCTCAGGTGTCCCGGAAACGATGCTGCCACATTCAGTCTTCAGCTTCGACAGTTGGTCTTTCAGAAAAATTACATTACACAAGAGGACCTTGTTTAATATTTTCGCCGTTTATTTTACATTCATGAAAGAAAACCTGATTTTGAAATGTAAGTAGATAAAAAATATATATTCAACAAACAAAGCATTAATTTCTTAAACGCAATTATTTTAATTGAAAAAAAAAAACTGTTTATACTTTTATATTACTGGTTTCTGGCACTCTACAGCACCCGTGGTCATGACGGGGAATGAAGTGTTTGAAGACCCTGAAGTGAAGTGAGGACGTTGTTCAGGCAAAAGGATCAAGTAATCGATCCCTTCGCACCTTTCGTATCGTACTGTGAAAATAAATTGAAAATGTTATGCAGAGGAAATAGATTTAGTATGTCTGGACAGCTGGAATAAAGCTATTCGAAAATATTTTAGGATTAAAAGTAAATCCTAAAACTTTTTGTTAAAATAAATATATTATTATCAGGTCTTTTGTACGAGCCATGGATAGGCAGGCTTTACGAAGTTATCAGTTCTATTATGTAGCTGTAGTTTGTTTTATTAGTAAAATGATTAATTGTTGATTTTACTGATTAATTTGACACTTATACAACGAGCTTGAAAATACGCAGACACGCAGACACGCAGTTAGCAGCTTAAATATTTATCTTATTTATAGTATTAAAGTGATTAGCTTATGAAATAACAATCCACTTAATTTAAAAAGACAGGATGATTGCGAGTTTCTTCCGCCGTTACTTTTCCGGTGAGGGGCACCTCATTTCGAAACGGTGGTAGATTTGGAACAAGAGACCCCAAGTGGCCACTGCAGCCCATACTAGTGGGTACTCTGCAACATCATCATCATCATCATCATTACAGCCTTCACAAGTCCACTGCGGAATATAAGCCTCCCCAAGGAACGCCACGAAGCACGGTCCCGAGACACCTGCATCCATTGACTTCCTGCATGTCTTACCAGGTCGTCACCCATCTAGTGGGGGCGCCCACACTTCACCTGCCGGGACGAGGCTGCCACCGAGAACCTTTCTTCCCCATCGGTTGTCGGTTCTTCGAGCTATATGGCCGTCCCATTGCCACCAGCATACTAATTCTTTGGCCACATATGTCGGTTACTCTGGTTCTACTGCGGATATACTGTTTTAGTCTATCACGCAGAGAAACGCCGAACTAACTTCCTAACTTCCTCATACGGCCAGCAGTAAAGGAGCACGTCCAGATCCATAGGTTATCGCTGGCAACACGCACTGGTTGTAAAATCTAGTCTTGGATCGTTACCACACTTGCGTGTGGCTCCAATGATGACGTACAGCTACCCATAGAACCTATCAATCTCACTCATAATCTCAGGTGTCCCGGAAACGATGCTGCCACATTCAGTCTTCAGCTTCGACAGTTGGCTCTTCTGGCAGACAGATCTCTGGCAAAGACTTTGGAAACCTAGTTCCGCTCGATCGCTTCTTCACGAGCTGTATTAAAGTTGCGTAAGTCCCACCAGCATGCATTTGGAGACCTGTCTGTTCAGTTTCCTATATTCTGTCAAATCTGCTGAAGATTGCAGCTTCATCTCCCGTCTAATAGCCATGAGAGTAAGAGTGTAATCGAGTTGTGTTCTTCTGTGAGAGTCTTACAGAACTTAGCCCGACAACAAGGACAGTTCCACGAGCTTGTCATTCATCATCGACTGCATTGCAATCTTCTAGGCACTGAAAACGATTTTGTAACTCGAGCTGAAACTATTCCATAGTCCCGAAAACTTTCAGCAATATTTCCAGAATAGTTACGAAACGACACGATACAAAACAGCACGAGGGAGACAGAGCGTTGATTTCATTAGACGACACCTCTCCAACTTAACGTTTAGGTTCAGTACCTCTAAACATTCGGTTATCGCTACCAGTTTTCACTTTCGCGATCACTGAGACATCACTGAACAGTTGCCGTCTAGTCGTCACAATGAAGTCAATCTCATTTATTGTCGAACCGTCGGGGCTCGACCAGGTCCACTTCCTGTGGAGCTGCTTCTGGAAGAAAGAGTTCATCATAAAGAGTCCTCTTTCTCCATGAAGTCGGCCAGCCAGTTGGCCCTTGCATTCCGTTGCCCTATTCCGAATTTCCCTACCTTCAGCTCACCGTTCTATCTTGTGCCTAGTTTTGCGTTGAAGTCTCCCATTAACACCGTATAGTGGGTTTGGAGGAATGCATGGCTCTAGAGATATCCTACATTCCCTCCACCTCCTCATTGGGATCAAAACGCATATGAATTGTCAACTCTCAGAACTGAGATTAAATGCCTCGTTACCAGTAAAATTGGTCTCTTCGGTTCCCATCATCCTAAGTGAGCCAATATTTTTTATTTATTTTTTACTATATTTATAAAAGAATGGCGAAAACATAAAACTTAAAAAAGACGAGTGTGCGTGGCTTTGAATCCCCCTTTGTTGTTTTCTATAAAACTCACCCAACTCACTGACTACAGCTTAAGTGCTCTTTTGAATCTTTCTCAAAAATAACGGTTTAAGTAGAGCTCATAGCGCACATCGTGCGATTCTAATGTCAGTCACTAAAAGGGAGAAACAAAGGTTTTATTTCTATAATTTTGTCACTTCATTGACCAATCTTATGTACCTTACTTAATTTGATGTGTAATGGCAGCGGAAGAGAGTATATTATCCCATTTCTTGGAGAAATGCCAAAATATATCAGGGCTGGTATATGGCGGTATTAATATCTCCTTTACGCTATATGTAAAATACACACACTGGTAATTGGCAGCAGCATAAAAATTACAAAATCTCAGATACTGCGCCTGTTACGCCTGTCCCGATCCTAGGTGCCATTTGGCGCCATTTGCACCTAGGTTAGGTGTTTAAACCTACGGACGAGGGCGATCCATACCGCTACCCTTAAATGTCCCTAAATTAATAAATTAGAATGATGTGATGTGGTCTCTCCCGGGTTGAGCCAGCCTATTCTTGTTACAACTACAGCTGCAGCATGGCTCTACCACGTATAAAAATGTTATCTATCTTAAATGAAAAGTCTACATAGCCTCATGGCTTCACGGACTCCATTTCCTAGAGGAGGTTTCCATGAAGTCCGCTACGCTGCAGGTTTCACGAAATACCGAAATATTTATTTTTTATTTAATAGACATACTATTTCCTCACACTTTTATCCCTCACCGGCCCGAGCAATTTGTAAATTAGCACTTAAAATTTCAATGAAAATATTATTTCAGTGTTGTCGGCGGGAATGAACTTGGTTGCTTGCTCCTTATAAAATTGAAAGTTAACGCTCAGCCCATGAGTTAATATGGCTGTTACGTTAAATGATTTAGTAAAAAACAAAAAAAAAAGGACATGTGCTTCTTAGTTACTTAGTTCTTTTTCTAACGGTAGTAAATATCTGTTCTTAATATCTATTACAGATTTATGTTGTAGCGGGTTGTCGATATTCCACGCATTCGAACCGAACGGCTTGCTCAGTCTTTCATAACGCGTACAACAAAGGAGTGGAATAAGTTACCGGTGTCTGTGTTTCCGTCCGATAACAATCTAGGTGTCTTCAAGGTTAGCGTGAATAAGTTTATTGTTTCGCTAAGACAGTGTGATTTACTATCTAAGGCCGAATCATATTTTTTATGATACAAGAGTTACAAACCTCACAATAAATATCATGGTATGTGGCTCCTGGTATATAGACTAAGAGTTAAGAGACTAAGACACAAGAGAGAAACACAAAATTTATAGATAATGTAAAAGAATTCTATTGAATGCATGTAGTATGAAAGAAAAATAAGTTGACATACTTTATGCCTTACGCCTTATTTTATTTAAGTTGGTTAAAGATGTTCATAGGATGTAGATGTAGGGTGTAGCCATACACCATAAAAATGCTAAAAGTCAGTATTTGGTCACTATTATAGCAAAAAAAAGAGTTATAACTTATTACACGTTCCAATGCTGGGCACAGGCCTCCTCTTATTTCTGAGAGGGTGATTAGGGCAAGAAAGCAATGTGTGTTGGCGGACTTCACATATCTTCAAAATACTTTTCATACCGGTAAATCAGAATTTAAAATTGCTACTAACAATTTCATTGGTACCGCCGGGGGTCGAAACCGAACTGCTCCTGTACTGGGATTTACGGCGAGAGCGAGTTACCACGACTCTATATACGACTCAATAATGAATAAAAAATACTTATTCTGTATGCTAATTATGCACGATTTGATTTTTAGACATAATTTATAATTAGTATTAAAAATATGTGTCTAAAATATATAAGTACTAAATATATATTTTTTGCAACTAGGGTCACATTGGACGCCCTGAAATAAATATTTTTTGTGTATCTTATACACAAAATAATACTTATCAGAATTACGATTGTATATTTCTTTTTACTAGTTAACCTTTAACTTAACCAAAGCTATAAATCTGAAAGGCTTTTTCTTAAAACGAAACGAACAGTTTTTTCTTAAGAAGATTTCTCAGGGTTAAATTTTTCATCTCACTCTTCTAAATCAAAGGGTGTCATTTTCATTGCCCTTATCAACTTCAGTGACACGCTTTTGAAAAATATTGCTGAACCTTAATTTCAAATAGGAATGTTAATATTTAAGATTAATGTGACAATAGAGTAAACAAATAATAAAGGTATCATTTTGAATAAACTTATGTAAGTTTCTGTATATTAATTTTATTATTTTATAGAAACTAATATATGGGGTAATAAATTTTTCACCGATCACCTCATTCCTAGGACTAAACACTTTTTTTATAGCTAATGTTCAAAAAACCGTTTTTGATAGATTGGCCGTGCATATTTTCTGGGACTGTTGTAAAGCGTATATTTTGCCCTGGAAGGAATTACTGACTTTAGAGTTGAGTAACAGGTAATACTAGCTTGTGCTTGTTCCTAGTATTTAAAGGATGTACTTACACTTATATTTTAATAAAATTATTTTTGTTTTTGTGTATACAGTAAATTTTCATAAATGTATTGAGAGGCCAATATAACTATTTGTTTAATAGACTCTTGGGATTTAGGTTATAAGTAGTTTTTATGGTTTTAAATAGCAAAACAAAGATAGTTTCAAAGTTAGTCGTATTACCCCATAGCAAAATTATATACGACCATATGGTATGGAAATAACTAAAATTAACTAAAGCTTAAACTATTTCCGTGGTTCATTTTTGGTCCTTGATTCTTTAAAACCATAATTACATGCTATGAGGATTTTATCTTCGTCATCAGTTATCTACCTCTGGTTATGTGTCTCTCCCATTGGAGGAAATAGTCATTACCGTCACGCTTAGCTTAGGGCGGACTGACGAACATTACTGACGTACCAGACGCTTCGCACTTGTGACATGTTTTCTTAGGCCGGACTATTTAATTTTTATTTTTACTACTATTTTTATAATCCATTGACATACTCCTTTTCATTCTTGAAAAGAAGTATATCAACACTCCTTTTCGAGAATGTGTAAATAGAAATATAGCGTAAAAGAGTTGCCTATAACTACTCTGTAATGCGGTTGCCTGGTAGAGATCCTTTCTAAGCGATAAGACCGCCGATTGTGCCGTCTATAACTTGTTTTTTTCAAATTTTTTTTTTGGTGAACAATAAAGAATATTTCATTAATTTGCAACTCTGGACAAACGGATTGCTAAGCGTAATGCACTGGATTTGGATTCGGCGTTTTCAAATAAATGTTTTCAACGTGGTAGAGCCTCGCTGTATCTATGTTAAGGTTGCAGCACGAATGGGTCTTTTTACATGGGAAATGCCTACGCATACCCGCCTCGCGGGGCAAGGACAGGTTATGTCGGACTCGCACTGACTATAACCCCATTGTTCCACCGTCGCATATGGCAGGGGCCACGGGGCGCTTTCGCACATCCGCGGCCCCACCAGCGCCGGCGCACCAGAACAGATGCCCCCGTGTCCGATGCGCGAAGGCCATGGGGCCAGGAAGCGAGCACTCAGAAGCACTAGCCTTCCTGACCCCAGCGGCGGATCTGGTCTATGGCCCGCCGCCAACCAAGATTCGGCTGCGGAGGGTAGGAGCGGCGCCTCGCAATACCGACACTCCTCTCTACAGTCCCACCACCGCGTCAACGGTGCGGCCCGTTAGAGTCGTGGAGGATAGGGCGGTGGCGCATCGCCATACCAATACTCCTCTTCCTCCGCGACTCCACCTCGGCTGCAGCGGTAGGGGTAGAGAGTGAAGGTGGAGTGGGCTCACCAACCCACTGGGAGTGGCTGTGGGCCAGCCCTACACCACGGGCCAGCCAAGAGGTTCCTCTTTGTTCACCGCGGGTGACCAAACCACGACTACTAAGTCCGCCACAAAGGCGGAAACCAGTTCGGGGAGCTCGAATGGTTCTGCATCTAAATTTTAATTCTTAATTGTCTATGGGTCACAGCTTCCAATTACCATCAGGTGCTCTGTGTGCTCGTTGGTCACTCTTATTCTATGAAAAAAGAAATCATGTACCGCCATGTATCGGTAGACACGCGATTGTGCTCTTGACCTCCTCATTGGTGTAATGGTTACGACTGTTGATACATCTTACCAACAGTCTCGGCAGCTACTGAGAATTTCTTGACGGAAAAACTCAAAATTGATTTTTATTGGCCTGACCTGAGTTCGACAGGATCACATGATCAGCAGTCGCGCTACTACAACCACTAGACCAATGAGGCAGCCAATTAGGGAATTAATATACACACATCATGTACACATTACCATATCCTCGTTCGTTAAACAGCTGGGTGCACCACGTGCAGGTGAGGGTGACACTTAGATAAGAAGTTGATGTATACACTGGTGCCCCTGGTTACGTTCCGAACGGCAATCCCGGGACCCCTCATATACGCTGATGGTAACCACCGTGGGACTTAAGCCGGTAGGAGTTCGGCATAACCATTTCGTTGCCCCCACTGCGGAAGGCATCCATGAGGATTTCCCTACGATAAAAAAATATAAAAGTGCGAAAGCGTTCCCGTGGCCCTGCCGTAATACGACGAATTTCGAACATCATAGGATTTCAATTGGTGCGAATACGACGTGACCTTGCTACCGCAACATGGTATCATTTCCTGAAAAGAATAACCTTGTCTGTTTTTCATCTCAACTGGGTGTTGTATATCAGGCATGTAGGAAAACTTACAAACCTACGGGTCAAAATGTAGTAAAGGATTCCCCTCGCTGCCAATGCCAAAACACGTGGAGAGAAACCTATGTAGCTGTGGACTTCTTTGCTTGGATTTAGCTGCAGGTTAGCCAGAGAACGTAGAACGGAGCCTGGTTCCCAATTTTTATGTTTACAAGGCATAAACGAGGACTTTGTTTTCCCATTAATTAGAATGTTAACGATAAAATATTTCGTGACATTCATTCTAATCATTTTAATTAATTATAAAGTTATATCATTACGTCAATAATTAAGTACTTTAATATAATTAAACAAATATTATAGTAAAATATATATATATATATATATATATATATATATATATATATATATATCCTTCCGAAAAGTATCTATGAATAATAAGAGGTTTTTAATTTTTTATTTGAAATATTTATCTTAATTTAATTTTAAATTTGCTTTTAATTTTAGTAATTGCCAGAATATTTAATTAATATTACACCAATTACAGCAAAATATGTTGGAAAGTTTAAAACTTGTAATGTAATACAATATTTTAAATATAAATAAGTACTATTGCAAAAAATACCACTGGTTTTTTCAAATACCAAATTAAATTGCCGTATTGTCGTTATTTTCAAATGGTATTTTCTAAGTAAAATTTATAAATTTTATTTCTTTTACTTCGTTACCTAGAAGCATGAGCCAAGTTGGCAGGATAAAATACTGGTTTGGGAAATACGCTTGGCACCGCGAAATACCCGCATACAGTTCTAAAACTCTTCTCAAAACCCCTATGAAATTCAATAAAGTTTTATCACGAACAACTTTGATTAAATTGTGCTGGTATGAAAGGATTTAAAAGATTTTGCTGAGATTATAACTACTACCTAATTAGTCAAATGGCGGATTAGAACTCACTTAATCCTGAAAAGACTTATAAAGACTATAAGAGACTATAAAGACTTAATCCTTACCCATAACCGTTGCTACTTATTCTTCATAGATAGTGGAACAATGTTACAGATTTGTTATACTGTTTCAATGCGTAGCAGGACTCATTTTCTGTTCCTCTAGGTAGATAGCCCCCTCTGTATTCTGTCTTCAAAGATCAATTCAAATGATATGATGCGCTAAAATAATCACAGCTTATGAGGCACGCCCTTTGATTTTTATAGATGTCACCGAATCGGTTGTCTTTTCTAAAACTACACGTTTCTTAGTTTACAGTTGGCGGCATGGTCCTCTAATGTTATCGTTTGAAAAAAACATGCAGTTTGGTTATATTTCTATGATAAATTAATGCTTAAAAGCCGGCAATTTGGATCGTCAAAGTTGTACATCATGATCATCGTCATTACATCCACACAAGTCCACTGCTGAACATAGGTCTCCTCTAAGAATGCCACAGTAAGTTCGTAAGCCACGTACCTCTATCGACTTCTGCATCTCTTACCAGGTTGTATTCGTCTCTAGTTTCCCATCGGTTACCGGTTCTTCGAACTATATGGCCGCCCATTGCTACTTCAGATTACTAATCCTGGGATATGATGAATAATATCGTTCATTAGAACGAGAGTAATCGTCATATCCCGAGAATATCGGGTATTAACCGGATATCTGGTTTTAACCGGATATCCTCATTACGATCTATCGCGTAGCGAAACACCGAGCATAACCCTTTTCTTAGCCCATAGAGCGACCTTGAAAAGTTATATACGTACGTTAAATATTTAAAACCGAGCATTTATTCTCTAACTTATCATAGCAAATAAAATATATTAGATTTGTCTTTTATGCTATTTCTACAAGACACAATATATACGCTACGCCAGGGGCTCCCAAACTTTCTTAATTCACGATATTGTAAATGACACCAATAAGATAAAAAACTACAATCAACATATTGAAAAGAATTTTTGAATAGTTAGTAAAAAATGAAAATACTAATGACAAAATGTGGAATATTTCAATGGCAAGTTAGTCACTGCGACGTGTGAGCTTGTTTATTGATTTTTGAGGAATATTTGATCTTTATTACAGCTTCAGTTAAAAATCCGGCTTGCACAAATAAGATGTTGCATAGGGAATGCGAATTCTCAAATCTTTTAAAGTCTTAGTGTTGGATATTCATTTTTGACCGTTATCCAAATCAAACCACAAAATCAAACCAAGCCAATTTTAAGACTGTTGTCAGAAGCGAATTTTTTTCAGCACCAGCGCAATGAATCACACTTTAGGAACCCTGGTGCTATGCTTTTATATACGCTGAGCCTATTATTGCTTTCGTGTAATAAAATATAGTGTGTAAGTGGTGTGACTTCGATTCTTTCCGGCCCGTTTCCTGCTTTATCTTGCAGTCTTGTAAGCGGATATATTTTACCTCAGTGAACTATGCTTAAACACGAACTTACCACGAATTTTTGTAAGTTACTCCCGTCTCTTGCCTATGCCATAACTTCTCATTCGAACTGTACTTATACATATAACTGTACACATATAATACATATAACACCGTACCGTAAAGAAAACTTTGTACATATGTAACTATGTAAACGTTGTAGCATATTGCGCGCACAGAGGACTGAGATTTGGCAAAGTTAAAATATATATCGACTTCCTGCATGTCTTACCAGGTCGTCACTCCATCTAGTAGGAGGTCGCCCTACACTTCGCCTACCGGTACGAGGCTGCCACTCGAGAACCTATTTCCCCATCGGTTGTCGGTTCTTCTAGTTATATGGCCGGCCCATTGCCATTTCAGCTTACTAATGCAGGTGACTCAGGACCGTGCTTTGTGGCATTCCTTGTGGGAGGCCTATGTTCATCAGTGGACTTGTGAAGGGCTGTAATGATGATTATGATTAAGAAATAAAACACGTCCTTGCGTAACGGCGTTTATTGCGATCTAACGTGGCAGATGCTGCTTACCTACAAAGAAAATATATATTATACATACTTATATTGGACGATCTACCTACAAACATCACACCTTCCACTTAAATTACAAGGAGTAGGTATCTACATTTTAACTAATAAGCAACACATTAATTAATGATATATTAATTTAATTCTAATAATCCATAACGTTGAACAAGTTTACGGTTTCGTTTGTGACGATTCACAGGCGTGCACGGTGAGTTTAGGCCTGGTGATTGCGTTGGACTCGACTCACTCTGTGTAGTGTTCGGTGAAGAAAGTACTGACACCTGTTTATCACTCGAAGGGGTGCCAAACGAGCCTTCCTCACCTTCGCTCACAACGTTCCCCTCTGACCCGAATTCTGAGTGCACCACGCCCTCCTGACTCCCGTTTCCGGTCTCAATATCTATATATATCGTTTCATTCCACACTGGGAGGATAAGGAACATTCGACATTCGCGCTCGGCGCCTAATTTGGTCAATATGTGTTTGTATCAGTCGATCGTTATCGCTATTCACCAAATAACGCCGTGAGCCCTCATTACTTACTACGGTACCTATTTGCCACTTTTCTGAACTTCCGTAGCCCCAACGGGTATCGCCGGGCGCAAGCGCCCGCGGCACGCCAGCGTGCGCTAGTTGGCGGTGCTGTGCGCGCCGCACGCACTGGTCGTGCACAGTCGCTACGTAGGTCTAATCTCGAACGCAATGACCGCCTCTGCAGTAGCATCGCAGGTGTGACATGTTTGCAAAGCGGCATCTATATTCTTATTTGCTTTTCTACCGACTTCAACAGGAGGAGGAGGATTTTTTTGTGTTACCTCATAACTTTTACTGGGTGAACCGATTTCGATAATTCTTTTTGAAAGCTTTTTGTTTGAGCTGATGCCTCATGTGGTCCCATATAAATTTGATCAAGGTCTGTCCAATAGTTTTTGAGTTATTGTTAATAATTTACATTGAAGTCGGTTGTACAAAATTTTTAATTTTAAATTATTTAAGTGCCCGTTTGCAAAGTTTGAACGCGTTTTCGGCCGCTCCATTCGATGACGGGTGATAGGCGGGTGAAAAAGATTGCCGAATGCCATTATTATTTAAAAATGTCTGAAAGTCATTGGTTGTGAACGGGGACCCTGATCCGATACGATCTCCACTGGTAGTCCAAACCGTGCGAACGTTGCTTGAAGAACTTTTATTACAGCCGTTGCATTCGTTTTATGCATCTCAAAAATTTCAAGCCACTTTGAACTCGCGTCTATGACTACTAGGTAAGTTTTCCCAAACAGCGATCCAAAAAAATCAAAGTGAACCCTACTCCAAGGCTGAGTGTGATATGGCCAGGACTGCGGAGGGGCGTGCAGCGGCGCCTGCGCCTCGGCCGCGCAGTTTTCGCACTGTTTACAGACTGCTTCCAAATCTGCGTCAATATTGGGCCACCAAACGTAACTGCGAGCCACGGACTTCATTTTAACTATACCCATGTGACTTATATTTAATTGTGATAATACCTTTGCCCTTAAACCTTGAGGTATGACTAATCTATAGCCCCACATAAGGCAACCGCGATCAATGTACAGTTCAAAACGTTTATTGTAAAAATGTTTAATCTGTTCACCCTTGCATTTATTTTGCCAGCCGGATTGAACATATAACATAATTCGACACAAAAGGACATCCTTAGATGAACTCTGACGTCATCGTGTTTATAGGTAAAACTGCTCGACAAACTTTAAATAGGTTATTTCTTCGGTCCCAAAACGGAACAACCGCTTTGAGGTAGTCGTGATAACGCATCAGCACAATTTTTCTCCGACGCAACGTATTCTATTTCATAACTATAGCCCGATAACAAAATAGCCCACCTTTGTACTCTCGCCGCGGCCATTAGAGGTATACCTACTTTGCTAGCAAATATGTATGTTAAAGGTTTATGGTCAGTTCTAAGAGTGAATTTGCGACCATATATATATTGATGAAATTTCCTAATGACGTATACGATAGCTAAAGCCTCCCTATCTATTTGAGCGTAGGCTCGCTCAGCGCTGGTGAGCGACCGTGAAGCATAAGCCACGGGCCGCTCGCCGTCCGGCGTCACGTGCGAGAGGACTGCGCCTACCCCCACGCCGCTCGAGTCCGCCGTCAAAATCAGCGGCAGCTCCAGCGAGTAGTGCACTAACACCTCACTGGAACCTAATTTCTGTTTTATACTAGCGAATGCCGTTTCATACTCTTTACTCCACACAAATTTAACGTTAGCCCGTAATAAATTATACAGAGGTACTAATATTGTACTTATTTTTTTATAAATTTGGAATAATACATTACCATGCCTATGAAGGCACGCAACTCTGAAACGTTTGTGGGGCGGGGTGTTAAGAATCGCTTTATTATTGAACTTATCCTCACAGGTTCTAATTCCGTTTTATCAATAACGTGGCCAAGGTATGTTACGCTGTCCTCGAAGAAAGCATTTTCTTTTTTACGCGTAGACCGTGTGACTTTAGTCGCTCAAACACTTTATGTAAATTATTTATATGGTCCTGGGCCCTTGCGTTACGACTATGTCGTCGAGAAACACCTACATAGGGTATATCAGAAAACAATTGTTCTAAACGCTTTGAAAAATTCCTGGGCTCGATGAAAGACCAAAGACTAGTCGTTTATACATAAATAATCCCTTATGAGTGTTAATGACCGTATATTTCTTCGAGTCGTCTAACTTAAATTGAGCGTACGCCTGTGACAAATCGATTTTACTAAATTTCTCTCCCCATGTAAGCGAGCCAGGTCCTCTACTTTTGGTAAAGGTAACGATCGACTTCAATGACTTTATTTAAAGTTGACTTGTAATCAGCCCAAATTCTGATGTTACCATCCTTCTTGACCACAGGAACAATAGGTGTGGCCCAGTCGGAGCGGTCCACGGGAGTCTGAATGCCGTCGCGCACCATGTCGTGCAGCGCGCGCTCCACGGGCGCCCGGCGCGTACGCCACGGGCCGCGCGCGCATGAAAGCCGGCCGCGCGCCCGTGAATCGCCCCAGACCGTCTGTCACTCACTCATATCTGACACTAAAGCGTCCAAATTGAATTCTTCGTTTACATTATTCACACAATTAAATTTGGGAATAATTAAAAAAATAAGAATAAATTATTAGAATTATTGACTGAAAGATGTTTTACTCTCCTTAAAAGATTATTTGAGCTACAAACTTACATTCTAAATTAATTGACATTTGAAATATTTTCTGAATTATTTTTTATGCAAAGAGTATTAAAATCACTACGTTTTAGTTATAAGCTTACATGTACTTTGACATATTAATATTCCATTCATAGACTTAGATTATAGTGGCGTAATTCCATTTAATTCTATGTTCCATTGTAATTCCATTGTACTTTTGACATTATTATTTATTGTCCATGTTTGTTGAAATATTTCATTGTATGACATTATGATTTATTATCCGTGTTTGTTGATTTGATTTAATAAAGAATGAGATAATGTTTTAAATTCCATTTTTTTTTAAATAATATTTTAAGCCTTAATCTAGGCAGGTTGTGGTGATACTTAATTACTTGTATTATGTTAAATCTCTAAAACCTACAACTAGCACAATAAATGACTTATTCTATTCTAAAAAGAAAGTTGTACATTGAGCTCCATTAACCATTGCCTATCCAGTAGCGAAGTTTTAGCGCCGTCTATTACATATAAGTTCAAATATTTCTTCTTACAAAACTAAAGGTTTTATTACGCACGGGTCGAACTAACTCTCCGGTATAGTATCTTAACTTCAAGTTAGATTGCTTAATCTAAATCTTTAAATAACATTAAATAAAGTTCATAACTTATGCAAGACACTGCACTGCCCGTGTCACATTCCATAGCTATATTTTTGCCGTGTATATTAAGCATATCATAATGAGGCTACACATTAACTTATTAGATAATTGATGAATGGCTTTATCATTACCTCATCACTCTCCCCTGTGTCCCCTCTTTAGGTGGTACTGAGTTTGTCACTTCGATGGTATGGTGATCCGTCAAATAAGGACAGACCCGACGTAAATGTCCCTGCCTGTTGCATACTCGGCACACGTATCGCACAAATTGACATCGCGAACTATCGTGATCACAACCGCATGCACTACACTGCTGCTGCTGGGTGATGGGCGCTGCCGTTGGGCCGGTGGGCGCCGGGCCCGGCCAGCGCCGCTGCCACCGCCGCCGCCACTACAACCGCCGCCACCACTGTAGTGTCGCCACGTGCCCGCCACCGCCTGGCAAGCTACGATGTCGCTGCCCGACGTGTCCGCTCGACCTTCAACTGCTGCCGCGTCTTTTTCCGCCGCTTCCATGCTGACCGCCAGGGCGTATGCTTTTCCTAAATCGATCTTATCTTCCGTGAACAGCCGTTGCCGTATGGTCTCACTGCTGACGCCACATACCAGTTAGTCCCGCAAGCTTTCCTCTAGCCAGTTATCGAATTCTTTGAATTTGGTCACAGGTCTTTGAATTTTTTTTCAAAATGGCTACATACTCCGAGACTGATTCGTTGCTATTTTGCTTCCGATGGCGGAATTTGTATTTCTCCGAAAGTATACTGGGTTTGGGCTGTAAATACTTTTCGAGAATTTCTGTTAACTGTTTGAACGATTTATTCGACGGTTTTTCCGGTGTGCAAAGGTTAACCAAAAGTTCATAGCACTCGGCTCCCATCACAGTAATAAGTGTAACTTGCCTTTCCGGTAATTTCATTCACTAAAAATATTGTTCGAAGCGTTCTACGTATAATTTACAATTATCGGAATTAACATTAAATTCATTTATTCGGCCGATTGACATTTTGTATGCACGTTACTGAACTGGATTCGAAATAACTCGTCGCCACTGAGAAATAAAACATGTACTTGCGTAACGGCGTTTATTGCAATCTAACGTGGCAGATGCAACTGTTTACCTACATAGAAATATATATATATATATATATACATACTTACATTGTACGATCCACCTACATACATCACAATGATAATGAAAGTTTATATGGAAAAGGAGAGCAAAAAAAGGAGATGTTTGATTTTGGGCTTCCACTGTATGTACACTACATAGATAAATAAGAAAAAAAATTGAGGAATTTCATAAAAATACTAACAAATTAATTTGAAGAAGGGTATAGGCGTACAAATATGATAATTTGAAAAGTTTTTTGTTATGTTAACCCTATTTTAAGGGCAGCCATTACAGTTGTGTTTGACATGACGTTTGACGACTTTCACAGTTTTAAGAAGTGACTAAGTGACGTCTTTGAGTCTTTCTTTGCTTTAGGAGTGGGCTGTAACAGGTAAAAAATATCTGTTCTACCTGTTCCAGTTTAAAATAAATAAGAGTTCCAAATACCTGTTACAAAATAGCAGTCTGTTTCTATAGTCTTGGTAGATAGGTAATTTTGTTTCTTACTAAGGTGTTGAACCTATGCGAAAAAAGACAGGGCTTGTGACAATTGTAACAGGGTGCCACAGTGTAACAGTAACTTTTTATCTTATTCCAATAAAGGTAACGGTCATATGTATGAAAGTTTTATACGTGGTAGAGCCATGCTGCAGCTATATTAGTAGTATAGTTTTAGCACGAATGGGTCGACTCGACCGGGGTAGGACCACGCTCTCACCATACTACATGATACCGATACCAGCGTAAAATAGTGTAGAGAACCGGGGACCCTAACGATGGATGTGGATGTCTATGGGTCTCAGCAAACACTTACCATCAGGTGGACTGTATGCTCGTTTGTCACCCTTATCCTAGAAAAAAAATTACAAATGCTCTTTTTTCAATAATACGTGGAGTGTATGTCAAGGCAAAAAAACGTTTGTTTTTTTGTATATTACATATTTCTGTGTTTTATTTATTAATGTGCAGTTTAAAGTGTAGTTCTAGCTTGCTTAATATACAAACCTACAAATTTATCGAATTGCGGTCGAATTTCAACTAATAGGCAACCACTAGTAATTAGAAATACAGTTTATATCTTACTATTTCTTTACTTTTTATCTATTATATCTTTTTTGTACACTTATTTTTCACCATGATATAGGTTGACTAGCAGAGAACGAAAGAAAACATTAAGTCCGCCTAAGTTGTTACCTTTATGACTAATACATAAAGATTTAAATAGTGTTTTGCTAGATCTTATATGACTTGTTTGTATACAAGTTGTTAAGCATTCTGTCACCTCTTACGACAACTACGTAATGATATTGGGTGGTGGATTCTCTTACGCTGCCACTCAACATCTTCCTGATGAAAACGCAAAACAAATAACTGCGGCTTCCAACCCAATTGACATGTTTAACACCTCCTATCAGACAATCTACGAGTTTTCCTACAATGCCAAGCAGCCTGACACCATGGAAGCATACAGTCCTGCAGTGAATCTTTTCCCTTATATATTGGGACTATAACGGTATTGTACCAGTCTCTCGGTACTCGTTTTAGTTCTCAACATAAATTAAATAAAGCGTACAATAGGCCTGCCTCCAGCCTTTAGAATTTCTAGTGATAATCTATCATACAGCCTTACCTGCTTTTATGCTTTAAATTGCTTTCATTATTTCATCTATATTAATCTCCTTACCTCTTTCCTTTTCTTTCGGTATTCTTTCGGCACATATAAAAAAAAGCTTTCAAATTTTTCCTTCCATCTGTTTAAACTCGAAACTTCGGTATTTAAAGTACACCCAGTCTCTTATAGTATACTACACATTCTAAGCAGCAATTTTGTATTTTCACTCGGAGTTCTTACGAGTTTTACGATACTTACTTAATATTTTTTTAAATCGTTTTTAAAAATACAAACTCAACACTGACCATAACTATTGTAAAAAAAATGCTGTGTTTGGATATTCTATTAACATCCCATCGAGTTTAAAGTTAAAATCCTAACAAGGAGAATTTCCCCTCATTGTAAAAATACTGCCGATATGAGCTCCTGTACATGGTACACTGCGCCCGTTTACTAAACCAGTTTACTACGGCTCAGTGTGTTGATAATCTCAGGGCGCACGACATGTTAAAGTGTTTGATAAACAGTGTTAAATAGCTATGTATATTACATACTGTGTATTTAGACCAGAAAAATTGTTTTACCATTGGATTATTATTAAAGAAAACTTTATGTTATATTTATCATTTTGAATATCAGAAATAATTAAAAAAAAATAAGTACACAATTTATAGTATTATTTTAGTATTTCCAGTTTGACTGTGTAGTGGCGGTGTAAGAATATTCTCTAAGTCTAACCTATATTATACCACGGGTGTCGTAAGAGGCCCAAGTGGGTAACAAACCAGAAGATGGAAGTAGCGTCGTACCTCATAACAGCTAAAAAAACCTGTGGTTGCCAACCCGCCTGTTAAGCGTGGCAAATATCCCCCATATGAAGCAATCTATGGGGAGGCGTATGTTAAGCAGTGGACTTTTAATGAATGAATGAATGAATTCACATTTACTTACACGTCTGCAATAAATAAAATCCAATAAACAAATACTTAATTCTTTTATTTTTCCTCATGTGACAACCCTAACGAAATAGGCATAAATTTTGTGCGCTCCTTAGTAGCTTTGCCTCTGTGGGGTATTTACTCGTGTGGTTTGAAGCAGCTAATTCATACCCTAACAAACGTTATATTATAAAGTGTGGCATTTCTTTGAGTACGGTGATGGATAATGTAATTTATCTTCTTTGTAGTCGTAGATAAAATCAATTTCCGGAATGAAGCTACCGGAAAGTTATGTAACCCATAAAGTAAATTTAAAACAAATAAATTATTGACGTAATTATATTTATGTTGGTATCATGCAATATATTATCTATTACGGGAAGAGGAAACTTTGTACCCTTTTAAAACATCGACCCTTTAAGTAACAAATCTCGTAAAAACCAAAATGGCCGAAATTAGTTTTTAACACCTTTATAATCGGATTCGCGCGCGCTATCGACCTGTATATTTGAAAAGTTCATATTTGCAAAAAAGGTGTATTTTACAACGCGCTTCCGTTAAGGTTAAGAACCTAGTCGTAAAATCAACCACATTATCAACTATGGTTATTACGACAATTTTTTAAACTGAAAATTTCAAAACAGCAATGTCAATTTATGTAGTGATTACCTTTCAAAATATGCTATTTACACCCTAAACTGCATTACAGTGTTTAACACTATGCATAAAATTATGGCTTTTACTACATTATTTATAATCTACAATGTTGAAAATTACACGAAATAAAATTATAGTTAACTCCGCCGCGCCGCGCCGTCTCTCATTGGCGCGCGGTGTATTGAGAGGTAACATCCCGCGCCAAACGCGTGCGTGAAGGCATTCCCCGACCACAGCGTCTCTGCCATAGTTAAGTTAATTTAGTTAGTAGGGTACAAAAAAGATAAACAGAGCTTTGGATTTCTTTTTACGAACAAAACAACCGTTGGAATTTGTGATAAACCACAAAAAACATCAGGCTAGCAAATTGTAGGTAAAATTATTATTATTAGCGAAGTAAACAAATTATTTTTCAATTATATTATGTATTTAATATATTATCTTAATTTCTGTCTACAAATAATTACAATAAGATTAATCTAACCACCTCCTGCTAGGATATCAACCGGCTTTTACTGCAAACAGTCATTTATTGCTAAAATATCAACTGGCTTTTACTACAAACGGTAATCTACCTACTACCTACCTACTGCTAATGTGTAAATTGGTTTTTACTTCAATTATTTCATTTAAAACAGTACGCACTTTGGTTTTGCAACAAAACATCACAGTTAAACTAATTGCTGCAAAATTAATAATAATACAAAATACAGTGTTTATTAATGTTCGTTCCTTAATACGATGAAAGTTAACGGACTTTGGCACATTTGCTACAAAAAATAAGCGTTAAACATATTTAATTTTCATAACTACACATGTCGATTGCTTTAAATGCAGCATGATAGTTTATACTACAAAAATTGTATTTGCAAAGACTAGCTATGGCTTTTACTATATAATATTTACGTGGTAGAGCCATGCTGCAGCTATATTAGTAGTATATAGTTGTAACACGAATGGGTCGGCTCGGCCGAGGAAGCACAGAATACCAGCGTAAAATAGCAGCTTAGTTTCGTATGGTGAGTGTAAAGTATCGGAGACCCTTTTGCAAACGAGGCATTCTATCTTAGTCCTCACGGTCGACAACGCATCTGCATTTTGATTCGTAATCAAGGATAGATGTAGATGTCTATGGGCCACAGCAATCACATACCATCAGGTGGACTGTGTGCTTATTTGTTAACCTCATCCTATAAAAAAAAAACTCATGTTATTGGTGTGATACTCATTGGAGTTAACTGCAAAATACGTCCTAAATACAACTTGTAATTTGGCTTTTCAAATTATCTATTCCGTATCATTATCTAACGAAAAAATCTAACAATTTTTGTTTAACTTTACAGGTGATCCTTTAATGATATCGTTGGTATAGCAGATTGGTATAGAGAAAAGTGTCAAAAAACCGACCAAAACTGTCAAGAAAACGATACAATAAAATGTTATAGAAAAAAGTGATGTTGAAACACCTGATAAAATACCGTACTTGTGTCTCACCAGATAATAAAATTCGAACATACTTCCACAATATCACGATTTAATGTCTTCGGAAGTCTGGAAGCAACTCCTTCTAAAATAAATGATTGCCTATTTTTTACTGAATTACCAACTTACAGCTACCTCAACTCCTAAATCAATCGTGGCAAATTATATTTACAGTCACCTCCCCAGCACCACACCTAAAGTTGACAAAGCAGCACTGGTCCTCCGCTCACCTGCCTTTGCACACGCTGTAGAGGACGATGCTTATTTCTTTCGATGCGTCTTTGACGTGATTTTTCTAGCAGCGGACCCGAAATTGACATACCAGTAATACTGCCTCACTTCTTACATGCCTCTACACATGCCATAGCAGTGGACCATGTTCACTGCCATCTTTCTAGCTCTGAAACCGACCACCGCCCGGCTACTTATATATCTCTACACACGCTGTAGTGAACGATATATATCGCCACCCACCCACCTTTCTAGCACCGAGTCTAAAGGAAGTTGATAACTCAACACTCTCCGACCGGTCACCTGCCTCTGTTCATGTTGTATTGAACGATGCTAACCCCAAACTTTCCAGCGTCGAAATCAAAGTTAGCAGTGCAACACTGGCCTACCGCTCACATGCGTCTGCACTCTATTTATTGGCCGATATTTATCTCCATCTTCCTTTTACCAGACCAGAGCCTAATATTGACAAACCATGATGCCACAGTGAACACGTCAGTTTTATTCTAAAGAGCCATTTTACTGAATATCTGTGCATCATTTCGAATATAGGTCAATTTTAATTTTAAATTTTAACAAAAATTTGTTCAAAAGGTAATTAGTAAGTAGTATTCTGGTTAATTAATTTAACACTTTTAAATAACATGTTTATTTCTAAAATTTGTACTGCAATTACTACAGTATATTGCACTAACTTTTGATAACATTTGTCTTTTCATACAAAATTCTCATCCATAAAACAATTGCTGACTACCTTAACAGAAACTTTTGTCGTTAAAGCAAGTACAACTATTTTGTTGTAGTAATAGCCATACTACTTCTGAAACTATTGAAGCTGCGTTATTTTAAGTTTCTTAATATGAAACTACTCGAAAACCTAAACATACTAAGCTTTAGTGGCATATAACAGCTTTAGTATTTCAAAAAATATGCAGAAAATAAACTCAACCATTTTTGTTTTGCGCTCGTACTGTAAAATGATGTTTTGGTTTTTACGACATTTGTTGCTCAAAGGGTCGAAATATTGCGTGCACGAAGGAGTGTGAGATTTGGTGTAGTTTAAGTTTATATCCAGAAGTGCAGAAAGCTAATTAAAATTTATGTATAATATGTTTATTTTAAAAAAAAAGGTTAAGTGGCGGTGTAAGAATATCCCCTACCCATATCATCCTGTGGGTGTCTTAAGAGGCGACAGAGGGAAACAAATCAAAAACAACAATCAATCAAAAACAAAACAAATCAGGTAATGGGCAGCAGCATCTTCCTAATAACGACAAAAAAAAAAAATGCAGTTGACGTCACGCTAGCCAAGCGTGGCAAATATGGCAAATATTCCTCCTATGAGGCAATCTATGAGGGTGGCAAATATTCAGCAGTGGATTTTGATAGGCTTTAATGGTAACGGTAAATAAAATGTAATCTATGGGGCAGTCCTATGTCCTGCTGTAGGCTTTTGATAGGCAGTTTTTATTCCTTATAATTCTTTTATTTACTAAATAAACAACGCATGTTGTGATTAACCATAAAAAGAAATACAATTATAATGTGTTTAATTTGTTATGAAAATGATCTTTGTATTACTGTTGTAATTTCTGTTGGTAATCCTAATAAATAAATAAATAAATAAATAGGCTGTAACGATAAATAAAATATAACATTCATTGTTTACGTTCATATTGGCAATGTCAAACATACAGGGTTATTTTGCAATAACCGGCCAAATTTGCAGAGAAGATTCAGACCAAGTAATATAGAGAAATGATGAAGAAAAATTAATTTAAAATAATCTCAAACATTCTGTCCTTTTTATCTTTTAATTTCATAATTTAAAATTAAAAATTTTGTACAACCGACTTCAATATAAATTATCAAGAATAACTCAAAAACTATTGATCAGACTTTGATCAAATTTATAAGGGACCACATGCAAAGCACCAACTTTCAAATAAAAAAAGGATCATCGAAATCGGTTCACCCAGAAAGAATTTATGAGGTAACACACACAAAAAAAAAACAGTCGAATTGAGTACCTCCTCCTGTTTGAAGTCGGTAGAAAATGCGTAGTAATGCATTTTTTTAACTGATTTTACGCGCACGCACACATTCGTAAGGGTCAATCGGTAGGCAAAAACGTTGTTGCCCATAAATCACATTCAATTTGGGATAATTGCAAATAAAATTAGAAGCAAATAAGGCTTCTAATTTTATTTGCAATTCGTATTTTCAAAAACTGCAATAACGGTATATCATTATTTGTATACAATGTGTTAATTTTACACTTGATCAAACGAAATGTGCGGATACTAGATAAAAAATTATCGCTAAAAAATCGAAAAAAATGTTTTTTATGTAAACTATTTAAAAAATAAAAGCATTTTATTTTTATTTTTTTGGTAAAATTCCCATCCTTCGGTTTCAAATTATTTTCTTTAAGTAAACGGTGTATTTTTTCAAAGTAGTTTTATTTGAAAGTTAGAAAGATTAACTAGCAATAAAAATTAAAAAACCTACGATATCAAGCAGGAAATTTGTCAAAAAAATAATAAGATAATTTAATATGCGCAAATCAACATACCGATGGCATTCTTTGATGATTATTATTTTAAAAACGAAAAGAGATAGAACGCATGTTATTTTGGAGAACTTGTACAGTAAGCTACGTAGTTTAATAAAACATGCTAAAAAGGTTATCTCAACGTACTAGTTTTGAAGTTACAGACCAAAATTAAAAAGAAAAGTATTTTTTAACAAATAAAATTATCTTATTATTTTTGACAAATTTCTTGCTTGATATCGTAGGTTTTTTAATTTTTATTGCTAGTTAATCTTTCTAACTTTCAAATAAAACTACTTTGAAAAAAATACACCGTTTACTTAAAGAGAAAATAATTTAAAACCGAAGGATAGGAATTTTACCAAAAAAAAAATAAATGCTTTTATTTTTTAAATAGTTCACATAAAAAAAAAAAGATTTTTTACCGATAATTTTTTATCTAGTATCCGCACATTTCGTTTGATCAAGTGTAAAATTAACACACTGTATTTGAACTTAAGTTTAAAATTTGGCTACTCTTTGAAAAATAACTCTGTATAATAGTCAAATTGTCGTACAAAGTAGAGATCAAAGTGTATATAATCACTATACGTAGAGATGATAGAGCTCCACCTACCGAGCCCAATCGTGAATCTTAATTATCCAGGGAACCACTCAAATACACACAAAAAAAAATCAGCCGTTTAGGAGAAATGACAAACCAACGTACAGAAGAATTATATTTATAAAGATGTGCAGTTGAAAGTGTAATACAGCTTGCTTAATAAACAAACTTAAATATTTATTTAATCACGGTCAAATTTCGACCACTAGGCGACAACTAGACAATAATATAACTTACTTATATCCATATAAAATTATAGGGTTTGAATTGGGTCACTCATCCGGTCTCATTTTCAAATTTCTTGGACCATGCTTCAAATTTTATAACCTTATAAGCTAATAGTAATTAGTTTTAGTGGTTATTTTGATTTTAATACTTAAATATTGAATTATGTACCAAGATTGGACGTACTAGAGCTCGAAACTTACGGTAATGATTCTATATATTTTTAATGATTTACTCACAAACCTTTTCGCGCTCAAGGCTTTAGTCAATCAATATCCTCAAAATACGTCATAAGTCATAACTATTTGAGTAGGTTAGGTTCAATGTACACTGATTCGAAGACTGATGCACTTTATGATAAATTATGAGTAAAATAATAAAAAATTCATTTTTAAAAGCCATATCGTGAAAATTTAAATAATTTAAAATATTTCATGATCATTATCATTATTACAGCCTTTCACAAGTCTACTGCTGAACATAGGCCAGACTAAGGAATCCCAAAAAGCACGGTCCTGAGCCACCTGCATCCATCACTGCAATGTATAACAGCTTTTAATTGTTCAGCACTTTTGAATGCTGAACAATTAGAAGCTGTTATTGCTGATAATGCTGTTCGATTCTATGCATGCCTGATCAGATCATCACCTCATTTAGTAGTTGGTTTGTCAAGGATATACAAATTGGTTGGCCCTTTACCACTTCAGCTTACTGTGCTATTAGTCTATATTGGTTACATTTTCCTACCGTAAATTCACGGCACGAATTAATCTGTTGTGTAGTAACTATCAAAATCGTAATATTTTGATAAAGAGTGAAATGGTTAAGCTACATAGAGATTATACAAATGTTAAAAATAAAAAGAAGGAGCAGGAGCAGTCAATGACTTTGACCGATGCAGCAAGGAATATGAACGACCCTCAGATTAAATGCAGTGCATTTATAGTTGAGTGACCCCAATGCGCAGCACCATTGTGCAGTTTAAACAATAGATTCATAATTTAAACTTCGTCTCATGTTGGCTTGGGACTTACAGGAATGTGCCAACTGTGTTACTAGTCTAGCATGTCGTGGCGAATAAAGGCGACTAATTGCATATTGGGTTTGTGATTATGTAGGCGCAAACCTATCACTTCGTTCACAATCACAGTTACACAATTTCACGCTGCTAAGACTCTGCTTACCCCATCAAACATTACAGGCGTGAAACTATGTAGATAACTTAAAGGCGTCCTAAACTCAGAGTCTGTTCAATCAGCTCGTGTAATGTAAAATCATAAAACATTGCAACCCTCCTCAACAATTAATCTAACTCTATTGTTGAGGGGGGTTGCAATGTTTTGAGAGTTTTACAAGATTAAGAGATCATTCTGTGATACCAAGAGCAACAGTAAGGATTACTAAGAAGGAAATTAGTTCAAAGACGCCTAAGAACAAATTTTAATTACATACACTTTTACTGCACGGTAAACACTTTGAGCGTACATTGCTCGTCCTTTATTACTTTGCTACCTTAATCGTTGTGGCCACGAAAAGAGCTGAAATATACGTTTAAAATAATATTAAAAAAGGTTTAATTATGGTATTGGCAAACCGCAATAATGTATCAAGTGGGAGTGTCCTCGTAGTGTCGTGTTTGTATGAAAAATATTTCAAAATCAACCGCCCCCCCACCCTATACGCTAATCGCGGATAATTAGCGGCGATTAGCGTGGGCGCGGGCGGGCTAATGGAGCGTCATGAGAAAATAATAAAAAGTGATCGTAATAAGGTGGTCTTAGGGTATGAGGTACGCCACTTTTTAGATTAGGTACATATATATTTATCTCTGACACAGCATTTCGAGTTAGCTGTTTAAAACGCTTTAAAAATATTTGTTCATGGATGATTATTGTGTTTGTTAATATGTATTGGTAAAAAACGTCGTGGCTAGTGAGCAAGGTGCAAGCTTTATATTGCATATTTTTTTATAAAAGTGACGGGAGCCACCCGGCGTATTTTCGAAATGCTAAAGAATATTTCACTCTACTTTATTTTCATAATACTATTATTCAACACTTAGTGTACTATTTTATGAACAAGCGTTCAATAACTTTCCAAAAGAAAATTTCATTTTCATTCCGTTCGCGAAATTTCGTATTCTCATCCCTTTCATTTTTTATGACCTTAAGGTTAAAGTTACCTTACTTACTTTTAATTTCTCATATTAACAAGAGGGTTATGAACCAATTAGTCTGTGTGTTACTGTGTGTTGACGGACATCATGTCTTCAAAACATTCGAAACATTGTGATTCCTCAGTGATGCAGTCTCCACGCGATATTTTACTTCAGCTTCGAGTCATTAAGATATATAGACTTTAAAATTGTTATTTCTCTCTTAAAGTTTAAACCTATCCATTAATTTTTTACGCCTCTCAATACGTTATTTTCCTAGCCTCACCTTAAGATAATATCTTACCGCCAACGGCTGCGAAAGTAATTAGCGTACAAATTGAGTAAATGTTACCTTTTAAGCATCTTTTAGTAAAAATATTACGTTCATCCTACAACCATTAAAAATAAGTCCTTCTACGAGTAATTATAAATTAACTTAATTTCCTTACACTCAAAAGCATATTTATTGCTCTATTTATGTTAGAGTTTCAAGTATACCTTTCGGGTTTCAACATTTTTTTAAAGAATAAAATGAGACGAGATGGACAGATTATGCCCACTGGTCAGTTTTGGTATTTAGACTTAGGAAAATTAACAAAGTATTTGCACACTACTAGGGCTTGTAGGACAAATTTTCTGCCTAGGAGTTAGACTTACCACCCACCGTATTACCTATTTATGACGTTTGAAAAAGGCTACAGATACGTTGCCACCTTCGAGGACTAATATGGAATGCCTCACAGGCTGCAGGTGTCTATGGACTGCAGAAGCCACTTACCTTCAGGCAGTGTAAGTTCGTTTATCACTTCAGTTTTGTAAAAAAAAATTGTAAGTACGTAACAGCAGCGAATGAATTAAAATTTCATCTATCTGTTATTGACTATGGAAACCAATAGACATATAAATTTTATGATGTGATTGTAATATGCTATCTATGTCTTAGAAATTATAATGTTGTCTTTATATTGGGGTTCGATGACACATCTTATGCACTTAAAAGCTTCCAAAAACCACCACCCCAGGACCAATACCGTCGCAATAATGTGTTGCTTAGGAGCCGTGGTAGCTCAGATTGTTAGCGCTCGCTGTAAATTTCACAGTACGCGAGCAACCCGGGTTCGATCCCCGCCGGCACCAATGAAATTGTTAATTGAAAATTTAAGTTCTGATTTACCACGTGCTCGGCGGTGAAGGAAAACATCGTGAGGAAACCTGCATGTCTGAGAAATAATAAAAAAATTACGAAGACATGTGAAGTTTGCCAACACGCATTGGGGCAGCGCGGCGGACATTTCCTTGCCCTTATTTCTCAGAAATGAGGGGAGGCCTGTGCCCAGCAGTGGGACGTATATAGGCTGTAACTTTAATGTGTTGCTTATAATTGATTCTAATCCCGATGGATTCTTATACACATAAACCTATGGATAACCAATACTTTTCTTACTAAAAACTTCAATCGCCTAGTATAATTGAGATCGGCCAGGCGATCTTCTCGTGCAGCTTCCATAAAACGACATTAACAATTTTAGACCGTAATTATGTTTAATATAAGGGTTATTTTTAATAGATTTCATTTAATATTCTACATTGCTTGAAATATCTCAAGATTCAATTCGAGTGGAAATTGAAATTCACTGAATTCGATCAACCTAATGCCACAAATTGACTGCAGTACAGTACATCATTGAATCGAGCATTGATTAAAAGTCATAGCTAGTGGAAATTGTTGGTTGACTGTGTTTGTGGTTATTCATTTATTTTTACTCTTTACTTATTAAAGAAAAGACTTATATAAATAAAATTAAAAACTTTTATAAGTCCTTGTTATAGATATTAAAATGAAGTAAATGATATTTAGGAAGTGCAAAAGGATAATATTAGGCAAAACGGTATCGTTACCAATCGCGGCACAGGAACCTGGCAAACAGTTAACCGCACTTAACGAATACTTGATAATTCTGAATGAGATCACAGGTGTATTTGGAGTTTCTAACGTGATAGAGCCATGCTGCAGCTATATTTGCATTAGCACGAATGGGTCGGTTCAACCGGGGAAGGACAACGCTCTCACAGAATACCAGCGTAAAATAGCAGCTTAACGCTGCCGTGTTTCGCATGGTGAGTGTAGAGAACCGGAGACCCTTTTTACTGGAAATGAGGCATTCTATCTTAGTCCTCACGTATGACAACGCATCTGCATTTTGATTCGTAATCGAGGATAGATATAGATGTATATGTGCCGCAGCAACCACTTACCATCAGGTGGACTGTGTGCTCGTTTGTCACCCTTATCCTATAAAAAAAAGCTACAACGTATCATGCATACCACTACCACCACGGTGCACAGTCTGTATTGCGTCCAGTCGACATTATAGGTGGGGAATAGAGTAGAGAAGGGGCAAGCTAGGTGCTGGGAAGAGGTATGGGAGCATCCGTATGCAAAATAATGTAAAAGGCAAATGCAGGGCTAGTTTTTACTGTACAGTCCTATTAATGGGCACAGGCCTCTTCTGATTTCTGAGAAGATTATGGGGCAATTAATACGTCGCACTGCTCTAGTGCCTGTTGGCGAACGTCAGTCTTCGAATAATTTTAATTCCTCAGACATGGAGATTTTATCACGATGTTTTCCTTTACCGCCGAACATGTGGTAAATCAGCAGTAATATTGCAGTTAAAGATTTCATTGGTGTCGACGGAGTTCAAACCCGGGTTTCTCGCGTATTGTGAAATCTAAAATAAGTCTATAAATAATTTGCTAAAGATGGAAGGACTACATTCAAAACGTACATACGTTTAACAAAAATATCTTACAATTTTCGGTTGTGGGGAATGCGTGGACTTAGGAGATCTACGTAGACCTAGTATCAAACTCACTCGCAAGGGTGCATCCTGCTAACCAACGTACGAAGTTTATGTTTTTTTTTTGGCAGAGCCAAGTTATGGCTGAAGCGCTATTGTCCGAGGAAAGTAGTAGAGCCACGCTCTAGCTATTTTGTGACTATAGCACGGATGGGTCGGTTCAACCGGGAAAGGACAAAACATAGCATCGTAAAATAGCAGCTAAATGCTGTTGTATTTCCTATGATGAGTGTAGAGAACCGGAGACCTATAAACTGGTAATGAGGCATTCTATCTTACTCCTTTAACGACAACACATCTACATTTCAAACATTAATTTAATCGAAAATAGATATAGGTGTCTATGGGCCACAGTTTTAACTTATCATCATGCGAAATGTGTGCTCGTTTCGTTCTGTGGGTCGTTCACCCTTAGTCTATATATATATATAGACTAACAAACCCCGCCTCCAGTCCAGCTAAGTACCGGTCACATCTTCCTTGTAAATTTAAGTTGGCGTTTCCTTAGGTGGTGTTATTATAAGTAGGCTTGTGGTGGCGGCATAAGAAAATCCATCGCCCCATAGTAGTCTGGTACTGATCTGAAAATCACTGTTCTTACGATTATTGCAATGAATTTCATCCGAATACAATTTGGGTGTCTTCCAGCAAGAGTGAATAGGCTTTTATTACGCTAAGACAGTGGGATTCACCATCTAGAGCTTCATCACCACAACACCAGGTGAGTTTGTGGTCAAGCACTTGCTTATATTAGTAAAACAAATCCTCCATACAGCGGTAAAATCAAGTCCAACTGCAGATTTATAAATAAAATGAGCTGAATTTTGTATAATAATTTTCCTAATAGAAAAATAATGTAAATGTAGGTAATAAATTCAAATTAACTTTTTAAGATACTTTTCTTTGGGCTTTATCAATGTTAACAGTCATTCTGACTATGAAAATCTTTTCTGATGTTGTACCACACTCAAACAATTTCTCATTTATATACACAAACGGTCGGTTAATTAAACCGAGGCTCCGGGCTTTAACAAAGTGTCTTTAAACATTTTGTTGGCGCTTGTTCACTTTGATCCTCGCTTTAGAGCGAATGTGTTTCAGGTACTTTATAAGTCTAGGCACAATTAGTTTGAATAACTACAGTATAAGTATTGGACTATAGCAAAATAACTCACACTCAAACATTTTAAATGCTTTCTAAATTTTGAAATATAATTTTAACTAAATTAATACTAGTGCCGTCAAACTCTTTGTGCTACATGTTACAGTACCATTGAATATATTACAATAACTTTATTTTTTGCTACAATAGTTTTTTTTTAATTTAATTTTAATAAGTAAAAGCCTTTGTTTCAATTATTGGAAACACCTGAGAGTAGATTGTCAGTCTATTATATAAAAATATGTTTATTTCAATGAAATAAACAATAAAATGTACGTGAAGACTAAAACTCTCCGTCATATTGCGGATACCCACGAAACTAATTTCATTTACTGGCAACAAAAAGCGCGAGAGTCTGTCAAAAGTCTGTGACGAAATTTCGTTACGAACTCGATTGAGTTTTCTATACTGGTGTTTTATTAGTAGTAATGGATTCAAAAAAAAATGTAACGTTAAACAGTTTAACAATTTTAAGTGACAAGGGAGCACACAGTCGACATAGCAGTATCACAGTTTAAAGTATACTGTCGATTTAAAACGGTGTAAGTTTAAACGGTGGTAGTATAGTGCCCGCCATGTTAATCCAAGATGGCGTCGAGTGCGCATGAACATTAACATTTGGTCTATCTATTTTACTGTATGGATTTTGTAATCATACCATTTAACACAATGTGTTGTGCATAAAATATAATTTTATGCGATTAATATTTCTATGCTTACACAATCAAAAAAATTGTTAAAAGAAAATTAGTATTCGTAGGCAACAAAGTCCCGTATAGTGGCGGTGTAACAATATCCACTACCCCAGGTCGTCCCGTGGGTGTCGTAAGAGGCGACAGAGGGAAACAAATCAGGAGATGGGCAGCAGCGTCTTCGTAACAACGACTAAAAATAAAAACTGCAGTTGCCAACCCGCATGCCAAGCGTGGCAACTATGGCAATATCCTCCCTACGAGCTAGTCTATGGGAGAGGCATATGTTGAGCACTGGACTTTTCAAGGCTGTAATGGATGGATGGATTGGGGCAACAAAGTCATAGAAGAAAAATGCCTAAGTGTCATTTGAATATAACTATAATAGGTCGGGGAAAAATATTCTTCGTATTTTGTTTGTATAAAATTGAAGAAAAATTTCTTCGGTTGTACTATTTGTGTCTGGCTTGTTTTAATATCAATACATAAAGGACATTAAGAAAATAATAAATAAAAAGTAAGAAACACTTTCCCGTTTGTTTTTCTGTCCGCCAAAATGAGTGAATCTAACGAAGAAATTCGATACATTCTGAAGTTTTATAACAAAAAAGGGAAAAATGCGACTCAAGCTGCGAAAAAAAAATTGTGTCGTTTATGGACCTAATGTAGTGTCAGTAAGAGTAGCGCAAAGTTGGTTCAAGCGGTTTTCAGTCCGGGAATTTCTATGTCAAAGATGAAGCTCGCTCTGTTCGCCCTCATACGGATAAAGTCGATGCTATTTTTGAAAAAGTGGAGCACGATCGGCATGTTAGTAGTTGCGACATAGCTGAGGAATTGAGGATTGGCCACAAAACCATTTTGATTCATTTGATAAAGTCTGGCTATACAAAACACTTGATATTTAGGTACCACACGAGCTTACTGAAAGAAGCCTAATGAATCATGTACTCATTTGCGATTCTCTATTGAAACGTAATTAAAACCGAACCATTTTTGAAAAGATTGATCACTGGTGATGGAAAGTGGATCACCTACAACAAGAAAATGCAAAAAAGATCATGGTCAAAGGGTAGTCAAGCTCCACAGACTGTAGCGAAAACCGGTTTTACACGCAATAAGGTGATGCTTTGTGTATGGTGGGATTGCAAGGGCATCGTTTATTATGAGCTTTTACCGCCGGTCAAAACCTTCGATGCAGATCTCTACTGCCAACAACTAATGAGGCTCAAGCAACAAATTGAGAAAAAACGAATTAATCAACAGAAAAGGAGTGGTCTTTGATTATGATAACGCCAGACCACATACATCTTTGGCTACTCAGCAAAAATTGAGAGGGCTTGTTTGAGAAGTGTTAATGCATCCACCATATATATAGTCCTGATGTTGCACGCTTAGATTTTCACCTGTTTCGGTCTATTCAGAATTCTTTGGATAGTGTTAGGTTAACATCAAGAGAGGACTGTCAAAACTACTTGTCGCATTTTTTTGATCAAAAATCCCAAGATTTCTACAGCAACGGGATTATGACACTACCTACAAGATGGCAACAAGTTATCGAACAAAATGGCACATATATATTATAATTAAATGTAATTAAATTTTGAAAAAAAAATGTCTTGAATTTTTATATAAAATACGAAGAAACTTTTTCCCCGACCTAATATATATACTGTGAAACAAGTACAAGTGTTTATCCAAATCATAATTAAATGAAGCTGGAGTTTCACGAAGTAACAACAATCGCAAGTATAAATTATATGAATATAACAACTACAAATATTATACTAAAACTATATATGTTCATAATCAAATTACACAGTTACTTTTAAACAGAACTATGGTAAATAATAAAATCGAAATATTATTTAATAGTATAAAATCAACCTCACTTATTCAATAATTTAAACATACAAACATAGTTAAAGTCTATGTTTGTAATAACTTTGTTGTTATAAATTTAACGTGAGTTTAGTGTATATATACAGAGAGTAAATATTACATTTCCATCTTATTAAGGAAATTTATGTCTTTCCGTGGGTGTCTAAAGAGGCGACAGAGGGAAACTGAGGCAGAAGATGGGCAGTAGCATCTTTCTGATAACAGCATAATAACAATAAAAAACTGCAATTGCCAACCCGCTCACCAAGCGTGGCAACTATGGCAATATACCCCCATGATAAAAGTTACGAAGAGACGGCCCCCAGTCTCCGGCGGCCCCGCTATTCCTGGCTACGGTGGCAACCATGGTAATGGCGGGGCATGGGGTGCTAAGAATCTCCGGTGGAAATTCGGTTGCCACCTACGACGACTCGACCTGACAACATATAACGCACGCACACTGAGGACTGACGAGAAGATCCTGGAGCTGGAAGAAGAGATAGACAAGTTGCGCTGGAATATTATAGGATTATCCGGGGTCCGAAGAGAGGGGGAGGACACGGTAATCCTCGAATCCGACAACTTGTTCTATCACCGGGAGGGCGACCATCTGTCCCAAGGAGGTGTCGGATTAATCATCCACAAGTCTCTCATTAACAACGTTGTAAAGATTGGGAGTATGTCGACGAGGTCTGCGTACCTTATAATCAGATTCTACAAACGGTATTCGCTGAAGGTCATACAGGTTTACGCACCAAGCTCGGCACATCCCGATGAGAAGGTGGAGAAAATGTATAAGGATATATCTAGAGCCGTGCATTCCTTCAAAACCCACTATGCGGTGTTAATGGGAGACTTCAACGCAAAACTAGGCAAAAGAGAGAACAGTGAGCTTAAGGGAAGGAAGTTTGGAATAGTGCAACGGAACCCAAGGAGCCAGCAGCTGTCCGACTTCATGGAGAAAGATGGACTCTATATTATGAACTCTTTCTTCCAGAAGCGGCCCCAGATAAAGTGGACCTGGTCGAGCCCCGACGGTTCGACAAAAAATTACATTGACTTCATTATGACGACCAGATGATAACTGTTCAGTGAAGTCTCAGTGATCGCGAGGCTGAACACTGGCAGCGATCACCGAATGGTAAGAGGCACACTAAATCTAAACGTTAAGTTGGAGAGGTCACGTCTAATGAAGTCAACGCTCTGACCCCTCCTGCTCTAATCTAATCCAAAGTCACGAAAACTTTCAGCTCGAGTTACAAAATCGTTTTCAGTGCCTAGAAGATTGCACTGCAATGGATGATATGAATGACAAGCTCGTGGAAACTGTCCATGCGGTTGGAGCTATGTTTTGCAAGACCCGCCGCAGAAGAACACATAAACTCTCCGATCACACTCTTAATTTCATGGCTGTTAGACAAGAGATAAAGCTGCAGTCTTCAGCAGATTTGACAGAATACAGGCAACTGAACGGCGGGACTTACGCAACTTTAATACAGCTCGTATTGAAGAAGCGATTGAGCGGAATCAGGGCTCCAATGTCTTTGCCAGAGATCTGTCTGCCAGAAAAAGCCAACTGTCGAAGCTGAAGACCGAGTGTTGCAGCATCGTTTCCGGGACACCTGAGATTTTGAGTGAGATTGAGAGGTTCTATGGGCAGCTGTATACATCATCGTTGAAGCCACAAGCAAGTGTGATTAACGATCCAAGAGCAAGTCTTATCCGGTTACTATTCTGATGATATTATGGACGTCAGTCTGAGCGAGATTAGAATGGCTCTCCAGCACTTTAAAACGGCAAGTCCCGGGGTGAGGATGGAATTACAGCAGAGCTTCTGAAAACGGGTGGAAAACCGGTGCGTGAAGTCCTTCAGAAGCTCTTTAATTCCGTCCTCCATGGTGGCACTACTACGGAGGCGTGGAGCACAAGTGCGGTGGTCTTGTTCTTCAAGAAAGGGGACAACTCTCTGTTGAAGAACTACAGACCGATTTTCCTTCTGAGCCGCGTCTACGTGCTGTTTTCGAGAGTCATTACGAATCGTCTCGCACGCAGACTCGACGACTTCTAGCCCCTCGAAGTAGCCTGTTTACGAAAATGCTTTAGCACCATAGACTACATACATACCCTTGGGCACATTCTATAGAAGACTGAGGAGTACAATCTGCCACTATGTCTTGCGTATGTGGACTATGAGAAAGCCTTTGATTTCGTCGAAATTTGGGCGGTGTTGGTGTCCCTTCAGCGGTGCTAAGTTGACTGTCGGTATATGAAGGAAGTGTTGAAGTGTTTGTAAAGTAGGGCTACGATGGCTATCCGAGTACAAAACCAGAGTACAAAACCTATCCAACTGCAGAGAGGTGTAAAACTGGGTGGCTCTTCACCGCTGTATTTGAAGACGTTTTCAAGCTACTGGACTGGTAAGGATACGGTATTAACATCAATGGCAAGTACATCACTCATCTTCGATTTGCCGACGATATAGTCCTTATGGCAGAATCTCTGGAGTACATAAGCACTATGCTCAATGACCTCAATAGTGCCTCCCAACGGATAGATCCTAAAATTAACATGGACAAAACAAAGATAATGAGCAACGTCCATGTCACGCCGGTGGTAGTTGAGAGCACTAAGCTCAAAGTTTTTGATGAATAAGTTTACCTGGGACAAATAGTCCGACTAGGTAAGTCCAATTTCGACCGAGGGGTCAATCGACGGATTCTACTCGGCTGAGCAGCGTTCGTGAGATTACGACTCATCTTCTCGTTAGGTATACCTCAAAATTTGAAGACGAGAGTGTACCACCAGAGCGTGTTGCCAGTTATGACTTATGGATCTGAGAGATGGTCCTTCACTGTTGGCCGTATGAGGAAGCTCAAGATCGCTCAGCGAGCTATGGAGAAGGCTATTCTCGGGGTTTCCCTGGGTGGTAAACTTAGAAATGAGGATATCCGCAGGAGAACCAGAGTAACCGACATAGCCCAACGGATTAGTAAGCTAAAGTTACAATGGGCCGGCGATATAGCTCGAAAAATCGACAATCGATGGGGAAAACCGGAAACCGATGGTTCTCGAGAGGCAGCCTCGTATCGGTAGGAAAAATGTAGAGTGACCCACCACTAGATGGAGCGACGACCTGTTAAGACATGCAGGAAGTCGATGGATGCAGGTGGCTCAGGACCGTGCTTTGTGGCATTCCTTGGAGGAGGCCTATGTTCAGCAGTGGACTTGTGAAGGGCTGTAATGATGAAGGAACTTTTAAAAAAATCCACTAAGTGTTCAATGAAATTAAAGGTTTAAAAAATTACAATTAATTTTATTATTTGTAATTTTTTAAACCTTTAATTATACAAATTAATTATACATACAATAATTAATTATACAAAAAATTACATTTCTTAATTCAATGCTGCATTTTCAAGAATACGCGGACAAAAATAAGTAACTTAAAATATTTTCCCACATCGTCCGCCAACATGCAATTAAGGCAGCATTGCCTATTACAAGCTAGAAAACCTTTTTGAAATAAAAGGAAGGTCTGTGCTCAATCCAGTGGATATGCTATCATCATCATCATCATCATCATCATCATCATCATTAAAGCCTATTAAAGTCCACTGCTGAACATAGGCCTCTCCTGATTTCTTATATTTACGCGAACACTACACATTGAATAAAACTATTTTTACGGATTTTATCGCGTTTAATTTTACTATTTTCCCCCCGTGACCATGGGTGCTGTAAAGCACCCGAAACGTCGGGAATCAAGTTAGTAAAATTAAACGCGATAAAATCCGTAAAAATAGTTTTATTCAATAGGCCTCTCCTATAATAGATTGCCTCATATGACATGGGGTGATATTTTCCATATTTTCCATATTACTTTGAGTTGTTATCAGATAGATGCTGTTGCACCTCTCCTGTTTCAGATTACCTCTGTCGCACCTTACACACACCCACGATGATTATAGGGTAGTGGATTCTCTTACACCATCACCACACGGTGTCAGTAGACAGATTTGTAAAAATTCATTAATTTTTTCTTTGGCATTTGCAGTAGAGACTATCGATCCGTGGGGTTACCGTGCGGTGAAATTTCTAAAGAAACTGTATCCGCGACAAATCGTCGCCACTAGTGACAAGAGGACTGGTTTTAATCTCACCCAAAGTCTAATTTAAGCCATTTGGCGAGAATACACATTGAGCAGCATAGCCAACTTTCTCCAGCTCCAAAACCCTCTCTGTAATAAAAGCAACGTGGTCACTTTTTTAAGTATCATATCGGCTGTGCTTGGGGTAGTGTTCTCGTTTATTATAACAATATTTGGTAACTCAAATCCAATTACGAAGCAGGCTTATACTTGTTTACGCTAAGCTTCATCTGCGTCGGTATCGTTTAAATTAACTCATATCTAGTTAAGGCATTTCCTTGCGACATCTTAACAAACTAGAGACATTAGTTACCCTCGAAACTAACGTAGTTAATTTTTCATAACGTAATTAAAGTCCTTTAGAATTAAGGTAATACGTTTGAAATTTTGGGCCATGTTAAAATTAAAATTGGAAGTAATTGTGATAGGTCCAATAAAAGTGAATTTAATATTGTTTTCTCAATCACCATTACATCCTATCAAAATTCCACTGCTGAACATAGGCCTCTTCCATTAATTGTCTAAATTTAGTAATTGTACATTGTTGCCACTCTTGACAGACGGGTTGGCAAGCTCAGTTTTTTTTTTCTGTCATTAGGAAAATGCTGCTGCCCACCTTGTTTGTTTCCCTCTATCGCTTTTTACGTCACCCATGGAATTATATGTAGTAGCGGATATTCATATAACGTCTTTTCATGGTAGTTTTCTAATCAAGTAAGTGAATCTGTTAATGTTAAAAACCATTTGACATATGTAGGCTCATTTTAAGGAGAATTTACCATTTTCTTTAAATTTAATAGACATAATATTTTTCAGCTTTACGCCAGTTACTTATAAACAACATTTAGCACTTTTCGAAACATAAGCAAAAAGTTTTTTTTTAATTGCTACGTTGAAACGAAGTAATTGCATTTCTTTTAGGTTGCGTAGTTTTTTTAAAATGTAAGCCGAATAGTTCGCGAGAACAGTAGAATTGTTTTTTCTTCGAAGTATATTTTTGTAATAAGATTGTTAAACCAATTGACCTAGAAAATGTGCTAAAGTAGAGTAGCTGTAACAGAGCTAAAAAAATAATGAAATTTCTGAAGCGGTTGTGGTTATTAAAAAAAGCTTGAAGAATCTGTTGACATAGAACTCTTAGTTGCAACTTTAGTAGTTGCTTAATGACTAATTGGCCGAACTAGAAATTTTCGGTCATAAGTATTATTAACAATGGTCAACAAATAACATTAAAGCGTTATTCAAGAAATATAACAGCTCTATAGATATATAATAGGCTGTAATGATGATGGTGATGATTATGATGATGGTTTTGGCTGGATAAGTAGTAGAGTTTAGTTTACGTAATAATAATATATTCAAGGGTTACAAAGGAGCACACAGCTAACATCACATGATGATAAGTGGATGCTGTGGTTCAGAGACATACAGAAGTAAAGGGCACTTTATCTCAGTTCCCAAGGGTGCCAATGTATTTAGATCATACTCGTAAATTGAAGATAGCTGTGTCGCTGTCTACTCGACTCGTCAATCTATTAATCTTGAAATTTTGAATATCGTGAAATAAACATCTGAGAAATTGAAAACTTTGGACTAAATTAGTGGCAGGGAACTTTGGACTAAATTAGTAGCATTTAAGTGTCGCCAATATGGTAAATAAAAGCTTATGTTTCAATCGGGAGTTATCGGTATATTTCCTATATTATATGAGCATGTTTTAAAAATCATTAACTTTAGTTTATTGCACGAAATGTAGCTGACATTCAGCTTTCTAACGCCGTTTTATGGTACACAAAATTCTGTTGGCTCAGTGCCAGTCTTTTTAAGAAATAGTAGCTCAGCGATTCACTGCAATTTTAATTTAAAAAATATGCTCTTAAGGAATGATTTTGCAAATTAAACTAATAGCATATTCCACTTTTCAGTATCAATATGCATTAATATGATTTAAACAGTTTAGTGCTTAACAAGGAAGTAATTCTTTTAAATAGAGAAAAGACGTTTCATCGAAATCGCTACACTGGGTAAGTGCGCCAACTCGTGCACGCAACTCTGAACTCGTCATCGCAACGACCTATACTTGTTTCCTACATGTTTCAAGTCTTTTGAATATTGAATTGGTGATGTCGTAATTTCCCGGATGCTCTACTTTTATTCTCATTTTAAAGGACTTTATTGCACACACCATAAAATAAGGTAACAAAGATGGGATTTAATGCTTGTGGATACGATCCGCCAATCAACCCACGAGGTGTTAAAAATAACGTGATTGGTGCCTTGGTTGTGGTAGGTGCCGTATTATAAATACATAAATAATAACAATATTAAATCCAATTAAAGTCAGAAAAGTTCAAAATTAAATCCTTTAATACAAACAAATATTTATTATAATATTTATATACAACATTTTTATTCTGTGCGAAAATCTAAAACTCAGCTACACCGCTACCAAGCCGTCATATATTGTATAAAAGTTTTTTTTGGATTTTGTAGCGTTTAATTTAATTTATTTTTAACTACCACCGTTTTGAGTCTTATGCAGCGTCCATGGTCACTTTAAAAACAGGTTATATTTATTGCGATTAAAATCATAAAAGCAGTTTTATTTTGTGTAGTGCTCGCGGAAATATATGATTTTTTTTCTTTATTGCAAATACTTTAATGTCCCTTACATTACATATCCAATGGGCGGACTGAATGGCTTTGTGGTATTCTATTCCAGTCATCTCTGGATGAATTGAAAAAAAATTGCAAAAGTTAATCAACAAGTAAAATTTAATTGTCTGTTAAATATTCTAGCATCTTTTTATCGACTTCCAATATTATGAATAATTAGTATTCAAATTGAAAACATTATATTATTTGATAATTGAAACGTTGTCGCATCAATTAATCCTTAGTCACAACAAGCTACAGCCCCCAACATCGATTTTATTTTTGCCACTATGCAGAAGAGAACGACGTTACTTATAATGCGAAATTTAATAGGACTATGTGACAAGTTTTTAGTATTGCCCGTAAAAGTAAGTTTAACTCCCGTAATCAGTTTCATATACAATGAAAATAAAACTTTATCCCTGAACATTAACATCCTGATAATACACTTCCACATGTTCATTACGGAAAAGTCACTCAAGGATAAAATTTACTGCTACCACCAGAAAATGTTTACTTAAGATAAGGAAGGGAGAAGAGGAAGAAAGAGGGGAAAGTATTTAGTGTATATATGTACTTTACATAAAACTATATATTTTTAATTTTCAATACAATGTTCCTATTATGGTGTAACGAAAACCCGGTAAGGTTTGTCCGTACAACAGCATTCATCGTCCAGCGCTCAGAATTACCAATATTTACGTAGACACATAAAAATATAACTCGGCAGGATTAGCTTGAATTATATATTTAATATGTATCTATATTCATTCTATGAATGAATTATATTAATTGATAGAATTGCGTAAAGGAAGACGATTGGATTATTCTGTCTGCACTAACGCAATTTGGCAGACCGGTTTCGCACTGCAGTGTTGGCACAAATATTAAACAGGATATTCCAATCGTCTATATGCAATTACAATTATTTTTAGAGTGTTAGTTTTAATTAGACATATTTATTATTAACTAGCTGGTACCCGGCGCATTGCTACCGCAGAAGAAATAATTGTGGAAATATCGTTTTAAATTTGGAAGAGTTATATTGTTTAATTAGGAATGACAATACATTCATTGAAATTGAATGATATACAAATATCTTTCAAATAAATTTGTCGGTACGATACGCGCGCCACCTACTGTAAGATAATTGTACTATGCCTATAACCTTCGCGCAAGTATAAGCATTAAGTTGACAAAGTTTTAGCGCAATCTGATGACCGGTATGGCAGCGCGTAAAATACGAACAAATAAAAATTAATTTTTATATATTAGATTATTTTAGCAAGAAATTAATATGTTTTGAGTGTTTCCTTAATGGTTTCCGGATTGCTTCCTGCTACAATTTGTTAAAAAATGTATAGTACTTAACGTACTTCATTTAATTGAAGTACTAATGATGAAAGAATAATGCTAGAACTTATGATAATTGGTTTTTTTATTTAAAAAAAAGTCATATAATATGTACTGTCAGAAGTACATATTAATAATCATAAAAAGTATGAATTCGTTGTTGAACTAAAAAAAAATTGAAATTAAAATTTTGAGTGTGAGCCAATCTTTTAAGTTGACCAAGCTAGTTGGCGCTAACTAGAAAGAAACTTAATCCAGTAACAGATAAATAAAGGCTTTTGAAGAATTTCAACAACGTAAATACCTACCTACTGATACTTGATCTTTACACTTTTTTAGTTCTTTTGTTTTAATTTCATTAAGATGCTCAAAACGTGTGATATATTAATGAATGCGAATTTTTTAGTAGGGTTCTTATTCTTTTTAATTATTTAACCGACTTCAAAAAGGAGGAGGTTCTCAATTAGATTGTATGTTTGTTTTTGTATGTATGTTACTCGATATCTTCGCAGGTTGTGAACCAATTTTGATGATTCTTTTTTTATTAAATAGGTTATACTTTAAGGTGGTCCCATATAAATTTGGATATATAATTTCACCCCTAAGGGTAGCAAATAAATAACTTCTTTTTTAGCAATTTGAAGTAGGTTTTTACTTTTTGTTAAAAGTTATAATTATTGCCCATAAAAGTCAACTGCTGGACATAAGTCTCACCGTGATAGGATTTGCCTTAGTTTTCTCACCCATAGAATGAAATGGGGTGAAGGATTCTATTACATCGCCACACGGTAGTGACCTTATTATTTTATGTACAATATCTACTTTTTGTTTACTTACATTTATACCTAGTTCTATCGAAATCGACTTGATATATTGGGTTACATTTGCGGTTGTTGTCTCTTTTTATTTATACGGAAAATTTAGAATCTCTTGCACTCATCCTTTCTTTTAATTTTAAATTTAATTTTTAACCTCACCAGTATTTCAATGTTCTTGTAATCTTTACGAAAATTAACCTTTGTTAAATATTAATTAATCATAGATAGATAGATAGAAAACTCTTTATTGCACTTAAAACAATTTGGTACAAAGGCGGACTTAATACCGAAAAGGCATTCTCTACCAGCTAATCTTTGGTAGTGTCGTGAGATTTATGGGTAGAGTTGCAATAAAAAAACAACTAGCTTATTTAAATATATTGTTGTTGGCGCTGTCGAAGATTGTCAATACAGCCATTGAAAATGCTCTATGGCGAAACCGAGGTTTGGAACACAGCGACATATTTTTTTATAACAAAATCATAGACCAAGTTCAAAGTCAAAATAATTTATTCCAAATTGGTTTTAATACAGCACTTTTAAAACAATGAAGTTACGCCATCGCTTCAACGAACTTCACTAGGGATAAGAGCTTGTGAGAAGAATCAGCAAGTAACTCAAAAGTATTTTTCTTCAATATCGTCATCATTATCACAACCCTTCACACAACCACTGCTGGATACAGGCTTCCCCGAAAAATGCTTCAAAACACGGTTCTTAGCCACATGCATTCAATGATGGACCGCCATACACTTCGTAAGGTATGAAACTGCCATTTGTCGCTTATTGACTAATATTACTTGATTTTTCCAAGTTTCGCAGACTGCAAGCAACACAGTTACAGCCCATATACGTCTCACTTCTGAGCACAGACCTCGTCTTATTTTTGAGTGCGTGTTGGCGGATTTCATTTGTTCCCGATATATTTTATTACTCAGAGATGAAGATTTCATTGAAATGATTTCCTGTACCACCAAGCGCGTGGTAAATCAGCACTTAAAATTTCAATTATAAATTTCATTGGTGTTTATGGAAAAAATAACGTGGAATAAGTGAATGAATGCATGAAAAGGATCGAACGGAAATTAATAAAGGGCATAAGGAAGGCAAGAATATTTGAAAGGGACACGAAAACGGTTGAAATTCGGTTGAACAAACTGAATATGAGAGAATTATTCGAGCATGGATAACTTATATACCCATATAAGAGATAATCGAGGTTATTACGGGAAAGGACGTGAATGACATGTGAGCAGAGCTGTATACTCTATAATTTTCGTAAATTGTAATATGAAAGTAATTACAGGTTTGTTCCAACTAACTTTTTTTCTCTATCCCCACTCATATAATATTTTTGAACATGGTGATAAACGACCACTCCTAGTACGCAAATGCTGTGGTCTATAGACACCAAAGCAAGCCTTTATTAATAATCAAAATAATCAAAATGTTGGTACGTCACTCCGTAAGACTAAGATGCAAAAGGCCCCTTATTATCGTCACTTACCTTACGAAATATGAAAATTATGCCGCTATTTTATAATAGTGTTATTGTAGGGCCTGGTCCTTCTCAAGTCGAGCCAACAAATTCTAATACAGATTGCACTATGAGTGCCCTGGATTTATAGTAGAAGAGACTCATATCTAGGAGTTGACTATTACTGGCTGATACAGAAGAAAAAGAAGAACACAAATGGACCACAGACAGAATTTTATACGAGGGGAGGTCACAAAGTGCGCGGAATGGCGGGGTTGGCGAGGGTGAGTTTACTCGTCCAGGTAGGTGCTAGTTGTGAGACCCATTGTTAGTATATATACTAAGTTACAGCCTATTCGGGTCATTAGCTTTTGAGTTATCAACTAATAAACAAGTCAATCGGGAAGAAACAAGCCACTATGGAGAAAATTTTATATCGCGCCGTCATTAAGTTTCTCACCAAACAAGGAAGGACACCTCAAACCATTTTTCAAGAGATGTCAGCTGTTTACTAAGACTCCGCTCCTGGGAAAACCATGATTTATAAATGGCACGCCCTTTTCAAACAAGGGAGAGACTCTATTGAAGACGACCCCTGACCTGGACGGCCGACGGCCACGCCAGAAATAATCAAAAAGTAGAAAAACTTGTATCGGAAGATGCCCGGCTAAAGAAAAAACAGCTTGCAGCATTAGTTGGAGTATCAGAAACAACAATTTTAAACATCCTACATCAACACCTTGGCATGACTAAAGTCTGTGCAAGATGGCTTCCGAGAATGCTTTCTGCGCATCAAAAACACGAGCGCGTCGAAAGTTGTCGCGAGTTTTTGGACCGCTGTGGAGAGCAAAGGGAGGAAGTTTTCGCCCGAATGTAACTGTAAAATGTAAATGACGATGAAAGTTGGGTTCACCATTATGAACCTGAGTCAAAGCAAGAGTCGATACAGTGGCATAAAAATGGCACACCCCCCTCCTAAGGAGTATAACGTGTCTCAATCGCCCGGAAAGATCATGGCGACGATCTTTTGGGATACAGAAGGTATCCTTTTGAGTGCTTATAAGGAACGTGGTATTTTCATAACGGGAGAATACTACGCTTCTTTACTAGATCAATTAAAAGAAGCTATTAAAGAAAAAAGGCGAGGAAAGCTTACAAAAGGCGCGCTCCTTTTGCACGAAAATGCGCCCGTGAACACAAGCCATGTTGCGACGGCTGCCATTCACCGGTGCGGTTTTGAATAACTGCGCCACCCACCCTACAGCCCAGACCTGGCCCCAAGCGACTACTATTTGTTTCCAAAAATGAAGAAATAACTGCGTGGGAAAAAAATTGGCGACGATGATGAAGTAAAGTCGGTAATTTCGGCCTATTTTGACGCCCAAGACAAATGTTTTTTTTTAGACGGTATTAATAACTTATTTAACAGATATAATAAATGTATTAAGGTTAAGGGAGAATACATTGAAAAGGAAAAATAGTTTAATGTTTCATTTCATTATCCTTCCCTGTCATTCCGCGAACTTTTGAACTCCCCTCGTATGTATATACGGTCAGTAAGCTGAGGTGCCAATGGGCAGTTTTACTTTTTTATAGGATAAGGGTGACAAACGAACACACAGTTCACCTGATAGTAAGTGGATGCTGTGGCCCACAGACATCTACATTATTTATTCTCGATTAAGAATCAAAATGCTAATGCACTGTCACCCCTGAGGACTAAGATGGAATGCCTCGTTTCCAGTAAAAAGGGTCTTCGGTTAGTTCAAGGAACCGGCAATCGGTGGGGAAGAAAATTTCTTGAGTATCAGTCTCGTACCGGTAAGCGAAATGTAGTGTAACCTCCCACTAGATGGAGTAACGACCTGGTAAGAGATGCAGGACGTGAAAACTAGAATTGTTTTCTCTTCGGTGTATATTTTTGTAATGATATTGTTAAACCAATTGACCTAGAAAATGTGCTAAAGTAGAGTAGCTGTATCAGAGCGAAAAAAATTCTGAAGCGGTGGTAGTTATTAAAAAAGCTTAAGAATCTGTTGACAGAGAACTCTTAGTTGTGACTTTAGTGGTTGCTTAATGACTTAAACTTCGAAATATTCAAATCTAATTTGTTACGGATACAATAATTATCTAAATTAGCAAGATGATTGCTTAATGACTTAGTGGCCGAACTGGAAACTTTCGGTCATAAGTATTATTGACAATGGTCCACAAATAACATTAAAGCGTTATTCAAGAAATATACGATCTCTATAACTACATAATAGGCTGTAATTATGATAGTGACGATAATGGTGATGATGATGGCTATGTCATTCGACTTAAGTAGTAAAGTTGAGTTTACGTAATAATAATATATTTAAGGGTTACAAAGGAGCACACAGCTAACATCACATGATGATAAGTGGATGCTGTCGTTCAGAGATATACAGAGGTAAAGAGGCATTTTATCTCAGTTCCCAAGGGTGCCAATATATTTAGATCATAAATTGAAGATAGCTGTGTCGCCGTCTACAAGACTCATCAATCTGTGGGTGTCATGAAATTCTCGGAGAAATCTTGAATATCTGGAAATAAGCATCTGAGATATTGAAAACTGTATCATCTATGTGGTAAATAAAAGCTTACGTTACAATCGGGAGTTATCGGTATATTTCCTGTATTATATGAGCATGTTTTAAAAATCGTTAACTTTAGTTTATTGCATGAAATGTAGCTGACATTCAGCTTTCTAACGCCGTTTTATGGTACATAAAATTCAGTTGGCTCAGTGCCACTTTTTAAGAAATAGTAGATTAACTGCAACTTTAATTTAAAAAAAATGCTCTTATAGAATTATTTTAACATTTATCATGTTAAGACAAAGAGTAAAGAGAATAGAAAAGGATTTTTATGGCAAGTACACTAGTAATGTTGAAGATAGCTTAAAAAGTCATCCTAAAATGTTTTGGTGCTATATCAGAAACTAATATTAATTTAATAACAATGAAAAAAAATGCTTCATATCCTTCTTGTATGACCTATTCCGGTATATCTGCTAATTCAGAAGAAGATATTAGTAATCTCTTCGCTCAATATTTTAATTCTAACTTTCTTCAATCTAGCAACTCAACAGTAAACTTAAATAATATAGCTCCCATAACTATTAATGATATCTCTTCAATCGAAATTAATTCTCGTGAATTAAAAGGCTACTGAAATCACTTGATTTAAACAAATCAGCTGGTCCTGACGGCCTTTCGGCTATTTTACTAACTAGGTGTGCCGAAACTATATCTAAACCTTTAGCAATTATTTTCAATAGATCTATTTCTGAGGGTTCAATGCCTGCAAGATGGAAATCCGCATTTATAACTCCCATTTATAAAAAAGGTTCTAAAATTCAAATTGAAAACTATCACCCTATCTCAAAATTAAGTCTTATCGCCAAAGTATTTGAAAGAATTAAAGTTGTAAATATTTACTTTGCCAATATCCGCTTAATATAATAAAATGATGTGTCTTACCTAGTTTGAAGAGCACCTCCCGCCCTCCCTCAATTGCGTGCACTATCCCCGTCACCACTAATCCCAGCACCACTACTCCCACCACCACTACACTAGGAAAGACACACCACCGATGACAATACGACACGTGTTTCGCCTCTACACGAGGCATCTTCAGGTGTAGTAGACTCTACGGTGGCTGACCGCTAAGTGAGCGGCGAGCCAAAAACAGCTGCTATTTATAAGACTCGCCGACGCAACCGCTCCCCACTTAAGTAGTGAGCGAAGTGGTTCTCAGGTTCATAATGTTGAACCCAACTTTCATCGTCAGTTACATTTTACAGTTACATTCGGGCCATAACTTCCTCCCTTTACTCTCCACAGCGGTCCAAAAACTCGCGACAACTTTCGACGCGCTCGTGTTTTTGATGCGCAGAAAGCATTCTCAATTGATGTTAATTAGATTTAAGAATTTAAATGTATATTGTTATGTTTTCTTATATTTACGCGAAGACTACACATTAAATGAAACTATTTTTTATGGATTATATCGCGGATTATAAATGTCGGGAATTAAAAAGTTAAAATTAAACGCGATATAATCCGTAAAAATTAGTTTCATTTAATGTATATTGTTACTGAAAGAAGACGTTATTAATTTACAAATAGTAGTACCTCTTGTACAAAAAAGATCAGCCTTATCACAGTCCTTAGAAAATCTGTTAAGAGAATTACATGCTCTTATAAAGAATGAGTTTCGTCTGTAATTTCACCTACATAAAGATACATGTAGGAGATTTGTATAACGCAGTGAACAAGGGGGTACTGAGATATGTAATCTTTTTAATAAGTCAGGACAGTCTAAATGATCCTAAGCAATCTTACTTAGTAAGACCAGGTCAGCTGTATCGCGCCTAGTTTGCAGCAGAAGGAGATGAAGACGAGAACATTGTAATTCGTAGCTTTCTTTAGGTATCCGAAATTTAGAGCATACATACCGAATAATTTTTTGAATCGCTTCGATTTTATTAATGTATATTTTATATTGAGGATTCCATACTTGACTCGCATTTTCGAGATGGCTACGAACCAGAGAACAAAACAATATTTTCATTGATTTCAACTGACGGAATTTGTAACAAGACCTAATAATAAAACCCAGAGCCTTATTCTGGGTTTTATTATAGGCTTCCGCCAAAAATGCTTTCATAACACGGTTCTGAGCCACATGCATTCAATGAGGGACTACCATACACTTCGTAAGGTATGATACTGCCATTTGTCGCTTATTGACTAATACTACTTGATTTTTCCAAGATTCGCAGACTACAAGCAACACTCACGATGCGTCTCCATTTCCGAGAAATAAGATGTAATGTACAGTTTGTATCAATACATTTCTCTTACAAGTAAAAATAAAAAAATTAAGGTGAAGTTACAGCCCATATAGTCTCACTTCTGAGCACAGACCTCCTCTTGTTTTAGAGTGCGTGTTGGCGGACTTCATTTGTCCCTGATATATTTTATTACTCAAAGATGAAGATTTGATCAAAATGATTTCCTTCGAAATGATTTCCTTCGAAATGATTTCCTTCGAAATGATTTCCTTCTCCTGAGTACCACCAAGCGCATGGTAAATCAGCATTTAAAATTTCAATTAAAATTTCATTGGTGCTTATATTAATGGAAAAAAATAATGTGGGATAAGTGAAAGGGTGCATGAAACGGATCAAACAGAAACTAATGAAGGGAATAAGAAAGGCAACAATATTTGATAGGGAAACGAAAACGGTTGAAATTCGGTTCAACAAACTGAATATGAGAGAATTAGTCGAGCATGGATTACTTATATACCTATTTAAGAGATAATCGAGGCGATTACGAGAAAAGACGTGAATGACGTATAAGCAGTGCTGTATACTCTAGAATTTTCTAAAAGTGAAATACTAAAGTAATTTTAAGTTTCTTCCAACAAACTTCTTTTCTCTATCCCCACTAATATAATATTTTTGAACATGGTGATAAACGACCACTCCTAGTACGTAGATGCTGTGGTCTATAGAAACCAAAGCAAGCCTTGATTAATAATCAAAATAATCAAAATTTCGATACGTCACTCCGTAAGACTAAGATGAAAAAAGGTCCCTTATTATGGTCACTTACCATACGAAACATCAAAATTATGCCGCTATTTTGCAATAGTGTTATTGTAGGGCCATTCGAATACGGATTGCACTGTGAGGGCGCTGGATTTATAGCAGAAGAGACTCATATCCAGGAGTGGACTATTACTGGCTAATACAGAAGAAGAAGAAGAAGAACACAAATGGACCATAGCACAGGGCAACCTAGTTTGGGCACCAGTCTCCCACCTAGATCTCATTTAGCTAATATTTATAGCTATTATTTAGTTGTATAGTTCATTGTTACTAAATTTATTGTGATGTACTGATCATAATATGTGGGAGAAAATAAATACCAATATTTTTTAAAGGACAAGGGTGACAAGCGAGCACACAGTCCACCTGATGATAAGTGGTTGCTGTGGCCCATAGACATCTACGTCTATCCTCGTTTACGAATGAAAATGCAGATGTGTTGTCAGCCGTGAGGACTAAGATGGAATGCCTCTTTTCCAGTAAAAAGGGTATCCGGTTCTCTACACCCACCATACGAAACACAGCAGCATTAAGCTGCTATTTTACGCTGGTATTCTGTGAGAGCGTGGTCCTTCCCCGGTCGAGCCGACCCATTCGTGCTACAACTACTACTAATATAGCTGCAGCATGGCTCTACCATGTGAAAATCATATACTATGGGTATCGATATAGTTTTCTCATCTGGTTGGGCTGTATAAATATATAATAGTAAATTAAAATGATAAACATACATAAATATCAATAAAATTAAATAAATACATAAAAAATTAAATAAATAAATAAACACCCAACCAGATGGAAGCCCTCGGCAGGGGAGACCAAACGGCCGAGGGTTAGGGGGAAAGGGAAAGTAACCGGCGGACGATGCGGGCGGTATCGAGAAGCACCGCCTTCTGCATTTGAGCTTGGAGCGGTCCGTCACAGAGTCCCAGTCGCCTCAGATGACTCGAGAGGCTGACTGGGATTAACCCGTTCGCAGAAACGACTACAGCTATAATTTCGGTCGGCAGTCCACCCCACATGTCGGTCACCTCGTGAGCCAGGTCCAGATATTTTGTTCGCTTATCTGTTTCGGCTTTCACGAGGTTCTCGTCATACGGAATGGTAATGTCGACCAAAATATCCTTGACAGCTCCATCTCCATCAGCACAATATCAGGCTTATTCGCAAGAATGGTCCTGTCTGTGATGATGGCCCGGTCCCAGTAGAGACTGGCGCGGTCGTTTTCGAGCACGGCTTCCGGCATGTACGTATAATAAGGCAGTTTCCGATCCACGAGACCGTATTTCAGAGCGAGCTCCTGGTGTAGAATCCTGGCTACTAGGTTGTGCCTATGCAAGTACTCAGAGTTAGAAAGCGCCGAACAACCAGAGATGACATGCCTAAGTGATTCACTGGGATGGCAACAAGCTCGACAGATGTCGACGGCGCCATCCTTTAGGATGTATTTCCGATAATTGTTGGTCTTAATAACCTGATCCTGTATTGCACAGACAAAACCCTCGGTTTCCCCGAAGAGGTCACCAAAACGTAGCCAGTGGAGGGAGGCAACTGTGTCTACGAAAGGCTCATGTAGAGCCTTGTAGAACCTCCCGTGGAGCTCCTTCTCCTTCCATACGGTCTCCCGGTCGGAAATGCTCTGTACTGGCGGGTCTTGCCATTGCTCGTTGGCTAAGGATAGAGGGGTAAGTCCTTTATCACAAAAAATAACGTCCCTATAGAATGGATCATCCGCTTTCGTCAGAAAGTAATTACGAAGGCTGTAAACTTCGCGATTATGCATGGTAAGCGCGCTTAAAATACTGCACCAGTACACCTACTTGTTCCACTTGTTTCCGCGGCAAGTACAGCCTCATTACTGACGATCTCGGATGATGCATCCTATGGGACGTCATAATAATGCGGACTTTTCTATCCAGAGCGTTCAGTTCGGTCTGAGTCCACATGAGAACAGGCATGATCCAACCGATATATGCATGTGTCTTATTAACGCCAGACAAAAGACTGTTAAGCACTTTTGTCAAGCGTGCATAAAACACATCGCAAACTGACTGCCTCATGTCCGCCTCATCGATACCTATGTTCTGTGACATACCCAGGTATCGGTATGTTTCAGCCTCGGATAGGGTCTTTATGTTGATGGGCATAGACAAGTCTATACCCTCAGATTTAGTAACCCTTCCCCTTTCGACATGGAGGACCGCACACTTATCCGTCCCCAGCTCCATTCTAATAGAATTGCTAAAATCACAAGTGATGTTTAGCAATTCCACAAGATGAGAGCGACTTGAGGCAAATAATTTGAGATCATCCATATAGAAAAGGTGGGTCACTTTTGTACCACCTTCCAACTGATATTAAGTGGATGATATGGCCCATAGACATCTACATTATTTATCCTCGATTAAGAATCAAAATGCAGATGCACTGTCATCCCTGAGGGCTAAGATAGAATGCCTCGTTTCCACTAAAAAGTGTCTCTGGTTAAATAGTCCGAGGAAACGGCAACCGATAGGGAAAAAAGGTTTTCGAGTGGCAGTCTCGTACCAGTAAGCGAAATGTAGGGTGACCTCCCACTAGATGGAGTAACGACCTGGTAAGTGATGGATGTAGGTGGCTCAGGCACCGTACTTTGTGGCATTAAGGGCTGTAATTATGATAGTGATGATGATTTACTTAAAGATCTCGCAAAATATAATGATAAATGTAAACATATTCATCAAACTTCATTGTCATTGCACTTCATTTAGTAACCGTGAAGTACCGGTGTATGAATATCCACTATCCCATAATGTACCGTGGGAGTCGTGAGAGTTGACAGAGGGAAACAAACCAGGAAATAGGCATCAGCGTCTTTCTAATAACAAAAAAAAACTGTGGTTTCCAAAGAACCTGCCAAGCATGGCAAACATGGCAAATGGAAATTTGCCACAGATCTCCTATGAGGCAATTCATGTGAGAGGTCTATGTTCTACAGTGACCTTCCGATAGGCTGTGACGGTAGTAAATATTAACATAAAAGTACTGTATTTAGTACATAGTACCAAAGAATGCTAACCTTTTCATAGAACTTTAATATTTTATTTAACAGCTTCTTGGGGTACAACGGGACTCTAATAACTTGTCCAAATGTCAACCTCGTCTGCACGCGGTAGTTTCTATAATTAAAGAAGGGGGCCCTGGCAACCAATTAATATGGTACATCCATCCATCCGAGAGCCGTGGTAGCTCAGATGGTTAGCGCTCGCTGTGAGTTTCACAGTACGCGAGCAACCCGGGTTCGATCCCCGGCGGCACCAATGAAATTGTTAATTGCAATTTTAAGTGCTGATTTACCACGTGCTCGACGGTGAAGGAAAACATCGTGAGGAAACCTGCATGTCTGAGAAATCAAAAAAAAATATTTCAAAGACATGTGAAGTTCGCCAACACGCATTGGGGCAGCGCGGCGGACATTTCCTTGCCCTAAAACCCTCTCAGAAATGAGAGGAGGCCTGTGCCCAGCAGTGGGACGTATATAGGCTGTAACTTTTTTATCCATCCATCCGTGATAATGCCATGTATTTAGGCAAATATGACAAAAACCTCACGGAGGCCTAAGTTCAGTAGTGAACTTTTATCGGCCTTAGTGGATGGATTTAGTAATGCCGATTCCAAATAACGCCGACTGACTATGGGAAGTAACATTGTCAGTGCGAGAACGAACTGAACTATCAACTATGTAAAATTCCAATTTCACAACAATTAATTAAGAACTTTACATACAAAAAACGAGATACACGATACTAATTTGCGAGTAGACACTAGAAACTCGACAAAGAAACTTAGCAAGTAGCGTAAGAAGAAGTAAGGAGGTCCCACACATCCTTTTGGTGGTTAGCAAACCACTACCATTGTGTATTTTACTGGCAATATAAGTTTCCCGGATCGATACGACTTAGAGAACTTCTAAAATAAGCCTACTCCTTTTAAATGACCTACAATAGACCTAAAATTTATCTGGAATAGCGGATGTTCAGCCCACTCTTTTAGTTTTTATAGCATTTCTTTTGGTTTAGTTGGCCCATCTTCTTCAAAAAATTTGATGGCTTGTTACTACTTAGTCGTAGATCTACGACTAAGTAGTAACAAGCCATCAAATTACGTTTTACCATCTATGGTAAAACGTACTGGTTTCGCTTAAAAAAATATTTTCACTCTTACCTTAAAGACACCTAGATTGTACCTAATCGGATGGGCAGACGGCAAATTTTTTCAATCCTTTGCTGAACATCGCAAACGATGCTTAATTTGAATGCATGGCATGTCGACAATAAAGAAGTGGAGACCACTGGTTGTCCGATGTTTAAAAGGGGAAAAACACTCTATAAAATATAAAAATAACCAATAAATAGTAAAATACCCACTAAAAGCAATTGTATAAAAAGAAATACTTAAAAAATATTCCAAAGAATTTAGACCCTCCTCATTTTGTTGGAGTCGGTTGAAAAGGGTATCCAGTTCTATACACTCATCATATGCAAAAAAACAGCATTAAGCTGCTATTTCACGCTGGTATTTATATTAGAGCCAGGTCCTTCTCCAATCGAACCGACTCATTCGTGCTGCAACCATAATATAGCCGCAGCGTGACTCTACCACGTTAATATGTGGACGGTGATACTATAAGATGAACATTGAACACATAAAAAGAAAACATTATCTAGATAATATCATTAACTAACAAAATGGCTGCCAAACGTCTGCCAGGCGTGTCATCGATGGCGATCATTCAGTTTTACGAGTATGCAAAGCAGCGTCAAAATAGCAAGACCTCTGGTACTGCGATTGTAAATCCCTCCGCCAAAGTGAATCCTCCCTACATTATAGGCCCATGTCCAACACGGAACTATTCTGGCCTGATGACGAATAAAATGAGGTAGAATAAATGAAACAGCTTTATATATTTTCAATTTTTATTTCATTAATTACTGATATAATACAATAACTATTATAAATATTAAAGGGACTTCACAATATCGCTAGTTTAAGCATCTAGGCATTTTATGAAGTAATTATACTTTAATACATAGTACCTTCACAAACAAAAACATAAATCACTATGGTTAAACATTCATACGTCTTTGAACAGTACCTAATAATCTGCTTAAATTTAAAATAAGGAAAGAACAATTAGGTCTCTTGAGATATGAGTATATAGGTACATTGAGCAGAGATTAATTTAGACATGTTTATAAGTTAGTGTAAAAATAAATTCGATATATTTCATTCTACTTGAGAATAATCAATTTACATATACGAATGTAAATCTAATGATATAATGAAAATGATATAATAACAAAAATATATTTTGCACGTTTACTTACACAAATACACAGTCCTAAATAGGCACATTCGATTTGTAAAGTTTTGTTTTATAATTCATAATGATTCAAATAGCTCTAGGGATTTTAATAGTCAGATAAAGTTACTAAGTCACTAGGTGGTAGGAGACTCTTTTTCTACCCAGGAGTTTGTTTGGGTAGATACCACTCTACCTATTTCGGGCGCCAAATAGTGCCTGCATTGTGGTGTTCCGGTCTGAAGAGTATTTACAGGCTACGAATAAATTATAACATTACTGAATGTAAAAGTAATACAACTGGCCTATTTTATTCTTACCCAGTACGTTTTAACTTGCTTAATTTTATATTAAACTATGAATAACTTTTTATCTGACAATCGAAAAATAAGCCCATAGTTTTATAAATATCCTGCTTCCTTGTTTTTATATAGATTCATGAGGTAAACTATTATTAAATATATTATTTATTTTATTTACCACTTAAGTGGCAAACGAACCTACAGTCGACCTGATTTTGAGTGATTACTACAGTCCTTGAACACCTGCAGCCAAATTCAAACTGATGACTAAGATGGAATGCCTCACAACCTATAATTATTCTGACTCTCTGTACCATTCACATCTGAACACAACAGCACAAACACTGCTATTTGACGTCAGAAATAAATATGAATGTAAGTGTGTTTCCTACCAGGACTACTTAACTGAAAAGGAGTCCTACTAACTAAAAATATTCTTAATATTTGTCACATACGATTATAATATATGAAGTTACGGGAATTTGTATTCAAGACAAATATTCCTTTACAGTACTAGTGAATTAACAACATCGAATATACGCCGCTGACTAACTACGTTCCATTACAAATAGGAATATCGATTCCGGACGGTATGTAACTTGCCACAAGGCAGTAAAATCGATAATCATGAAACATTAACGAGGCTTACCTTCAGTTACAATTATGAAAGACAAGATGTAAATGATTTCGTATCCAAAATCATTTTTATCCACGACAGAACGGAGAAGGTGAATGGCAGCCCCGACGGATTTTCTTGGATTTGTATATTACCCAATAGGTAGGTGAATATGTTGTGTAGTAACTATAATATAATTGATATTACTATCGCTACAACAAACAAATGAAAAAAGCACACAAAGGTATGAAGGACTAAGTAAAGTCATAATTAGTTACTTATTATGACAGACCTTGCGACAAATCAATTTTTAAAACGCTTTTTATTTTTACCTTTCGTGACTTACTTCCTTTTACGTAGTCGAAGGTTTTAAAAATTATATTTAATTCTTTTTCGGTTACAAGTTTAACATCCCTTGTGGTTTTTATTCAAAATTTATAATTTTTCTTTTTAAAACTAATATAATTTGAGAAAACAAAAAAAATGGCTAATAAATGTCTTACAAAAATATTTTTCAATTAGTAATTGTACTGAAATACTGTTACAATAATCATGTACTCTTGCATCTTGCGTCACATTTGCAAGGTAACCTTACAAAAAAACTATGTTTGGACCATAAGACAATGATCGATGTTTCCTGTCAAACTATGGGTGTTAGCTAGATAGGAGTGTTAGCGTAGGATTATAACAAGCTAAACGCCTCTTATATTTAATAATATCCCTTCATTCAAATTATAGTTGGAAGTGATCGTTTGTATGGTGGCGGCGTAAGAAATGCCAGAAAAAATTTATGGCTTCCGATAATAGCGTTATAAACGTCTCGTTTACGCCAGACGTAAAATAAGTAGAACGGTGACGAAGTCAAATGTCTGACACGTCTGGTACCGCGATGACTAATCCGCCTGAACCACGCTATTCAGATTAAGGCGATTTCGATTAAGGCTAATACAATACAATAACTTTATTTCAGGCATCAAGGACTAAGGCTAAACCTCCTTAACAAGGCAGTCTCATCCCCCGCAGTGGACTTTTGCGAGCTGATGATGAAGGAGGAGGAGAATGACTTTTCACGCATTTACGCTTTACAGGAGAGGAATGTTGGAATAAATCAGTGCAATCTAAAATATTCTAAGCTTCTCTTCTCTTTTCTCTAGTATTATATTCTGACGTCCACGAAACTAATAACTTCGAAAATGAGTTAATGAATTCAGAAAGGTAACGATCTACTATATTTCACCCACGATATCTTAGTCCTACTAAATAGATTATAAATAATTCGATTAATAGTTGTTATAGATGTAAAGTAACAAGAAATTTTAATACCTTTTAACATTAATATCAATTTTGGCTTTCAGTATTAAATTAAATTTAAAAAGCAAAATTAAGACAAAGTACTCAATGAAGTTAGTAAAATATATGTTAGGAATACGTTTATCTATGATTTAAAATACCTATATTATTTAAAAACATTAAAGATCTCGAGTATATTAAAATATAAAGGTTCATTACTTACTGTCACGCAGGAAATAATATAAGTTACCATACCAAACCAGTTACCATACCAAACTTTGTATGGAAATTCCTATAACTCACTGTGCCTTTTTAGTGTAGTACAAAGTGTGACTTTACGCATGATACTCGTAACAGGAACAGGATTATCCAATCCAATTTCAAGGTGGATGGAAATATGGATCAAAATAAGGTCCATGTTTACCCAGCAAAACTAAAATTTAGTTACAAGGAAAGCGTTTCTAATATGTACTGAATTATAAAAAATATTTGATATTGTATCATTACATGAAGTAGCACCACAGTGTCATGCGATAGTTTAAACTTAGTATTATATGCTATTTACATTTTTTAATTAACTTAAATATTTTATTAATCCTAAAGATATGAAGAAAAGAGATTAGATTTCTAAAGAATCTACAAGGAATATCTAGAGACATAGTTTTGAAGATCTCAAATCTAATTTTATTCTACGAAGGTCAAATATAATTCCAGTAATTTTCTAATTTCGTTATGAAAATAAGTAATTCATGAAAGTTTCAACCGCGATGTTGAAATAATTAGACGTTACTTTAAAAATCCATTTTGTCAAAGTTCAGAAACAAAGTAATTTACTTTGTAATTTACAATCAGGTATTTATAAAATTAAAATAATATACATGTTTCTTTTAAGTATTTCGTTACCATACAGTCTTACTTTTATAGTAATGTTTACTAATATTATCATATTTATTCAGAACGTAATATAAACTTACAATTCCATTCATAAAAATATTTTGGACCTTGACAACCAACTGACTAGTTGTTTTCAGGTATCGATTAATTTAATATGTGTTTTATTCACCGTTTATACATTAGTTATTGTGAGTCTCCGAGGGCTTTTCGGTCTGTTTAAGTTAGTTACGGATCCTCTAACGTGTACTTGAACAGAACCTGCCGGCATATCAACAGCTGAATGAAGACTAGCTGCTCTTGAAGCCCTCGGTGAAGGTACGCAGACTCTTAAATCTACAGCACTATGAAGACTCGCTGCTCGTGAAGACCTTGGAGTGTGGTGAGAAATATCGTGAGGAGTAACTAACGCTGGTAGATCAGCAGCAGAACGCGATCGTCTGGGCGGACTTTCTGGTATAAGAGTCATACCACCTACACTTCCAACGAATACTGAATTCTGTAAAATTAAATGATTTCTTAATATTTGAATTTTAATATTTTTACGGATTTTATCGCGTTTAAATTTAAGTTTCACTAATCATAAGCACCATAGTGAAAAAGCCCCCGAAACGTCGAAATCGAATAAAAAAAGTTAGGCTTATGCATTATTATATTTGTTTTATTTAGTCTACAAAATTGGATAAATTTCATTGCATATTTTTAAATCTCATTCACTGATAGATTTTATTTTTCACAAATTTAAGTTAGTTAGAGCTCACAATACATTATATAACAGATAGCTACTAAAGTCACATTCACCTCAAAAACTTCACCCCTCTGAAGACTCAGTTGAAATGTGTTATTACATAATCATAGTACATCATATTATATATCGACTGCCTCTTTTGTCTATTGACCGTAAACGCGGTTGCTGATCGTGAGGTTTTGGGTTCGAATCCCAGGTCGGGCCAAAATCAGTTATTGGGTTTTTCTGTCAAAAATTCTCAGTTGCAGCCGGAGCCCGAAAGTTGGCGGTGTTTCACCCCCGTGTCTCAGAAAGCACGTAAAGTCGCTGGTCCTGCGCTTGATCTCTCTCCGATCGTGTCGGATAACCGTCCCATCGGACTATGAGTGAGTGAATAGAGAGTGCACCTGTGATTGCGCATACACTCAGGCACTATAATCCTGACCTGCGCAGATGGCTAGTCTCCGTTGAGATTGGCTGCCGTGACCGATATATATATAATTTTTCTGTCCGTGTGTATGTGACTGAACTCCTCCTAAACGGCTTGACCGATTTTGATGAAATTTTGTGTGTGTGATTAAGTTGATTTGAGAAAGGTTTAGATTCATAATTGGGCCCATTAGATGGCGCTGTTGTCGAGATCCAGAAATCATCCGTGCGAAGCTGATACCCATGCACTGGTGATTATATGATTATAGAATTTGGATTCAACAGTTTGTATGGATTTCCTACAATCAGGAATCGCCAAAGGATCGTCCGTTAATTAACAGTGTGCACCACCTGCAGGTGAAATTGACATTACAAGCTATATGTGATAATATATCACTCTAAATGTAAATGCTAAAGTAGTTAATAGGTTAAAGGCAATTTTTTTTTATAGATACCTGTCTTGGCCGATGAGAAAGATAGCCGTAAGGTTGATAAGATGAAAAGGATGGTCCATAGTCATAAGATACACAACCGCGTGACACGGAGGCTCGATGCTATACAGATTGATAATAAATTTAATATGACTTTTAAACATTAAAAACTAGAACGAATTAATCATAATATAATTATATAAAAAATTGAAATAGATTTTTTTTAATAAAGATTATAAATAATACCTAAAGAAAGTCATTCTTATCTTTAATTTACTGGTTCGAAAAACACATTTGGGAAGAACCTTTAAAAAACCCGGAGGGTTATTTCTTTTTGGAAAAATAACAGTTAACAAGTATGTACTATGTTACACAATTAACTATACAAATCATATTAGAGATTAATGGCTTGATTGGGATCAGCTCTTTGCACGGGTTATTATTATCAATAAATTACTTAATATTATAACTTTCTAACACTCTTTGTTTAATAAAGTTTTTGACCTTGGTGGACAAATTTTGTATACTTTCTAATGTATATTTTAATTAAATTACACAAATGCAATTTGAAACAAAATTAATACTTACATGAGGAGGTACTGAAACAGTATTGTCAGAAAGAACACAACTTTGTCGATGTTGTTGCTGAAATTTCGGTTGATATGGTTCCAACATTCTGAAAGAGAAGGAATTGTAATTGATATTTTAAAATTAATTAATAAATATGACATTACAAAAAAGTAAAATTAATGAAACTAAACATTTCTCAGAGACCGTTAAGTATTCTGTATATTCTACATAATGTAAGAAAAAAAAATATCGAGCGTTATTTGTCTTCTGCAAATTTAAATAATAAAATATTACAGTTAGTTATTTTTTTAATTTTTGGAGAAATAAAATTATTCCAAAGTTTTAAAGTATTGCAGCTACAATAAAAAAAAACTATTACTAGCATTTTCAAGAAGCCAAAAAAAACTACGTACAGCTTATAGACGCACCTTATCTTGCCCCAACGATTGAAAAATAAAGCAATGGCTGCCACCCACAGTAACAGAACGAACGTCACTATAAGTGCTTCTTCGGTCCGTACTACGACTCCACCATCATCTAAAAAACGCAAAGTTGCTTTGAAGAATATTTTTATGCGTAATAATGGACCGGAATGTATATTTCACAACGCATAGTATTTAGTATGGATGTAAATAGTATTATTAAATTATTCCGTATTGCTTATTATTGTATATGACTAACAGTACATAGATGAAGCAAAGTAAATTAAATACATATAAATGTATCATTACTGAATCGTTGTCCTTGGTAAGCGACGAAAAGCGACAAATGGTGACGCGACACAATGCGATTTTATACAAAACAATATTAGAGTAATTACCCTAGATTAATATATTATATATTATATTAGGTAATTACATACATATGTATGCAAACAATAGTACACACGATGCCATCTGACTGACACGATGTCAGTTCATTTGTACTGTAATCGTAAACAAGTTCTATTTTAAATATTTGGTCCTACATCATTATAAATTTAAAACGAAATTTTAGAGATTTTCATAATTAAGAACCAAAAGTAAGAAATAATCCACGTATGTTTAAATGTTATTATGGCCTATTACCAAACACCTGCAATTACATTTTGTCGCAGTTAAAACTTATTAAACTCTCAATAACCAAAAAAAAACAAAAAACAAAAATTTTAGGTAACAATGTCCTCGCATAAGTCGCACGAGAAAAAAATCCGAACTGCGCTGCGTTTAGTCGCAAACTACTGAGTACATTCTAATAGGGCGATAAGTGACATCGTAGACCAGTTGTAGATACAGCATTTTTTGATATTTTCGTTATGTCACTTTTGTCGCATCCCGTTGCCGCGTTTGATGCAATTTATTACAGGTGTAATTTAATTTTGATAGCTCTAAATATTAAAAATTAATAAATTTATTTTATAGGTACAATAGGTATAGGTACATTAAAAAAATATAAATGTATAGTCAATTATAAAAATGAATTACAATTTAAATTTTCTTGTACTAACCAATATCGACAAAGGAAAAATTTCCACTAGGACTTGGAGAAGTTGTAGGATGCAGACGTAATATCACCTCGGCGGGAGGTCCGCCGGTTGCCCCGCTCCACTCTGTTGAACAAACAACTTGACATTATAAATATGTTGTCATTTATTACGACAGCAACGCTTTCAGCTTCATGTTTTAATCATTTCAAAATAAGAACTCTATACATTATGTAGATTGATCAAAAAACGGAGTGATATCTATTCTATTACATTGTAATAATTTCCTTTTTTTTTTGGAGAAAAAGAATAAGGAGAGATCAACCATATTACGAGAAAATACGACAAATTTAGAGTCGAAACACGTGTCGTATTTTCAACCGTAGTGTATCTTTTTCCCTGTGTAGTTAGTGTAGGGATTAGCGATGACGGTGATAGTGCACGCAATTGACGGAGGATGGGAGGTGCTCTTCAAACAAGACACATTTTTTTTACGCGGATCATAGCTTAATTTTTTTTTAACATCCAAAAAGTAACACCTGATTTTATGAAAAGAGAAAATACAGTGCAACAGAGTACCTAAAAAATTTTAATATTGATAATTTTTGAAAAATAATTTACATAAAATGGAAAAACTTATAACTTTTTAATTATAAAAATAATTGAAATATTTTGTAATAAAATGTTGTATGAATAAATATTTAATTCAAAGGAAAAAAACAATGTAACAATTTAAAACTATTGTTTTCTAAACTATGATACTACCATAGCTTGAGTGATACTATTCATAATAACTAACTGCAGCTAATCGCTTCTTTACCACTCTCACCCACAGAGATGTGCGATGACGCTAGAGAAGCAATCTTCTGAGGTGAATTTTTACCAGATGTCTCTGGCTGCTCTGTGTTTTGCTTTGCTAAATCTGCAAAAGAAAGAAAACTTCTATAAACACAAGCAACTAATTTTAGTTCCGAGCTAACTTTAGGAATTAAAAATGTAAGTTTTGAATTACAAAGATAATTATATGAGCGGGATACTATATATATATATTACGCGTTAAAGCCGGGTTGCTTTAAGGCATCAGAACGAATAAATCAATCCGATCAGGAAAGTCCACGCTCTCATAGAACATCGGCGTAATATAGCCGTATAAAAGTTAAAAGTTAAAGTTACAGCCTATGTACGTCCCACTGCTGGGCACATGCCTCCCCTCATTTCTAAAAGGGTTTTAGGGCAAGTAAATGTCCGCCGCGCTGCCCCAATGTGTGTTGGCGAACTTCACATGTCTTCGAAAAAGCAGGTTTCCTCACGACGTTTTCCTTCACCGCCGAGCACGTGGTAAATCAGTACTTAAAATTGCAATTAACAATTTCATTGGTGCCGGCGGGGATCGAACCCGGGTTGCTCGCGTACTGTGAAATTTACAACGAGCGCTAACCATCTGAGCTCCCACGGCTCCTATAATGCTGCTATATTTCCTCACGTTTTATACTGGTAGCAAGGTATTCCATCTAAACACTCGCAGGTGAGTACACATCTACCTTTTTATTATTAATCGAGTATAGATATAGGGGTCTATATAATAAAGCATCTACTTATCATACTATCCGATCTATCTGTTTTCTGAATTTTTTATACAACTTATTTGTATAAAAAATTCGTAGAACAGTGACAAATTTTGAAAAGTTTACGCATTAGTTCCTATAATGGACAAAAATATTTTATATAGTAAGAAGAGAAATGAGCACAGTTTAGACAAATCAAGAAATCAAACACATGCTATAAAAATCCGTTCCTAAAATACAATATTTACAGCATATTTTTTAGTGTAGCAGTTTGGCCGTATTCGATTATCGTTCAAAGGTCCCTGGGAATTTGTATTGTCGTGTTCAACAACGTCTAAAACTTTTAAAAGTGTAAAAGCCTCAAGAATATTTTAAGGAAATATTTAGTTTGCAAATTTGATAGACGTATGTGCAGTAAAAAAATCTACAAACGCCAAACCAAATTTCCCGCTACTTTGTCTGGTATTAAACAGGTGGTAGAAAATATTAAATTGGTATCAGTAATATCCATTTTTTTTAATTAAGTAATATTAACAATTTAGTTACAATAAATTTGCTAATAACGTAGATTATATAAGTATAGCATGATAATGATGGTGATCATCCATATTGTTGCAGATTGTCACAAGTTCACTGCTAAACAGACAAATATTACTATGATAAAAGAATTAAATATTTAACGTAAAATATACGGCAGAGGCGGGAAGGGACCAAATTGGCGATATATTGAAAATGGGCCAAATTAAGAGTACCCTTAACCGACGAGCATGTATGCGTAGGTATATGGATGTAAAGGAAGCGAGAGAGGTGTGTCACACGCATATCAAAATATTTAATATTTGCATTAAAGGTTATTGAAAATTCGACATGTTATCTTCTCAATATTTTGCCACAGTTATTTGTGAGGATATTGGTTTCATTACCATAATTAACACTTGTACTTAAGTGTCGTAAAAAGTGGCAGCACCGTCTTCTTAATAATAACTGAAAAACAAAAAACTGCGACTGCGATTTTCACAATACGCGAGCAACCGGTCTTGATCCCCGACGGCACAAATGAAATTGTTAATTGAAACTTTCTGTACTGATTGCTCGGCGGTGTAAAAACGCTTCGCCAGGAAAACTTCATGTCTGAGAAAAAAAAATTCGAAGACATGTTATTTTATAAAGAATAAAGGTGACAAACGAGCATACAATTTACGAGTACATGATGGTAAGTGGATGCTGTAGCCCGTAGACATCTACATCTATCCTCGATTAAGAATCAAAATGGAAATGCGTTGTCACTCCTGAGAACTAAGATGGAATGCCTCTTTTCCATTAAAAAGGGTCTCCGGTTTTCTACACTCACCAAATGAAACACAGCATCATTGAGCTGCTATTTTACGCTAGTATTCTACGAGAGCGTGATCATTCCCCGGTCGAGCCGACCCATTCGTGCTACAACTTCAATATAGCTGCAGCGTGACTCGACTACGTTTAAAAGTCCGCAACGCGCATTGGGGCAGCGCGGTGGACATATCCTTGCTGTAAAACCCTCTCAGTAATGAGATAAGGCACGTAGGAGCTGGACGTAATTATATAGACTGTAACTTTACAATACGTAAAGGTCATCATACGCTAGCCTCCATTTAAATCAAAGGGCAATTTTACAGACATTTACAATACAAACAACATGAAACGTCAATCAAGGAACTCACGGTTGAAGGTTTTACCTGATATAACATCAGGCAACTTAGGTGTCTAAATGTTTTGATATTATACGCTTTTAAATCGAACATTTAAACCACTTTAAACAACACAATGCCAGTATTTATGACAGTTTGATTGCTGGGTGTTTATACAATAGGTCATTATGTTACATATTTTCTTTTGTTTTCATTTGAATTGGCTGCCATTTGTAAGTAGTGTTATTTTAGGTGCTATTTTCTAAATAGTTAGGTACATTTTTATTTTTATTCTTCTTTATCAGCATGTAGTGGACCTGAACCTGGACCTCAGTTCGTTTTATAATCTGATTGCTGGGCATTGGCTGGCTTCTCTCAAAGAAGAAAAGTTTTGACCTTATCGCCTCGTTTTGCATAAGCGGGAAAGTTTTACCACCACCTATGGGAAGCGATTAGACTTTTTCACTATATCCCTTTTCCTAGGTTGTGCAACCCTTTTCTGCCTAGGATTTTGTCTGGATTGGTATGGTACCTCTCCTCCTTACCTCTTGCCTATTTCTGTAGCTAAATAGCAGTTCTTGCGCTGCTGTGTTCCGGTCTGAAGGGTTTAAAGAGCCAATATAATCCTCAGAACTGACAATGCATTTGAAGCCTTCTTTGTTTGTAGTTGGCTGTAGGTGTTCATGGACTGTAAAAGCCACGCACGCACACACAAATTACGATCATGTGGACTGCAAGCTAAAGTGGTCTTTAAATATTCCTCTTTAAAGTATAAGTACTTAATACATCTTGTAACTTTTAACTTGAATCCTATGAACTAATAGGAACTATTAACTACCTCAAAGTGTAAAAAACTTAAAAAAATAAGTATTTCTGCCCTGCTCATGAAATTTGAAGAAACAAAAAGAATATTTAACATTTTTTTTTATAATTTTCAAAATGTTTTTTTCACTCACGGAAAAGCTTAAATCGGATAATTTTTACACAGGAATGGATTTAATAAATTTTGTTTTCGACTTACATGTGTAAATTTAAACTTGAATAAAACGAGATAATTAACTGCATTACTTATAATCGCATACTATCGCTAACTTAAATTAAGTATTATTTATCTATATACTTGCTGTCCCTTTTTATTGTCTTTTAGTGGGAAGAGAGAGAGAGAGACAGCATTTTTATACTTAAACTGACGTCTATTTTGATGAGTAAAGTCGTAAATGATTAATAGTTATGAGTAACATTTGAAGATATACATATATTCACTCAAGTGAAATCATTCCATTGACCTTTCAGAATAAGCTGACATGTTTTTTTTATTTATATTTTCCTCACTTTTCCTAGTCAAACCATATCTAGCTACGCTCACTTTCTAAATACAGCATGTTTCGTAATTCGTCGATGTTGAGAAACTTTGTTTTTTTGTTAACTTTGAACTGCTTACAGAACATGTTATTATGTTATATAAGTACAAAGTAAATGATGCAAATAATTATTTCGACTTTTTGGGTTAATAATAATTAAAGTTTACTTTTAATTTATTAGTTTTTGTAAGCGAGACCGCTGATTATGTTGTCCTAGTTCGAATTCCGGGTCGGGCCAAAATCAGTTATTGGGTTCTTCTGTCAAGTAATTCTCAGTAGCAGCCCGGAGTAAGGAAGTTGTCGGTGTTTCAACGCTGTACCTCGGAAAGTACGAAAAGCCGTTGGGCGCGCATCTGATCTCTTTCCAGTCGTGTTGGATGGGCGTCCCATCGGTCTTGAGAGTGAATGAATAGAGAAAGCACCTGTCGTTGTGCACACACCGTGCACTATAAACCTTTCCCACGTAGATGGCTAGTCTCAGTTAAGATTAGCCGCCGTTTATTAAAGAACAATGGCGAACTCCCATACAAATTTTTATGTCAGGTAATCTTGAAGCGTCTTTACATCAAAAATATCAAAAGCGATTCACCATCTTTACCTGAGATTGTTTGTCTAAGATTTTTTTATCGACGAAGTCTGGAATAATTGTTACGAGGCTTTGAAGATTTCTAGGTTATGTGAAGTTATGTCACTGAAATGGTTCAAGATATATTATCAATTAATGAGTTTTTGACCTAAAGGATTTCAGTCATTTAATCTTATATTCATCATCATCATTACAGCCCTTCACAAGTCCACTGCTGAACATAGGCCTCCCCAAGGAATGCCACAAAGCACGGTCCTGAGCCACCCGCATCCATCGACTTCCTGCATGTCTTACCAGGTCGTCACTCCATCTAGTGGGGACGCCCTACACTTCGTCCGCCGGTACGAGGCCGCCACTCGAGAACCTTTTTCCCCATCGGTTGTCGGTTCTTCGAGCTATATGGCCGGCCCATTGCCACTTCAGCTTACTAATCTGTTGGGCTATGTCGGTCACTCTGGTTCTACTGCGGATATCCTCATTTCTAAGTTTATCACGCAGTGAGACCCCGAGCATAGCCCTCTCCATAGCTCGCTGAGCGACCTTGAGCTTCCTCATCCGGCCAGCAGTGAAGGACCACGTCTCAGTTCCGTAGGTCATCACTGGCAACACGCACTGGTTGTACAGCCTCGTTTTCAAGTTTTGAGGTATACCTGACGAGAAGATGTGCCGTAATTTCCCGAACGCTGCCCAGCCGAGTTGAATCCGTCGATTGACCTCTCGGTCGAAGTTGGACTTACCTAGTCGGACTATTTGTCCCAGGTAAACATATTCGTCAACAACTTCGAGCTTAGTGCTCCAACAACTACCGGCATAGGTGTGACATGGACATTAAACATGATCTTTGTTTTGTCCATGTTCATCTTAAGACCTATCCGTTGGGAGGCACTATTGAGGTCATTGAGCATAGTGCTTAGGTCCTCCAGCGATTCTGCCATAAGGACTATATCATCGGCAAATCGAAGGTGAGTGATGTACTCGCCATTGATGTTAATGCCGTATCCTTTCCAGTCCAGAAGCTTGAAAACGTCTTCCAATGCAGCGGTGAAGAGTTTCGGGATATAACGTCACCCTGTCTTACACCTCTCTGCAGTTGGATAGGTTTTGTACTCTGGTTCTGTACTCGGATAGCCATCGTGGCCCTACTGTACAAGCACTTCAGCACTTCGATATACCGACAGTCAACTTGGCACCGCTGAAGGGACTGCAGCACCGCCCAAATTTCGACGGAATCAAAGGCTTTCTCATAGTCCACATACGCCAGACATAGTGGCAAATTGTACTCCTCGGACTTCTGTACAATTTGCCGAAGGGTATGTATGTGGTCTATGATGCTAAAGCCTTTTCGGAAACCGGCTTGTTCGGAGGCTGGATGTCGTCGAGTCTGCGTGCGAGACGATTTGTAATGACTCTCGAAAACAGCACGTAGACGCGGCTCAGAAGGGAAATCGGTCTGTAGTTCTTCAAGAGAGCGTTGTCGCCTTTCTTGAAGAACAAGACCACCGCACTTCTGCTCCACGCCTCCGGTGTAGTGCCACCATGTAGGACGGAATTAAAGAGCTTCTGAAGGACTTCAAGTACCGGTTTTCCACCCGCTTTCAGAAGCTCCGCTGTAATTCCATCCTCGCCTGGGGCCTTGCCGTTTTTAAGGTGCTGGAGAGCCATTCTAATCTCGCTCAGACTGACGTCCGGGATATCATCGGAATAGTGTCGGATAAGACTCGCTCTTGGATCGTTACTCACACTTGCGTGTGGCTCCAACGATGATGTGTACAGCTGCCCATAGAACCTCTCAATCTCACTCAAAATCTCAGGTGTCCCGGAAACGACGCTGCCACACTCGGTCTTCAGCTTCGACAGTTGGCTCTTTCTGGCAGACAGATCTCTGGCAAAGACTTTGGAGCCCTGGTTCCGCTCGATCGCTTCTTCAATACGAGCTGTATTGATGTTCTATTAATAACTATTCACTATTAGGTATATATATATCTTATATTAATTTTCTATTAATAACTATTCACTATTAGGTATATTACCGTTTCAAGGTTATTTTTGTGTAATCAACTAGTGGGGCAGAATAAGCTCTCTATTAAGGAATTTACTCACTTATTAAGGAATTCACTGCCTAATGAGAATTCAAAATAATATGTTTAGCCATAGTTTTATTTTAAAAATGTTTTTAAAAGAAAACTATATGAGCATAATCAAAAGGCAAAACCAAGAACACAAAATACAGAGAACACAAACGGCGCGAGAGCAGTGTGTGTGAGACGCGTAACGAAAACGTCATTAAGACATTGTCATAATTGTGTTGCTATAGCATTTATATTGTTTCTTACTAAACAATCTGAATTCCAAAAATATATAAGAAAATACTACATATTTTTTTAATATTCTTATGTAACTTTTTTTAAATGATATAAAACGCAATAAAAATTATATTATTTTATCTTAAACCAGATGCAACAAGATGAATTTAAAATGATTTTTAACTACGAAAGTGAAGTAATTATAAACTGGACACACTAAGTGACGGAAGCGATATCCATTTGATTACAATCAATTATGTTTACAAAAAGGTAGTGATTTTTATTCTGGCTTTTACTAGTTTTGATGTTTATTTGATAAAATGCAATATATTGTTTTATAACGTCCTTTAAGAATTATAACTCAAGACGCTTCAAAATATTTGACATATTATTTCGCCATTGTTCTTTAATATATTATATTTTTGTTAAGCAAACTGGATGAAAAGCGCTCAAGACCTATTTTATCCGCATGCGCTGGCGTAATGGTTCTAAATCTATCCTTCATCTAAAAGAAGTCCGCGATACCATAGGCTTTTTTTCTTATATGTAAGCCACAATATACTTTTTATGAAATATTCTGTTTAAAGCATGTTATTTGGATGCATAGTTTAAGAGATAATGAAAAATTACAACAATTCAACACTCGGCTCAGCGCGCGATCGACTCCTCTTGGCTCCTCTGTGTGCGGTGCTTTGAAGATGGTTAATATAACTTTTAACTGTCAAAATAAAAAATAAAAAATTATAAACTTATCATCATCATCATCATTACAGCCCTTCAGAAGTTCACTGCTCAACATAGGCTTCCCCCAAGGAATGCCACAAAGCACGGTCCTGAGCCACCTGCATCCATCGACTTCTTGCATGTCTTACCAGGTCGTCACTCCATCTAAACTTATCAAATAAATGAATGAAAATTACGTCAAAATTTTTCAATAGTCAAAAGCTACGTATATTTAACTTATTTTATTTTGTTATTTAGAGGCCAATTCTGCCTTACAAATTTCAACAAAAAGATAAGTAAATATATAAGATAGTTATTATAATAATATTTTTTTGATTTCAGACATACTGAATTTATAAATGAAATTTCAGAAACTCATTTATAAAGAAAAATATTTCTGCTGCGTCGTTGTCAGCTGCCAAATCATAACGACTACATACAAATTTTATCAATATGGAATAAATCCAGGGAAGTAATGTGATAATATTTCATTTATAGAGCAAAATGCTTTTATTTAGGCCGTAAATGATTGTGTTTTAAGAGAAAGATGCGGGGTACAGCACATTTCAAGTCAATATGAAGCTATGTAATATAAAGACATTTGAAGCACTCAAATGTTTTTATATAGAGATCTGTTTAGACTTTTTAATGAATATCTCCGCTCCACTACATTCACAGCCAGATTTCCTACAGTGTCAAAATTGTACCGACGGTAGGCTGTAGTTTTTTAAGAGTTTATACTCAATTATAAATATTTTTATGAATAGAAATACTTAATTTAGTTAATATCTGTACATTGGTAACTGTAAACATTGTTTTGTCCAAAGAAGAAATTTTCACGGCGTCGTTGATTAGTGAAATTGAAAAATGTATTTTTATATAATTTAGATGTGGAACGACCAACATGCTCTCGTTACTTAGATTTCGATAGTTTTTAATACCTTTGTAATTTTATTGTTGCATGTTTTTATTAATTAGGTGATACTAAATTTTATAATTATGTATTATAATAAAACGCTATTTGTATGAGTATGACTTTAATAGAACTTTAATAGAACAATCATAGAATATTGGGGAGGAAAATCTAGATACAGATACTTATATTTAGGTATACTATTATAAAATTATATCAAACAATTTAAATAAAATAAAAGTGTTGCTTCCCTAAGTGCATAAAGAAAAATAAAGAAAGCCCAACGGATTATTAAAGTGAAATGCCAATGGGCTTGCCATGTAGCTTGGAAAACCGATAAACAATAGGAAGAAAGGTTCTCGAGTGGCAACCTCGTACCGGTAAGCGAAGTGCAGGGCAGCCTCCCACTATATGGAGGAAAGACATGGTAAGATATGCTGGAAGTCGATAGATGCAGGTGGCTTAGGACCATGCTTTGTGGCATTCCTTGGGAAGGCCTATATATATATTAGGTCCTTACATATGAAATTAGCGTTTTGTCTTATTGACCACTTTGATCTGAAATATCTCCTCTTTGGTAAAGAATTCCAAATTCAAATTTATAAATTCATTTAGCTGGTACATTTGAGTTTTGAAAACAGTCATTCATTTGTTTTTTTCTCATTATTTTATTCTTTGGCGTCGCTTATTACCGCACAATGGAAAACGTATATTTACGAGTACGATTTCTACCGTGGCACCAGTGCTGCAGGAACAGCTCGAAGGATTAATAATGTGTACGGCGCTGGTGTCACAAAAGAAAGTACGGTACGTTTTTGGTTTCAAAGTTTTCGTTCTGGAAATTTCGACCTTCAGAACCAACCCCATGGACGGCCGGAGACCAAAGTGGAAAATGAAGAATTAAAGGCTATTGTGGAAGCGGATCCACCACAAAGCACTTCAGAGATAGCTTCAGGCTTCGGGGTAAGTGATAAAACTGTATTAATCCACTTGAAGCAAATCGAGAAAGTAAAAAAATTGAATGATGGGTACCTCATGAATTGAGTGAATCGAACTTGCAAACACGCGTCGACTGCTGTGTTACTTTGCTCAACCGACACAATAATGAAGGGATTTTAAATCGAATCATTACTTGTGATGAAAAGTGGATACTGTACGATAATCGGAAGCGCTCGTCGCAATGGCTGAACCCTGGAAACCAAGCCAAATCCTGCCCTAAACGAAAATTGACTCAAAAAAGTTACTTGTGAGTGTTTGGTGGACTAGTGCCGGTGTCGTTCACCACAGCTTTCTAAAATCTGGCCAAACGATTATGGCAGATATCTATTGTCAGCAACTGCAAACCATGAAGGAAGAACTAGCTGCTAAACAATCGAGATTTGTCAATCGCTCTAGGCCACTGCTGCTTCACGACAACGCAAGACCACGCACTGCACAACAAACAACCACTAAGTTATATGAGCTACAATTGGAATGTCTGCGACATCCACCGTACTCCCCGGACCTTGCTCCAACAGATTACCATTTTTTCCGGAATTCGGACAACTTCTTACAAGAAAAAAAATTCAACTCCGATGCGGCAGTCCAAACCGCCTTCAAAGAGTTTATCTCGCCCCCATGGTTTTTTTAGTAGAGGGATCAATGTACTACCTATGAGATGGCAAAAGTGCATAGATAACAACGGTGCATACTTTGATTAATTAAATATATTTTACAAAAAAAAATTGACTTTATATTCCTCCCGTACAAAACGCCAATTTCATATGTAAGGACCTAATATATATATATATATATATATATATATATATATATATATATATATAGGCTTTGTGAAGGGTACTTACTACGAATACTCAATCTTTATTCCTCTTCACGTATCCTCATACGCTTTTCTCACTCTCACACACACACACACACACAAAAATAGGTCGCAAAAAATACTTACCTACTAGTGGATACGCTTTTGTTAAGTCAGTGCGCCACCATCTTAGGCTACATAACCGCTTACCATCAGGTTTGATTGTAATTAGCGCTGGCTAAGAATAGAAAAAAAAAAAGAAATTTATCCTGTGATAATTTTCACGTAGATATTATTTTTCTAACCAACCATAAAATGTATTACGTGTGATGGGAATATGTATATAAGAATAAAGGTTGTCCCACACGGGACAGTAATAATATAATATTATATTTTTCAGTATATAAGCATAAAAACTTTTAAAATCTCGGAATCCCGAGGTATGTCCATATTAAGAGGCGGAATAGAGCTAAATTGATCTTCGTGGGGATCGTTTTGTGATTTCACATCGTTATCCAAAAAATTGTACTTACAATTGAGCGTATTCCAGGTGGCGGTTTTCAAAACACGGTTCCACAAAATTCACTCAATAGAATAATTGCAAAGTAGCTTCTGAAAATACTTAAATTTTCAACTTTCTCAGATTTACATAAAATAATGTTGAGTATATTAAGTATAATTATGTGTCACGTGTTAATAAAGCTATTGGGCTATTTTGATTTTTAATAAAGTGATTTTACTTAAATTTAAATAATTTATTTTGCCCCTCTATACAAAGTAGATTTTTTTCTGTCACTCCTTTTGAACTTCACAGTGCTCGCTGAAATTTAGCGTCTCTAAACGGATGTGAATCGCGCGCTAACCCGGCTGTTAAGGTATTGCACAAATAATCGAAAATATTTCTTTTACTTTCATGCCGAATACTATCTTGTTCTATTATATTACAGTTAAATGCTGTAAAGCAAGTATTTACAAATGTATTCATTAGTTTGTTATTCAATTATTTACAGTTATTATCACAGTTTAGCTTACATTAGAAATTCTTGGTGGTGTTATGTTATAGATACTATTTACTTTATATTATAAGTCCTGTATACTTTATATTGATTATTTACTAAATTGCTTTCTTAGAAGCCAAACTAATGTTATGTCATAGGATACTATATACTTTATATTATAAGACCTGTATACTTTATATTGTTTATTTACTTAAAAGCTAAATTACTTTCTTAGAAGCCAAACTAATGTTGTCATAGGATACTATTTACTTTATGTTATAAGACCTGTATACTTAATACCGCCCCATTACGTGTCTACCCACCATATATAAGCCACTGACATCCATTTTGGGTACGCGAATCATTCGACACCTGGATTTAAATCAGGTGATGTCGCGCGCTCAAAATGGATGTGGGGCGGTGGTCGTGGAACCAAGGAACCACTCCTCATTGACGCGGTCATTGGCAAAGTGGTTAAACGCAACCGTCGGAACTTCTCCGCCGGCTGGATAGACTATAAAAAGGCATTCGACTCGGTGCCCCATACATGGCTAAAGAGAGTCCTCGAGCTGTACAAGATTGACTATACAGTTAGAGACTTCCTCGGGCAGTGTATGGGGCAATGGAGTACAATCCTTTGTCATCTAGGCGAGCGGATGACGGATGCGGAAAGCCACATAAGGATAAGAAGGGGTATCTTCCAGGCGATTGTTTGAGTCCAATCTGGTTTCGCCTCTCCCTGAACCTTCTCAGTACCTTACTGGAGGACTCCGGGAGGGGATTTCAGCTTCGGAAAGGAGGTACAAAAGTGACCCACCTTTTCTATATGGATGATCTCAAATTATTCGCCTCCAGTCGCTCCCATCTTATGGAATTGCTAAACATCACTTGTGATTTTAGTAATTCTATTAGAATGGAGTTGGGGACGGATAAGTGTGCGGTCCTCCATGTTGAATGGGGAAGGGTTGCTAACTCTGAGGGCATAGACTTATCTATGCCCATCAACATAAAGACCCTTTCTGAGGCTGAAACATACCGATACCTGGGTATGTCACAGAACATCGGTATCGATGAGGCGGGTATGAAGCAGTCAGTTTGCGATATGTTTTATGCACGCTTGACCAAAGTGCTTAACAGCCTTTTGTCCGGTGAATAAGACACACGCATATAACGGTTGGGTCATGCCTGTTCTCATATATACCTTGGCATACTTAGGTGGACTCAAAACTCACTAAAAATCCAACCAGACGAATTAGAATTTCTTAGACGCGAAGTTGCTTATCTTGGCCATATCATTTCCAACGAAGGCGTTAAGCTGAACCCCGATAAAATACGGGCAGTTCAAGAATTCCCTGTTCCTAAATCGTGTAAAGATATAAAAGCATTTCTAGGTCTTACAGGATACTACCGTCGGTTTATTCCCAACTTCAGTAAACTCACTAAACCTTTAACTAGCCTTCTTAAAAAGGACACTGCTTTCATATGGGGCGAAACCCAACAACAATCCTTCAATGAATGTAAACATCTTCTTACTAACCCTCCAATCTTACAATATCCTAACTTCACAAAGGAATTCATACTAACAACAGACGCTTGGATAAACGCCTAAGGTACTGTGCTATCGCAAGGTGAAATAGGAAAGGACTTGCCTATAGCATATGCATCTCGAACACTCAATAAAGCTGAAGCCAACTATTCTGGTTTGGGCCGTCAAAAAAACAAAAAAACATTTTAGACCCTATTTGTTTGGTAGGAAATTTAAAATTGTAACTGACCACAAACCGCTTACATGGCTTTTCTCAATAAAAGACCCTGGTAGTCGGTTAGTTCGTTGGCGACTTAAACTCGAAGAGTACGAATACGAAATAGTATATAAGGCAGGTAAAAACAATACTAATGCAGACGCTCTCTCACGCGCACCAATTCTCCACACGAACATATATAATCCAACAAATAGCGACAAAACCACACATCTTTTCTCTTTCACACTAAACTTTCAACACTACTTAGAAATCGACTCTCACACATTTAATACTCCATATCTCCACATTTCACCAGACTGCCTCTTAAACAAACGTCACAAAAACATTCTTATCACAATCTTTTGTCAACTTTCCGATAAAAATACTCTTTTCAACCAAGCAATTTTCACTTGCTCTCAAGTGGACCCATATTTTAATAAACCAAAAACACTTTACGAAACCGATTTATTAGTTTCGGATAAGAAACAAAGTATTATATCTGGCTGTTCGAGACCCACTCCCTTCGATCCTTGGGATTCTGAAAGCTTTTTTAAAATATTACTCGCTTGCCTACACAACCATAAATTAAAATCACTTTACATTTCAAATCTAAAAAACGACCCCACTTATAAACTTAAAGGAAACGAACAGTTACACATCACAGCTTATTTAGCAGATATTTACGAATGCAAAATCACCATATGTGAAAATAAAGTTAAAACTCCAGCTCCAGAAGAGATAGTATCAACACTGAAAACCTTTTATGATGATCCCCTATCAGGACATCGTGGCATTATCGAAACAACACACAAAATACGATCTGAATATTTCTGGAAAGGAATGACAGAAACTTTTAATTGCCAAATATGTCAACGAAACAAAATTCAACGTAAAACATATAAAGCTCCCATGGTTATTACTTCTTTTTCTACTGAACCTTTTGAACGCGTAACTATTGACTTAGTTTCTTATTCAGACATAAATAATGACTTTAATAAATATATACTCACATTACAGATTACTTAACTCGTTTTGTTCAAGCATACCCCATTCAAGACAAACAAGCAACTACAGTAGCCAAATCTCTTTTAATTTTCTGTCAACATTACGGTGTACCTAAACGTTTCCATCCCGATCAAGGTACAGAACTTCTAAATAGCTTGATCAAACAATTGATGAAATTACTAGGATCCAACCACACAGTTAGCACCGCATATCATCCTCAAACTAAAGGTTTATTAGAACGATTCCACGCAACATTACGCGATCACATCCGAATGTACCACAAACGTAATCAATCTAATTGGGATCAAATTGTGCCGTTGTGTGCCATAACACATCAATTAATCAGTCCACAAAATTTACACCTCATGAATTACTGTTTGGTTACAAACCGCGTTCTCTATATTCTTTAAAAGAAAACGACGACTACACAACTCATGACTACCTACGAGATTTAAAGGAAAGACTCAAGGTATCACGGGACATAGCCCGCCAAAATGTAGAGTCAATGAAAGGAAAGGCAAAAGAGCGATACGACAGCAATATTAAAAATATAGCCAAACTTAACTTAGGAGATAAAGTTATGCTTAAAGTCCCTAATCCAAACAACTTCAATAGCCTATGGGACGGGCCTCATGTTATTGTTAGTGTGGCGGTGGAAGGAAAAGGGGAGATCTCCCGCCGGGCAAGGTGTTCTGCCCGGGGAGCGGTCAACGCTCCGAGTGGTTGTTCGGAGCTATTGTATATATACTGTTTTTAATTCGGAACTTAGATAGCGCGAGTTAGACTTCGATGTATTTCGCTTGTGGCGCGACGACAGCGCCGCCACATCACCCCCCTGCTCAGACCGGAGGTCGATGGTGCAGTCTAGAAGTCGACGAATGTGCAAGTGCAAGGAAATTGCCTTGTAGTCTGCGGTGAGTCGAGAAGAGGGCAAGTAATCTGCGAGAGTGCCGTGAAGCAGAGGCGAGCAGTAAGGCTCAGAGCCGTGCCGAACACTGTAGCGCAGAGAGTAGCTTGAAGGAACAGGAAGCATTATTCCAGTGCTGTGATTAACCTTTGTAAAGCTATATGGCTTGCAGAATATGAAGACTGCAGACAATATCTGCTTGGGAGCGAATGAATGGGGTACTTGAGGACGATGACGAAGGTTTGAAGTTGTAGTTTCCGAAGGTTGTTGGTTGCGTGTTCATATCACGTCGGGTTCACCACTGTGGCGAGTGGAACGAAAAGGGGAGATCTCCCGCCGGGCAAGATGTTCTGCCCGGGGAGCGGCCAACGCTCCAAGTGGTATTTCGGAGCTATTGTATATATACTGTTTTCAATTCACAACTTAGCGCGATTTAGGTTTCGATGTATTTCGCTTGTGGCGCGACAACAGCGTCGCCACATTAGAATAGGTTTTAATGAAAATTATATTATACAAAAATCTGGAAAAAACCAAATAGTGCATGCGAATCGCTTAAGACCATTGCATGATAATACATAATCAATAATCATAACATTTTATTCTAAGACTAGATCGTAATTATTCATAAATATTTAACTTTAAATCTATTTCAGGGTGGCTCGAATAATGGCACACCCTAATAAAACCCTTAGTTTAATTGAAAATCTTTTATATCTTATAAAAAACTCATACATTAATTTTACTATTTGTTTTTTTTTAATCATTTTATACAAAGTTTATCTATTTTCTAAGAATTATTATATAACTAAATTTAAAAGAAGTCAAAACAATTAACTAGGTTTATTTTAATTTTCAGGTACTCCACAACTTTTATTGGAACGGATACCCACATAAATCCTATTCCTTCTAATTCTGAACTCTATTTCGAAAACAATGGTGAAATATTAATATCTGAAAATTCCTGGAAATTTATCGTATATCGTAATCTTGAACCTTTATTCCTAGCTCGCAACTCTATCAAACGACTTATAAATAACTATCAATATTTCATTACCACACATTCAAATTTACCTAACGTTATAACTACTACTTCATTTATAAAAATAAACATAGACAGAGTAGATTCTAGACTCGACGAACTTAATTCTTACACTGACAACAAGCGATCCAAACGCGAAATACTAGACGGCTGAGGTTCAATTTTGAAATCGCTCATTGTTGTTCCAGACGCAAAAGATGCCAAACATTATAACGAATGTATTGAACCGTTAGAGAAACAGCAAATATCTACTAATGATATCTTAAAACAACAATTACAAATTATTTCTTCAACGATCACGAATTTTAATGAAACATTACATAAAATCCGCTTTACCATCAAGTAATCTCGGCACATTACTTGATGGGGAAAGCTTGCGCATCGCCGTAGGGATCTGACTAGGAGCGGCGATTTGTCAACCCCATCAGTGCCCCTGTGGTATCAGTGTCGACAAGTTTTTGCTCCACGGACTTTCATGTAAGAAAAGTGCTGGTAGATTTTCACGGCACGGTTCTTTGAACGATGTCATCCGAAGGGTAAATACTCTATAAATGTTCCCTCGGTTTTAGAGCCTTGTGGAATATTTAGAGACGATGGCAAGAGACCCGACGGTATGACATTGGGCCCTTGGGAGAGAGGTAAAGCCCTAGTGTGGGACGCTACTTGCGTAGACACTTTGGCGGCCTCTCATCTCAAGGGTACCTCGTTTAGAGCCGGGGCGGCATCAGACGCAGCTGAACTGAGTAACTGGCGCAAATATGAGTCTCTGAGAGATGACTACATATTTGTGCCATTTGCTGTAGAGACTAACGGTGAAGTTCTTAAAGCAACTCCATCCGCGACTGGTCGTTGCTGCTGGTGATAAGAGGGCTGGTTCTTTTCTCGCTCAAAGACTAAGTATATCTTACAATTCAGCGTTGAAATGCAGCCAGCGTTCTTGGCACGATACCACGGGGAGTAGGACTGTATGATTATAAAGTTACTAGTTTTAGTTTTTTTTATTATAGTTTTTAATATTGTATATAGTAAAATATTGTATATTAAAAAAAATTAATTATATTGAATAAAATTATCATATCCAAACCATTCATAACAATCCACAATTTCATAATTATCTTACCGATTTATGAACCACCTTGAGAGTCAATCAATTTTTATTCGATAAAATGACTTTACCTATAAAAGAAGTAGACGTCGCTCTTACAAATCAATTTTAGTCGGAGGAAAATATTCTTATGATTTAATTAATGCACTAAAATTTAGGCTCCACATATCTAAAATTAAAGATTGTAACATTTCTTTGCGATGAAATTAAACTTTTATCTTATAGTTTTGCCACACGTGGTGTTAAAAATTATCAAATTAAATTAATAATTTGCTGTGAAATATTTTTGTTTTAAATTTCATTTCGTTTCAAGGTTTCACTTCTACCGCGTGTGAACTGCACACATGCTTTTTTTATAGAATACGGGTGACAAGCGAGCACACACTCCACACCTGATGGTTAGTGGATACTGTGGCCCATAGACATCTATCCTTCACTCCCAAAAATCAAAATGCAGATGCGTTGCGTGAGGGCTAAGATGGAATGTCTCGTATGCAGAAGTAAGGGTCTCTGGTTCTCTACACTCACCATACGAAACACGGTAGTATTAAGCTGCCATTTTACGCTGGTATTCTGTGAGAGCATGGTAGGATCCCTGTTGAGCCGACCCATTCGTGCTACAATCATAAAATAGCTGCAGCATGGCTCTACCACGGATAGCATGGCTCTACTACGTATACCACATGACCGTAATTCCGTCTGGAGGACATAATTATAATGTCCTTGTTATTGATGTTTAAATCATTGCTTTCTAGATAGTATTTTAATAAGAATAAAGCAATAATTAACTTATTACTCTAGTTCAAATAAGCAGAGTGAAGATAAATTGATAACAGCATATTAAGCATGGTAAAAGAAATAATATTACAGATTATATCATATTGAGGTGGCGGCGTAAGAAAATCGATCGCCCGATTTCGTCCCGTGGGTGTCGTAGGGTACACATTGGGAAGTGTCAGAAACATTTCATGGCACTATATTCATGGCGTAAACGAGCTGGTGGTACAATCAGCTCGTTTACGCCAGATTTAAAATGACCAGGACTGCGGCGGGGCAACGTCAGAGTTGCCAAACGTCTGGTACTCCGATCTTCAATTCACCTGACAAGCGTGACGATTATGACAAATCCATACGTGGGGGAGGCCCACGTCCAGCTGTGGACTTTCACGGGCCGATAAAGAAACTTACTCGTAGCAGTATTATGCGAGTATAGAAAACCGGAGACCCTTAATACTGGAGGTAATACGAAACGAGGTATACCATGAGTGACAACGCATCTACATTTTGATTCTTAATCGAGGATAAACGATGTCTATGGGTCACAGCATCCACTTGCGATCAGTTGGACTATGTTCTCGTTTGTCTTCCTTATTCTATAAAAAGAAGAGCTAATAAATGAAGTTCGATCGTACTAAACATATATTATTAATATATACAATGTTTGAAGTAATGTTTTAATTGTATGAAAAGCAATAATTAGATAAATTAAAATTCCAAGGCAAAAATAATGGAAAACTTATGATGGTTATTAGAAGCATATTATGGGCATTGATACAAGACAAGTGGATGGTAGTAAGTTACTAAAGCGACACATTATTATTGACAGAGAAGGCGGGGACGGACGATTAGTTTTCTTTCGTAGGCGTGGAATCGGTATAATTATATGGAAGGCTTTTGAAGTGTAAATACACGTTTTATATTTAAATACGTACACGCAACATGGTAAAACCAAAAATATACTTAATTTAGGCTTTTTCATCATCATAAATACAGCCCATCAAAATTTCACTGCTGGACATAGTCCTCCCCCAATTAACGCCATAAAGCACGATCCTAAGCCACTGCATTCACCGACTTTCTGCATTCCTTACCAGGTCGTCACTCAATCTAGTGAGGGGAGGGGGTCGAATCTACACTTCACTTACCGTACGAGGTCACCACTCGAGAAGCTTCTAGCTCATTTTACAATGACGTAAAATTTTAACTATATATTTATATATAGCTCATTGCGTTGGTACTTATTTTATTATTTTTATCTAAAAAAGAAATAAATAAAAAAGAAATAAATAATACCGTAAAAATGATCTTTAATTAAATAAGAAATTAACGATGTCTTATTTAATTATAAAGTTATTTTTTGCCCTCTTTCAATAAAAAAATTCGGGTTCAGTAAAAGGGTTCAGAAGCATAGAAAAAGCGCCACTGTACAGAATATGCCGTTGACAGACTTCACAAATTCTCTAAATATTTTAAAATTTTGAACATGCAGGTTTTCTTAGTATGTTATCTTACATCGCTGTGCGTATGGAAAACCACCCCTTATAAGCATTAAAATTTAAGTGGCGCTGGCGGGTGTCGAACTCAGCACGCGCGAGTCCTCCCGAGATACTACGGGTATTAGCTACCACGACATCATTTTACCGTTATCGATACCGTTACAGTCTATCAAAATTCAATTTCTGAACATAGGCTCCACCATAGACCGTCACATAGGTAGGATATCTGCCATAGTAGTCGCTTCGCTTGGCAGGCGGTTTGGCAATCATAGTTTTTTATTTCTTAGTTGTTTTAAGGAAGACGCTGCTGCCCATCCCCTGGTTGATTTCCTTCTGTCGTCTCTTACGACACCCACAGGGTGGCATGGGTCAGTGGATATTCTTACATCGCCGCTACACGGAAAGCTTCATATTTAGCAATGTGAAATAATTCTCACTTTGAAATATTTTACATTTGTTGCAAATTTATGGATAGATTTCAAAATATCGATATTGGTGAACACGTCCGCCTATCCACAATTTATACATCCCATGAGGCCGTACTTAGTGGAAATTCAGCCCCGGTATAAAATGATTAACGTCCAATTTGCTGGAACCCGTGTAGATTAATTACTGTGTAGGTAATTACATTCCCGATAATGTACGCACCGAAGGCGAAATACGTCCGACAGTATGATATGAATTCCATTAAAAGCTTTATAATCGTGTTTTTATTTAATATTATAATGTAATTGACAAAAGAATAACATTAAATTTATTTCAATTAAACTTAATCTTCATTCATTTTATTTTTAATACTGAACTTTCATTTTTTAATAATTGCTGCGTAGTGGCTGATTTACACAGGGAAAGTAAGTGGCTTCAAATTCGAGGCAAGTCAGTGCTGACCCGCTACTAGCATTATGTAAATTGATTTGAAGTCAGCACAGCACTGTCTGCGCGACTACTAACTGCGTATAAACGGTGCAATTCAGTCCTCGGCGCCAGCACTGGTGCCTGTTACTGACCCCGTGTAAATCAGCCTTAATGCATTACACTTTTTTGTAAAGATTTATGTATAAGGACGCAGTTACATTTTTGACGTGCTCGAATTTAGATATTCGAATTGCAAGCTGACTTACGCATGCACACATTGAAACAGTTTTCAGTTATATTTTATATAATATTATGGTACATTTGAATTTTGAAAACAGTCATTCATTTGATTTTTCCTCATTATTTTTTTCTTTGGCGTCGCTTATTACCGCACAATGGAAAACATGAAATATCGGTATTATGAGTACGAGTTCTACCGTGGCACCAGTGCTACAGAAATAGCCCGAAGGATTAATGATGTGTACGGCGCTGGTGTCGCAAAAGAAAGCACGGTACGTTTTTGGTTTCAACGTTTTCGTTCTGGAAATTTTGACCTTCAGAACCAACCCCGTAGAAGGCCGGAGACCAAAGTGGAAAATGAAGAATTAAAGGCTATTGTGGAAGCGGATCCATCACAAAGCACTTCGGAGATAGCTGCAGGCTTCGGGGTAAGTGAAAAAATGGGTATCTCATGAATTGAGTGAATCGAACTTGCAAACACGCGTCGACTGCTGTGTTACTTTGCTCAACCGACACTATAATGAAGGGATTTTAAATCGAATCATTACTTGTGATGAAAAGTGGAAACTGTATGATAATTGGAAGCGCTCGTCACAATGGCTGAACCCTGGAGACCCAGCCAAATCCTGCCCTAAACGAAAATTGAGTCAGAAAAAGTTACTTGTGAGTGTTTGGTGGACTAACGCCGGTGTCATTCACTACAGCTTTCTAAAATCTGGCCAAACTATTACGGCAGATATCAATTGTCAGCAACTGCAAACCATGAAAGAAGAACTAGCTGCTAAACAACCGAGATTGGTCAATCGCTATAGGCCACGACAACGCAAGACCACACACTGCACAACAAACAACCACTAAGTTAGATGAGCTACAATTGGAATGTCTGCGACATCCACCGTACTCCTCGGACCTTGCTCCAACAGATTACCATTTTTCCGGAATTTGGACAACTTCTTACAAGGAAAAAAATTCAACTTCGATGCGGCAGTCCAAACCGCCTTCAAAGAGTTTATTGATTCTCGCCGCCATGCTTTTTTTTAGTAAAGGGATCAATGAACTACCTATGAGATGACAAAAGTGCATAGATAACAACGGTGCATACTTTGATTAATTAAATATATTTTACAAAAAAAATTGACTTTATATTCCTCCCGTACAAAACGCCAATTTCATATGTAAGGACCTAATATAATCCGATCATGAGCATTTCACTTCTAAAGAACTAAGTTTATATTTTCCGTTTGGACTAGCATCCAGAAATAAAAATTTGTGGTATATATGTAAACTACAGTCCCTTTCTATTTTTCGGGACGTTTTACGCTCGTTGTTCTTGCTATTTTTATAGATGGCACATTGCTCAAATAGTAGCCACACAGTAACTGCTTAGCAAGGATTTTCAAGCCGCTGGCAAACTCTGGCAAACTTTTCTTCTAGTTTTCAAGAGCGAGTTTGTACTCTATAAAACAGTGGTCCTTTCAATAAAGTTTTTTTGTTCTGGGGATTTCAGCAACTGTAATATAAGGTCAAGTATTTATAAGCATAGGCCCGTGGTCTGACAAAGACCTTTCACCTGTTGAACCCACAAAATTTCTTGAATGACATCTGGGGGCTCAATTCCTTTGTTTTCTGATCCGGAACATGTGACAGAATATTTGTTTTTTATTTTTTGATTACTTTTTACCCCACATTACTTCTATACTGTGCTTGTTAGCGTGCAGCGTTAGAGGAAGCATCATAGCTTGTGCCGTATGAACGTTTACTCGACATGCGTCTGCAATTGCGGCTATGATTTGTATTCCTTGACACGACATATTTCCAATGAGTTTTACATGCTCCACCTCTTCTTTCTTACAATACAATGCTTCGCCGTTTGTTCCCACCATTGGCAAACTTAATTACGCGTTGCTTAATACAACCGCAGATGTACGGTGGGTTGTCTCCATAGGCAAGAACAATATGAAACTGGATATATCCAGCACCAGAAGATATAATTCTTGCTATAACTTCCTGATTAATGCACATTTTATTATCATCTTAGAGCCCTTTTTCGGGCTTTAAATTATCAACACCCAGTTGGCAAAGATGTTTATCATTTTAATGAAGGTCCAGCTCTTTTTTTTTTAATTAATACTGCTACTAAAGTAATTTCAATCATTCTCCTATATTTTGGCTTACATTCTTTAACTGCACATTTTACCTCCTGTAGTTAAAAAAAGACAACATTACTACCTAAATTAAAATAATAAAACAAAATCTCATTACTTTTATCTCTTCCGTTCTTATCTCATCAGTACTTTTTTCTTACATTGGCTGAAGTTAAACCATAAACTAGTAAGCACACAAACTTTGTTATTTATGTTTAATCATGCATCACTAACTAGCTACTATAAGACCAAACCTTTAACTAAATTTTCAAATTTTTTTCGTTTTCTTTTATTTGCTAACAATAGCTTTGTTTTATTTTCCATTACGTCTGAATCATAATTTGTTGTCACTCTAAAATAAATATTGTCAGCCACCAAAAAAAAAATTACTTTATAAAGGATTAAGACTTGTCGATAATACTATAATAGTGCACTATCCTCGTATGCATGCAGGCAAACGTCAGGCAGAGAGCCGAGCGACGTGACCTCTCTGGAAAGGCTAGTGGCTGTCTAATTTGAATTGATCCAAACGCGAAGTTTTATTGTGGTTTTATCACTGACCTCTATATATGGACTGGCTATACACCGTGACATAATGAGGCGATTTAACTTTCGTCATTTTGGCGCTGACAGCAGAAGTGAACGTCCACGGAACGTCCACCTACCAAAAATGCATGGTTCCAACTTCGCCACACATTGGCAGGGCCACGGAAACGCTTTCAAACACATCCGCGGTCCCACCAGCGAGGACCCCTCCTTAGTTGAGGACTTCTCTTCCCCCTTTTCCTTCTCAGATAAGGCGCACCAGGAACACAAGGCGCACTGCGCTTCGCGGCCTCTTACTCCACCTGCACAACGGACTCCCCGAGCCCGATATGTGGAGGTCATGGAGCCAGTAGTCGAATGGCACATCGCCATACCAACAATCCTCTTCCTTTGCGACTCCATCTCGACTTCAGCGATATAGAGAGAGAGACTCTCCTCTAGCGACAGCCCACTAACACACATCCAAGGGCTCGACAAGCCCACTCCGTGATGTCCCAATGTATGTTGGCCGACTTCACATGCCTTCGAAACATGGGCGCCGGCAGCAGGGTGTACTTACACCCCCTGTCAGGAAAGAAAAACTGAAGGAGTCTAGGTTGCTGAGAGTGGCCGCATTGGGCAAGTCCTTCACTTCGGGCCAGCCATGTGAGTCGCCCTACGTTTACCAAGTCAAGGTACCCCCTTACCCCTAAACTCACACAAACTCACTAAGGACATTAATAATTTTGCAGTCCCTTTTATAATACTTTTAAAATATTTTTAGAAATATAATAAAGCTATTTAATTTTTATTTTTAAAGGGTACGGGTTAAAAATAAAATTAATATTAAGCTATTAATTTATTAAACTAAGTAACATAAATTGGTGAAAATAATCGTTTTATCCACAGCTTTTTCATAAAAATTTCAATTGGTTTAAAAAATTAATTTCTTATGCAAATAACCTAAATCAAAATATCTAGTAACTATTTTCCTTGAGGTTTGTGAAATTGATTGTATTATTTTGTTTCGTAAAATTTAAGCCATTTGAGATATTTTAAGCTTTGAAATTGACGCTAAAAGGGAAATTAAGAAAATCTTAATCTCAAGTTTAGTTTTCTTGATAGCATCCAAAAATACTGTATTAATAGAAAAAATCTATTATAACTATTTAGACCATAAAATTTCCTAAAGATATGAGAAATTAACATTTTTGTAAGATAAGCGGTTGATGGACATTAACAGGTTTGAAAAGTATTACTAATCGGCGCTTGAAACGTGTGTATACGTCAGTCCAGTGTACATTAATGGTTCTCTGGGAATAAGGTGATCGCTGACATGATGGTTCTATTATAATTCATATGAATAATTATACAAAATTATTTGTAAAAATATATATGTCTAAAAAAATTATTTCCGTAAGTATTATCTAATAATCTTTTTTGAATAAAAAATATTTTATTCTCCTCTTTTAAATAATAATTATTATATATTATGTATGGCGGCCTCCTACTAGATGGAATGACGATCTGGTAAGACATACAGAAAATCGATGGTTGCATGTAACCCAGGACTTGTTTTCAGCAGCAGACTTGTATGTATAGGGCTGTAATGATGATGATGATGATGATGACGATGATTACTTTTCCTAAATTACACTTACAGATTTGTCTTGTAACACTGCATTTTAGTCTAATCGCGAAATCTAATCGCAAAAATCAGGCACTAAGGCCCAACCCAATATAATAATTAATATAATAATTAATATAATAATGATAAAATAATTAATTCTAATACCAACAAACTATTAAAGGCCTTTTTCATTTCTTTTCACTTTTTCTGTTCTATTTTCCATCATCGATTTAAAAGTTGGTTACAGCCTATATATGTCCCACTTCTATGCGCAGACAGAAAACTTACAGTGACAAACTAACTTACAGTCCATCTGATGTAGAGTGGCTACTGCAGTCTACTGCAGCCGACTTCAAACAGACAAGGCTACAGATGTATTGTCACCTCTCAGGACTAAGATGGAATGCCTCTCAGCCTGTAAATATACTATCTCACAATAACCTTCAGACCGGAACAGAGTAGTACAAGTACTGCTACTTGTCAGCCGAAATAGGTAAGAGGGTGATATCTTCACAGATGGACTTCTAGCCATAAAAGGAATCCTCTACCATCTTCTGAGATTTACCTAGAATCCTACCTGAGATAGTGTTTATTGCCATGTTTGACAGAAGTTTTCGCGACTACATTATCAGACACCTCAGATCATTTGACTCGTTGTTCTAGTGGTTGTAAACGCGGTTGCTGATCATTAGGTCCTGAGTTCGAATCTCGGGTCAGGCCAAAGTCAGTTATTGCGTTTTTCTGTAGAGAAATTCTAAGTATCAGCCTGGAATCAGAAAGTTGGCGTTATTTTACCCTCATGCCTCGCAAAACACATAAAGCCTCCTCCTGCGCCTGATCTCTCTCCGGTCGTGTCGGGTTACCGTCCCATTGGACAATGAGAGTGAGGGAATAGAAAGTGCACCTGTGCTTGTGCACACACTTGGGCATTATAATCCTGCCCCGCGCAGATGGCTAGTCTCCATTTAGACTGGCTGCTATGACCGAAATTCGGTCTGGAGGACATTATTATTATTACCTGACCTTTTGATCTTGCTCCTCGTCGCCGGCCTAAATATTTATATCTGGCGTAAATGACATGGTCATAAACAATGAATCTGTCGGAAACAATGAGCTTTTTCTGCCATTCCACATAGTCACCTTTTATGACCCTATAACAAAATGGCGTGTTAGGTTCTCTAACGCCGCCACAACACGATATAACCTTTTATGATTACGGTAAAAAAATTGAAATCAAAGGCGTTTTCTATGTCAGGGAAATCAATAGTTACAGAGTTATTGATTAACCTTCTGTGACCGGACTACAATTAGTTACAGTCTGCTGCGACCAGAGTTCAATGGAATTTCATTATTGTTAAGGCGTTATGGATTTATATATGTATACGTGGTAAAACTACGCTGCAACTATATTATGGTAGTAGCAAGAATGGATTCGACCGGGAAAGAATCATATTCTCACAGAATATAAAGCTTAACGCTGCTGGGTTTCCTATGGTGAGTGTAGAGAACCGGAGACCCTTTTTACTGAAAACGAGGCAGTCCTCGGGGTGATAACGTATTAGCACAGTTTAAAGAGCCAACAGTTGTGAAACGTCTTTGATGTGAGGCGATGCCGCCGTCCTCGTAGGTATTTACGCCAGGCGGTGTATGCTAGTGGTTGTCACGAAATGGGGATAAAATAATTTTGGATATTATAACCGTTATCATCTATTAACATTATGTACATACTTATAAATTAAAAACTTTCATTCATTCAATATTTTTTATTTCTACAAGAAAAAATACATTTACAAGTGTTGCCCAGCCAAATATTTTCGTGACACTTTCTTTTACAGATGTTTTCTGTTTTCAATTGTTAAATTTAATGATTTAGTATATACACATTCGGATAAACAATTTCAAAAAAATTTAGGCAAATATAAGCATAACCGTCATTTGAATTCAATTTTACTTAGTAACTCATATAACTATAACAGTAGTTCACCATCATAGATATCATATTTTTCGAAAACAGCACTTAAAATTTGTTAAATAAGACTATAAAACACACTCGCGTCAAACGCATGTGTTGTACAGCAGAATTAGTGGAGTGCGCTGGCACAAGGACGTGCTGCCCTCTGTCCTGCAAGGCCCCCGTCGTTGCGCTGCACAAGTACATTCGTTTCCCAACTGTTAGACTGTCTTTAAACTGTGGTATTAGCTTTTTGATTCAGAATAAAGGTATCTGTGAGCAACAGCATCTAATTACTATCAAGTGGATAGGGTGTCTTTTTGTCACAACACACACACACGAGCGTATTAATTCTCCAGTTAAGCTGTTCCGTTCATGCTGTTTTTTTTATAGAATAAATGTGGGAAACGAGCGCTCAGTCCACGAGATGGTAAAAGGATGTTGTGGCCCATGGGAACCTACATCTGTCTTCGATTAAGAACAAAAACGCTAATGCGCTGTCACCCCGAGGACTAAGACGGAAAGCTTCGTTACCAGTAAAAGGGCCTGAGTGCCACTGCAAAGCGAGCTGTGAGTTATGAAATTTTGATTCGAACACGACATTTTTTGTATATTAATAATATTGATGACTTTATCCTAAGTCTATCCACAATGAAGTCCGTTTTCATATATAACCGGAGTACGAAACCCATCAAAAAATGTTTTAAAGTGTAAGACTAGGTAAGGCTATAAAACCAAAACTCATATCGCTGTATTGGAAGCCAATTTATGCTAATGGAATAGAGAGAATATGGTATTGACACTAACTGCGAATGGATCACTTACATTTGATTTACCGACGATATAGTCATTATACAAAATGCTAGAAGACTTTTAGCACTCTAGTATATTAAATAGTTGACTACCTCTTTTGTCTAGTAGTCGTAAACGCGATTGTTGATCGTGTGGTCCCGGTTTCAAATCCCGGAATGGGCCAAAACGACTTACTGAATTTCGCTATCTAGAAATTCTTAGTAGCAGCCAGGGGTCAGAAAGTTGCCGGTTTTTCACCCCAGTGCCTTGGGAAACACGTGTAGCCGTTGTTTCTGCCTAATATCTCTCGGGTCCAGTGCTTGCGCATACACTCGACACGCACTATAATGCTGTCCTGCACAGATGGTCTGGATAGGCGGCATGTGCAATTTATGTATATAAAACGCCTTCACGATACAGGAAAAAATTCTATGCGACAATTTTTTTGTAAAACCTGAAATCCATACCCGATCCAGATTCGAGAATCAACAATTATTATCGCAAAAAAAACTTGGCTGTTCGAATGCGGCTGGGATTTGAACCCACGGCTCAACTTTAGTAGTCAGGTTCCTTCAGATTTGCAAAAAGCACTATAATAAAAGTTTTTTAGTTATCATTATCATAAGCAAGTTGCATTTGTTTTTGAAATTCAGTTATATTACAAGTGATAAACACGCGATGCGGTTGATAAGTATGCCAATCGATTGCGATAACTTTAAAAGTTTAGTAATGCAAGTATTTTACCACCGCCCGGCTTTATTTCTTAAAGGGTCGTATCATTATTTGTTTCGAAAACAAGGATGTTGTATAGAAATAGTCCAAATTTCAAAATGGCGGTTTTAAGATACTTTTTTATAAAACATAATTTAAAATTTAAAATTTTGTACAACCGACTTCAATGTAAATTATTAAGAATAACTCAAAAACTATTGGTCAGACCTTGATCATATTTATATGGGCATCAGCTTTCAAACAAAAAAAGAATTATCGAAATTGGTTCACCCAGTAAAAAGTTATGGTGTACACACATAAAAAATAAAAAATAAAAACATACAGTCGAATTGAATACCTCCTCCTGTTGAAGTCGGTAGAAAAGTGAAAAACGAACTTACACTACATACAAGGTGGTAGGACTCCTTTTATGCCTAGTAGTTCGTATGGGTAGGTACCACTCTCTTACAAATTTCAGCTTCCAAATAACACTGCTAGCACTGCTGTGTTCCGGTCTGAAGGTGTGCTGAAAGTTATAGAGAGCTACTACAATTACAGGCTGTAAGGCATTCCATCTTGATCCTTAGTGATTACGCATCTGTAGCCTTCTTTGTTTGAAGTTAGTACTAGGTGTCCATGGACTGCAGTAACCACTCACCATCAGGTGTACTGTAAGTTCTTTTTTCACTTGGATTTTATAATAAAACCTTTTGATGATAACCGGGTATTCAATCTTATTTCTCAGGAGAGACAACATACACAGCATCAGGTGAACATTTTATTTGTTTGTCAACCTAACTTGACCAAAAAATACGCACTGCAACGTCGTTCGCCACTCTAATAAGTTTTTTCGTAGATAAAAATTAAGCGTAGCTTAAATATTTTATGTTCAATATTTGTAAAACAGCTGTCCGGTAAAATTAATTAGAGCCCCAATGGGCCTTCCCCTCGCTGCAAATTTGGTCGCAACGCAATAATTAATTAACAGACAATTTTATCAAGGCGTATCAAGGTATATATAGGTTACTGTGTTACAACAAAATGTTTATTTTGATTACATACTTTAGATTATATGTTTACCCTAAACTCAAATATTAATAAACGAGTAACAATCTATTAAAGTATACAGCCACGCTGCAGCCATTTTATGGTTTTGGCATGAATGGGTCAGCTCGATCGGGGAAGGACCACGCTCCCACCGAATTCCAGCGTAAAATAGCAGCTTAATACTGCTATGTTTCGTATGGTGAGAGTAGAAAACCGGAAACCCTAATTACTGGAAAGGGGCATTCCATCTTATTCCTCAATAGTGACAATGCATCTGCATTTTGATTTGAATTGAGATAAAAAGATAGAAAGAGCCTATGGGCCACAGAATTTACCTGCAATCGGGTGGACTGTGTACTCGTTTGTCACCTATGTACCAATGTATTATAGCCATTTTAGTATTATTTTTGGCTGAAGGCCTTGTAGCCAATGCCACAATAAATGAAAAAAAAACGCTGAATGTAATATGTTAATTACTGCATTAATAAACGTGAAAGTATTAACGACCTAGTAATCTATGGGGAGACCGACGGAGAGGCCTATGTAGGCTGTAATGAAAGAATGAAAAATTAACAAACGTACTCCAACTCTACAATTAAAAGTATTGGCAAGCCAGGTGGGCCTAAAACTAAGGGTAAGACTTAAGTGGACAGCATTTGGTGGGGCGTGTAGCGTAGTGGCGCGTCCGGTATATGCTTATGAGCAGCCAACACTCTTTTTTGTTTATTTTTTTTATTTCACTTCACACAAGATAATATATAATATATAGGTTTGCTTAATGCCTGAGGTATTTTCTACCTTTGGGTGATGCAGAGATAAAAATATAAAGTAGTTCTTTTTAGCACGTTTTTATTAACACGCTTACGTGTCTATTCTGATTCCTTCTATTCTGATCGAATTTAGTACTTGATTTGAAACTAACTTCCCGATGAGTCAGAGACTTGTAACTTCGAACATAGCTCAGAATCTGATGACAATATTAGAATAGGAAAAAAGACGGTATATTAATTACATTTATGCAAAATTTTCAAAATTTCACTTAATCTGCTTCAACATCCTATAAAATTCTACTGCTGGACATGGGCCTTTTCCGCTATAGTAAGAATTTGCCTTAATCGTCGCTCTTGGCCGGCAAATTAACGATCGCAGTATCAGATGATCCACTATATTCCGCCACTCGGGGCAATATAAATTTATTATTTATAGAACGTGACCGATCCAAGTCGAAATCCCATCGGTTCCACTAAAATTGTAGTTGCAGTTTCAAGTGCAGGAAGCTTGTGAGAAATTTAAAATATTTGGAGGATAGGTTGTGAAATTATGGTTGATTGATTGCCGCGTGATAGTGGCGTAAGTATATCCACCACTACGTTTCGTTTCGTTGGTGTCGTAAAAGGCGAATATGGAAAGTGCTAGACATTTTTTATGACTACCGAAAGATGGCGGTATAAAAATCTCGTTAACGCCAGACGTTAAAACCACCAGCGACGGGGAGCAGAGCCTGCTAATCTCTAACTGATCAGGAAAGTTGTGAAATCTACCCCATTTACGCCCGATAAACGTTTTGTTCTCATTAACTATTCGTTTTATTACATACGAGGTACATGTAAAAACAGTTTATATTTCGAACTATTCATTCAGCAACTTGAATGACTTAACCATTTCACCGTCCCGTGAGTCATATTTGAACATTTCGCTTGTTTAACTATTGTGTTTTTTCGAGGACAGGAAAACTGTTAAAATGAAAAACATTAAACGGTTCAAAAATACTGAACTGGTAATTTGTTTTAAAAAAGTATTTTCGTAAAAGAAAACGAAGTGTTTTAAATATAGAATACCGGCATATAAGACATCATGCCGGTCTCTTTCTAATTCCGTAACTCTCATAAATTTGTGTGTTTATAGCAACATCATATTTAGGATTTCGTTTCACTGATCAAATCTGTAATCCCATCAACACGAAGGTCACACTCCTCGAAATCTAGTATCTATTGATATTTTTGGCTTACCAATTTGTCTTCTCGCTCTGAACTTGTGTTTGTATCGCATTGCCGTTCTTTCCTCTTTTCTTCGAATCCAATATGCTCCCTTATCTGAAAAGAAATAAATATAAAAGTATACAATGTGATAGGACTTTTTAGTTTTCTTCATTAAAAGAAAAAAGAATAATAATTTTAAAAAAACTTTTCTCATTGTTTTGTAATTTTTTGTATTTTATATAAAAACAGTTCGTCTTATTACTAAAAGTGGTTTATAATTAGTTTTATGTTTAAGCTAAGCGAGTCTATTTCAACAAAGAAGTCCCGTGGAATATATGCGAACTAAAATATAAAGTAGGTATGGACTTTGATAGCAAATGTCAAATTTCGCGAAGACTGTGGCGTCGGCGTCGCTGTTAAGGGACTTCATTCCCTAAAAAGAATCTTCTTCGACCATAGTGTTAGCTTGAGACTAATACTTTTTGTAATAAGACAGAGTATAACGTCGGGGATAAAAATAAGTCAAATTAAACCCGATAAAATCCGTAAAAGTAGTTATATTTAAGACGAAAGTGTAAGAAAAGTATATATTCACCGGACCATCTTAGACGGGAGATAATAGGTATATTCGACTTTATCACCACTTGTTTGCTAGCCAAGCACTTGCATATATTTAGGTATAATGTAAAGTTTGGAGGACGAGGCTGCGCGCGTCCGTAGGAAATACTTGAAATCTGACACCCTACACGTGTCCCCCGGGTAGTGCTAAACGAGCAGCACCAATTCCGGTGGTAGGTTTCGGCCGCTGGCTTTTCGGTTACCACCCACCAATGCAAAGTCTTGTCGCCAAATGACGTTGTCGTGTTCCGGCATGATGCTTGGTGAAGCCATATGGAGAATGGGTCTGAACAGTAGCGTTGTGTATGTAAACCGGGTACGAAGCGTCAGTTGTTGCTGTGTCGGGTGCTTGGTCGTGGAGGGTAGTGGGCTCCGAAGCACGGTGTTCCGCTGGCCGACCGCAGGCAGTTGGAGGCCCAATTAGTGAATTAGCTACTCATGAAAGGCTGCCCCGCCAAAAAAATCCCAGGGTGGCTCCATCGTGCCGGTTAGCGACCAGGCCAGAGGACCCGATAGCGATCTCTGGGGGGTTCGGGTGTCCCTGCAGTCTCCAGATCAAGTTCCCATGGGCACAGTAACTCTGATAGTATCGTCTGGTTGCTAATGCAACGCCTCGTTCAACTGCAATTCTCCATCCTTATTCACTCTCAACACTTAATATGTCAATTAAAAAGAAAAGTAGCATTAAACAGCGGTTGCACGTCCTCTCACCAAAGTGCACCTCACTAATATTCGAGGATTGCACTTTAATCTTAGCGCAGTCCATCACCATCATGAGACTGAGAAGCCGCACCTACTTTTCTTGACGGAGACGCAAATTGGATGTCCATTGAATGCGGCGTACCTTGACTATCCTGGATTCTCCCTGGAGCACAAATTCCATCCATGTACCGTAGTATGTATATACGTCCGCAATGACATCTGTTTCCAGCGTCTCCGTGACCTTGAAGACCCCACTTTTTCGATAATCTGGGCGATTGTAGATACAGGTATCGATAAAATCCTTTATGCCTGTGTCTATCGATCGCACAGCGGTGACCAGGAGACAACACAATTATTTGATCATCTTAGTAAGGCTACTGACGTGGCCCTAAATCAGTATCCTACTGCACAGTTGATCTTTCTGGGGGACTTTAACGCTTGTCACCAAGACTGGCTGTTCCCAAAGCAGAAGACCGAGCATGCTGGAAGAGAAGCGTGGAATTTTGCTTTGACGCTAGGTCTTTCTCAGCTGGTAAAGGAAATGACTAGGGTACCCGATGTAGACGGTCACACAGCAAATTGCTTGGACATTCTGCTGACTACCGAACCAGACAGGTATGAAGTACAGGTTACCTCCCCTTTGGGTACATCTGACCACTGTCTGGTGAAATCTGTATCGTCATATTCTCCACCTGATTACGAGTCCCAAGGTGTTCGACACTTTTTAGCATCTTATCCTTGGCGGGAGGTCTGTTTCTCTTCTGCGGATCCGTTGAGCTGCGCGGATGTGATAACGGATGTGTTGCGTCACGCTATGGAGTATCTCTAACGCTCCCAGCGGTAGCAAAGCTCGCCCATGGTTTAACGCTGAATGCGCCCAAGCTGAAAAGCGCAAGCATTAAGCGTACCTATCCTGGGTTGACGCTTGAAACCGCAAAGCTCCGGATATTAGCTCCAAGAAGATAACTTTCAACCAGGCCGCCAAGTCCTACAAAAAAGCATTACGGAAAGCTAGTCTCGATCGCATTAAACTTATTGGCGCAAAACTCGCTGCCAGACCATCTGGCACTAGAGCTTTTTGGTCTCTCGCCAAAGCGATCGAGACAAACTTCTGTCGGCCTACACTGCCTCCGCTGGTAAAACCGGATGGCACACTGGCGCATAAGGCTAAAGAGAAAGCGGACCCGTTCGCGTCTCTCTTTGCCTACAATTCACGTCTGGACAGTGGCAACAACGTTCCACCTAAATTACCTCACTGCGGGACCTCTATGTCGGAGGTTCGTATAACAAATAAGGAGGTTCTTAAAACCTTGCGGTGTCTAGACATGAACAAATCTAGTGGACCAGATGGTATACCAACTATAGTTCTAAAGGCTTGTGCACCTGTGTTGTCTCCTGTGCTGACACGCTTGTTCCGCTTCTCATTTAGGACTGGAATAGTACCAAAATCCTGGAAGCTGGCCAACGTGCAGCCTGTTCCAAAAAAAGGCGGCCGTGCCAACCCTGCCAATTATCGGCCAATCTCAATTACCTCCATACTCTGCAAGATTATGGAGCGTGTATTGAATGGCATACCTAGAACAGAATGACCTCCTTAGTGACCGGCAATATGGGTTTCGCCGAAATCGGTCAGCTGGGGACCTTCTAGCGTATGCGACACATGTATGGGGTGAGGCACTCGCGAACTGTGGGGAAGCGCTTGCCGTTTCCCATGATGTCTCGAAGGCCTTTGACAGAGTTTAGCACACTAGCTTTTGGGTAAGCTTCCAGCGTACGGCTTATCCCCTGGTCTGATTGAATGGATAAAGGACTTTCTGAGTGAACGGTCTCTACGGGTCATCGTCGATGGCTGTTCATCTGATCCTATGGCGACTATCGCCGGTGTTCCTCAGGGGTCCGTTCTCTCCGCAACTCTCTTCCTGCTGCATATCAATGATCTGATTATGTTCGGTATCTATGGGTATGCAGACGATAGCACAGTTGTGGAGAGATACCAACCAAGTCCTCGGGCCAGTCGGGATCAAATCCAGTCCGAAAGAGAAGCTATGGTAGAGCGTGTGAATCTCACACTACAGGCAGTCTCCGAATGGGGCGATGCCAATCTTGTGAAATTCAACGCCTCCAAAACACAAGCGTGTCTCTTCACTGCAAAAAGGAGCCAGCTACCTTGGTTCCTTCTTTCCGAAATGTATCACTGGAATATACCGACCGCCTTCAGTTGTTAGGGTTTGAGATATCCTCAAATCTGAACTTCGGGCGGTTCATTGAGTCCAAAGCCAAAACAGATGCAAGGAAGCTGGGAGTCCTTGCAAAGGTGTGGCAATAATTCACGCTCGGACAGCTGCTTACTTTATATAAAGCGTAAGTCCGGTCGTGCATGGAGTAATGCTGCCATATATGGGCTGGTGCTGCAAAATGCCACCTAGCAGCTTTGGACTCAATGGAAAGTCGTGCTAAGAGGCTTATTGGTGACCCAAATTTGGTTAAAACCAATCTTGCCAGCCTCGAACACAGACGCAAAGTAGCCAGCCTTTCCGTTTTCTACAGGATGCATTTCGGAGAGTGTGCGCAGGAATTGCACAATTTAATTCCTACCTCTCCCTTCCACCATCGGACAACCAGACTTTCGGCCAGTCTCCACCCTTTCGTTGTTGACTTACCACGCATTCGAACGAAACGGTTCCCTACGTCGTTCATCATGCGTACAGCAAAGGAGTGGAATAAGTTGCCAGGATCTGTCTTTCCATCCGATTACAGTGTGGGTGTCTTCAAGGCAAGAGTGAATAGGTTTTTTTAAGTCAGTTCGCTTCACCATCTTAGGCTACATCACCACTTACCATCAGGTGGGATCGTAGACAAGTGCTGGCTTAGTAGAATATAAAAAAAATTACTACCTAGATACTCGACACATCCACCCAGAAACCTTTATCCTTTGTGCGAAACAGTAGGGTAATACGATAGCTCAGCACACATACAATGAAATAAATTTATAGTCTCTAAGGCGCTTCTTACATTACTATTTTCTTATTATGCGATATCTCAATCGAATACCAATTGACTACGTATTGGTAACTGAAAGTTCATTTTCACATTTTTATTTTACAATTACATTAATAGCACAACCAAAATCAAAAATAAAAAGAAATGATTTTCACATAATAGATTTAGAAGACGGTGGTAAGAAATAGTACCGTGAAGCCTGGCATCTTTGCCATTCTTGAAAGGACTTAAAAGTTTAGGACCAATTTTCCAACAAAAAATGTACTGACTGACTGGGCGTCAATGTTAAATTTGACATTATATTCTTCATAGATTTGGTATTTATTAGTGATTTAGACAAATACTAACATTAAATAAACAAAATGCTCAAAAATAGAAAATGGCAAAGTTAACCCCACTTTGTGGCAACTTTGCCATCAGGGTTTATAATGAAAATAATAGGATTTGACTTCAAAGTGGAAGGTAAGTTTACCTCATAATATAATACACAACACTCAGAGTTATTATTTGCTCCTTTAATTGTGTTGCAAATAGCAAAGTTTACGCTTGTGGCAAAGTTGCCCTCCCATCTTTAAATTTTTCATACAAAATTGAAAATATGTGTCAAATCAGGGTTGTCAAAAATCCTTGATTACGTACTTTTCTTAATTTTTTTATTTAAATCATAGATAATTAAGTTACTAGTTTTAGTTTTTTTTAAATTATTGTTTTTAATATTGTATATAATAAAATATTGTATATTATGTTATGTTTAAATCTTGTCACAATAATTTCTTAAGCAAAAATCTAAAATATATGAAATGAAAATACTCTCGTCTAAAATTTTAAATCAAATTGGTGCAATAATGAGCTTAAATCAATTACAGTATAGATAAAAAAAAAGCTTGTCAGAATCATTTTTAACAAGTATTCGTTTTTTTAGTAGTCATCATCATCAAATGATGTCAGGTAAAAAAAAATATTGTTATCAATCTAAATATTGTTTTCCCACAATAGCAAAACATTCATAATTTGCACCCAAATTAATAAATTAATTTTTCAAATTTTTATAAGACCATCCCGGAAGTAGCTTTGTATAGATGCTAGTGGAAATTTCTTTTCAAATATTTGATAGTAAAATATTTATTTTAGTTTGCAATACTTCTGGAAATAGTATTTCTAAAATTGGTTCAGACTCATTGTTTGCGCCACTTGCAACTACCGCCTAGCGCTTAGGATATTTGTTAATTGTTATCCAATGAGAATACTGCAAGTCCCACTCCAGGGTTTTCCTTTCTACCGCCTTTATATGCCCAGCATGTGCACTCGTGTGTTAATACGGAGCACACAAGATTGCAAGTCACGCAACCAACCGCATCGCTTCTATCTCGCGCCATCGCGTCTACCTTTGTGTAATTAAGATATTGAACTATACAATAATACAGCAAGTGTATAAACATTTGTTATAACGCTATATTTTGCGATATATTGTGAAAAGTGTATGTGTGAAGACAGCCGTCGTCCAATCAACGCGCAGCGCGGCCCCTGGAGGCACGAGGCAGCACAGCGGAAGTTCCCGTCCGTCCTGTAGCCCGAATTTGGGGACATTTGTAGTATCGCGAAATAATATATTCACACGCATTTTACAGGCTCTAATCTACGTAAAATCATTCCTTTCATAAATCTGTTTTTAATTAAATTATAATATAAACCGCTACGCCTCCTCCAGGCCTGGATAAATAATATTATCCACCACTCATGAAACTTTGCGTTTGATGTCAGTGGTAAGTTCTTTTAAAAGATTTCCTAATAATAAAAACTCTTATGTTTCGCAATACCTTATAGTTGGCCCAGGTAGGTATTACTTTTTTCATAAGTTATAATACACGTGTATTATTAAATAACAACACACAAAAGGTAAAGGGATTTACCTCATCGGTTATTACAACGATACACAATAAGGCAACATATGGCGAAGCAATTTTATTCAACATTTCAATAAAGAAGTCCGTACAGTCTGGTACTCGTGTATCATCGAAAAAAATATGAAAAATTTTGTGAATTAAAATATGACTAACTATTTACGTAATTTGTAATATGATTTACAAAAAAATGTAGTTTGTAATACGTTTGCTAATCCATCCGCCTGCCAAGGGAGGCGATTAAGTCAAATTTTCTCTCTGCTTTGGGAAATACCTATATCCAGCAGTTAAGTTTTGGCAGACTGACGAGAAGAAGTTATACAACTAAGTACAAAATATTATAAAAAGCAAAAGCCGTGCTAGCTCAGCTCTAAGCATAATACACGAGCAACCCGAGGTCGATCCCCGTCAGCACCAATGAAAATCCTTAATTGTAATTTGGAGAGCCAATTTATCACTTGCTCGACAGTGAAAGAAAACTTCGTAAGAAAATGTACATGTTCCGAAATTAATTATTCCTCAGAAATATGAACTCTGCCACCGCGCACTGAACCAGCTCAAGTTAACAGCTCCATAACCCTATCAGAAATGAGAGCAGCACCAGTCTCAACAGTGGGATGTAAATCATAGGCCGCAACTTTACGACTTTACATTTACTAGTGATCACCTAGTGGTCGTTAGTCACCTGTGATTAATTAAATCGAAGTTTTTTACTAAGCAGGTTGTATTTTACTATCACTTGCGCAATAATCTCTACATATAAAAATCAATTGCTGTCCGTTAGTCTCGCAAAAAGTCGAAAATGGTTAGCGTGCATTTGTAAGTTCCCTGGATGGTTTAAAACTCAATTGGACCCGGTATGTGGCGCTGCTGTCGAGATCCAGAAATCACCCGTGCAAAGCTGGGGTGGATCTCTAGTAAATAACAAAAACACAGATATCTAATAAACAAAATATAAAATAAATGGTTTTTGCCTTGACATTCACTCTGTCGATAATTATTTGTCGACAACATTTTAAAATTCTTTGGCAGCAATCTCTACTCTATGCTACTGTTTGACCACAGACAGAAATGATTTTGGTGAAAGTAGAGAACCGGAGACCCTTTTTACATCCTTTTGTAATAACGCATCTTCATTTTGATTCTTATTCGAGGATAAATGTAAATGTCCATGGACCACAGCATCCACTTACTGTATGCTCGTTTGTCATCTACTATTATTTCTTTCACATTATCAGTATGAATGAAAACAATAAATGTCTTATTTTATTTTAACACAGTGTTTGTAACACATTTTTATATAAATTTTAGGTTTTCGCACTCCTCCATATAAACTTCAACTATGCCAAATCTAACATTGCTTTGTGAGAGCAATTAGCATAAAAAGGGAAACAAAGTTTTCTTTTCACGTATTGATTATATAGATTAATTACAATTACAGTCTATATATTCCTCCGTCCCCATAAATTGCCTCATAAGGGCAAATGGGGTTTATTTACAATTATAATAAAAAACCTTGTTCTCCCCATTTAAGAAAATCATATATCACATTCTTTGACATTTTAATTAACGCATGTATTCATACGAGTATTACTCTCCTTAAGTCTAGCTTTAGTCGGAACGCAACGTTTCACGTTCCTTACTAAGCAATAAAAACAAACAGGTAATATTCTACGTTTTTTTTGGTATATTGGGAAACTTATGAAATATCAAAGATATTATCTTTTAATCTTAACATAATGTCTTATTGAAAAACCAAGAACGATAAATATTTACAGCCTTACAATCGTTGACAGTTGGTTAAATAAGTATTACTACCTCATACCTGATATTCATTTATTAAATATAATTATACCTCGTTATATAATCATACCTCGATACCTGTCGCTTTCTATTGTAATTTAGTAGTGAAAAATGGTTTTTTATTGCTACGAAAATCAGTTATATGCGGTTTTTCTCTGAAAAAGTTCTCGATCAGACCGGAGTCCGACCGGAGGAGGGAGTTAGCTGTGTTTTACCCGTGTCTCGAAAACCACGAAGACAATAGTCATACGTCTGGCCTCTTAACGGTCGTGTCGTATTACCGTCCCGACGGAAGGAGAGTGAGCGAATAGAGAAGGATCTCCTAAGTGTGCGTTGTTTGAGGATTAGCAGTGGTCCCATTCAACCGCCGGTACAACATACTCCGCCAATCGTCGAGTCCGTATACTCTGAAAGGCATCGAGGTCACCCGCCGTTAGGAAGATTCTTGGGCACTCAAGAGCGCTCCGTGCCTTCAGTGTCCAGTCGCGTTTTAAAGTGCCACCCAAGCACTTCCCCAACCCTTTCATAACGAAAGGGGTAGGCAGTGCCCCAAAGTGTTGCAGCCACCCACCATCTCCCGCCCTCTCTCACCTCTCGCGTCGTGAGTCATCATCGCTGTCGGCTCATTAGGTAGGGATTCAGACAGGAAGCGTATTAGATTACCTAAACAGTTTGTAACAAAACAGTAGTAACCAACATGACGGGTAAGGGGAAGGGGGAACCCCTGTAGGGTGGCCGTCAATGTTAGTAAGATGACCGCTCTGCTCACCCGCCGCCTCACCCCCAAAAATCCCCATAAATCCCCACCTTAACAACTTAGCACCTCTACATGTTCCCGGACGGGCGTCCTCTACCAAGAGAACTCCTCTCTATAGAGATTAGAGAATTGAGTAACAACCCTCAATCACCTCAATGTCGCAGATGAGACCAACTTAGACTTTTATTGACACCAATTAGCAGCGACCGGGGAACCGAACCTGTGTTTAGAAAAGCACGAAGACGATAGTCATATGTCTGGCCTCTTCACGGTCGTGTCGTATTGCCGTCCCGACGGAATGAGAGTGAGCGAATAGAGAAGAATCTCCTAAGTGTGCGTTGTTTGAGGAATAGCAGTGGTCCCATTCAACTGCCGGTACGACATACTCCGCCAATCGTCGAGCCCGTATACTCCGAAAGGCGTCGAGGTCACCCGCCCTTAGGAAGATTCTTGGGCACTCAAGAGCGCTCCGTGCCTTCAGTGTTGTGTCGCGTTTTAAAATACCACCAAAGCACTTCCCCCAACCCTTTCATAACGAAAGAGGTAGGCAGTGCCCCAAAGTGTTGCAGCCACCCACCATCTCCCGCCCTCTCTCACCTCTCGCGTCGTGAGTCATCATCGCTGTCGGCTCATTAGGTAGGGATTCAGACAGGAAGCGTAGATTACCTAAACAGTTTGTAACAAAACAGTAGTAACCAACATGACGGGTAAGGGGAAGGGGGAACCCCTGTAGGGTGGCCGTCAATGTCAGTAAGATGACCGCTCTGCTCACCCGCCGCCTCACCCCCAAAAATCCCCATAAATCCCCACCTTAACAACTTAGCACCTCTACATGTTCCCGGACGGGCGTCCTCTACCAAGAGAACTCCTCTCTATAGAGATTAGAGAATTGAGTAACAACCATCAATCACCTCAATGTCGCAGATGAGACCAACTTAGACTTTTATTGACACCAATTAGCAGCGACCGGGGAACCGAACCCCGGACCGCTGCGTTACTTGCAATGCCATGATGGCTCCCACGACCGGTACATAGTTGTGTACCGCGAGGAGAATCCGGGCAATGGGGGATGTCCCGAGGCCCGAGACCTGCTGTGTGCATCTGTAAATAGCACACACGCAGAAGACAAAGATAACGAGCGAATGGAGAGTGCATCTGTTTTTGTGTACACAACACGTGCACTATGATCCTGAGCTGCGCAAATGTCAAGACTTGTTGAAAACTGGTAATTAAATGAATTAGTGCAAAAGCTTTTTATTTATTTATACAGTAAATCATGAATATTTTAAAGGCATAATGCTATTATCTATCATTCCATTCGTCGTATAATTTAAAAATCTAAAGTTATAAACGACAAAAGACAATTGAAATAATTCAAATAAATTTATATAATAACGTGATGGAAAAACTTATTACCCCTTATTAAAAATATTCCGCGCACAGAGTATTGTGCGATTTGGCATAGTTAACATTTATATAGAGAAGGAATGCAGAAAGGTAAAATGTATAAATAATCTGTGTTACAAACAGATTAAATAAAATAAAATAAAACTTTCATTCTTTACGTTCATACTACCAATGTCAAACCATATAAGCCTATCGTTTGTTTACGTACTACTGGCAATGTCAAACTCATTATAGTCTGTGATCAAACAGACATACAGAGTAGAGATTGTGAAATAATTACTACTTATTTTTTGTGATTTCAAGTGTTCCTTTTTCAATACTCTGTGGCATGTATGGCAAGGCAAAAAGCGTTCACTTTATATTTTGTATATGAGATGAGATGTCTGCGCTTCAAGTATACTCGAAAGTATTTTTTTTAAATTACGGTTGAATTTCGATCACTAGGCGACTGCTAGTAATAATTAGTTTGTTAAAAATCTTAAAGAATATAATTAAAATATAAAGTAGATATAATGATTTTCAAATGCTCCGTAAACAGTCGTCATAAAACTACTGGACTGAATAATTTCAACCATTATGTATCGATTTTCCATTCACTATTATGAAATATTCAAGGAACGGAGACTGCTTCGTATAAAATAATGTTTATCTATTACATACACGTACGTGAGCGTTTCTAATGGAGGTGACAACGCATCTGTAGCCTTCTATATCTGAAGTCGATCGCAGGCTCCATTGGCTACAGTAGTACATTACTACTGTATGTTCGTTTGTTACTACAATTTCATTTAGGGCCAATTTTTCAATCTTCGGATGATAATAAACAAATTAAAAATTACAATTGTGTGAATAAAATACTTCAATTGATTCACTTTTATATTCAGTCAGGCTATAATTTTTTCGATAAATAACTTATATCTGTCGATCGAAACCCTTAAAAGATAAGTTAATGGCCTCAAACGCAAGAAACAATAAATAGTAATAATTTAATATATGTTTTTCTCTTAACCGTTTTATGTAAAGGCAGACTATTATTCGACTTTGAACAATGAAATGAATAAAACATAAGCTTTCATTACCTATTATTTATAAAAAGCACAAATTATTTAAATTAGTTGTTACCCTGTAGTGTCGGTGTAAGTATATCGACTACCCCATATCGTCCCGTAGGTGTGGTAAGAGACGACAGATGAAAACAAACCAGGAGATGGAGAGCAATGTAAAGCAGTGTAGCAGTGCAGTGTAATAGAACTAGAATATAAAAACTGCGGTTGACAACCCGCCCACGAAGCGTGGCAACTATGGCAAATATTCCCCTTATGAGGTAATTTATGGTGAGGCCTATTTTCAGCGGTGGACTTTAATAAGCTGTAATGAATGAATAATGAAAAATATAAAAACTATTTTGAGCCTCTTCACAACCCCCCAAAAGTTCACGGATGAACATGGGCTTGCCCCGTTACTTACGTCACCATCTCACGACAGTAATTCAAAATTAATATTTATATCCGTTTACGATCTTTCTAATACAAAACTGCGGTTGCCAACCCGCTTGCCAAGCGTAGCAACCACGGCAAATATCTCCCCTATGAGGCAATCTATGGGGGAGGCTTTATTCAGCAGTGGACTTTAAGGCCTATACTACCTCAAATGGCTTAGCCTGATCCTCCGTTATGCCGAAAATACTGCAGCATTAATTTTGAAATAAAATTGGTAAAGTTGAGATTTAATGTTAAGAACAATATTTGACGAAAACACGATTCCATAAAATTTTCTCGATAGAAAAAAATCCAGTTACCTCCAAACCGAACAATAAACCGCTGGTATTCAAAATATACTTCAAATTAGATCATGAAACTTTGCATACTAACTGAACTAACTATAAAGCAGGTCCTAGGTTTTTTTATTAACATTATTTTCACCGTAAAAAGAAATTACCTAAACTATCAGCGTCTTGAAGTTTTGAAGTTTTCCCTGCCACCTGACACCCCCGCTCAGTCTCGCTTCGGCTTTCGAACGGTCTGTGTCGCTGTGTCGCTTGCGCTCAGAACACACATTACGCAACAGGATGACGTAAAATTAAAATATTGAAGTACTTAGGTTTATAGTGTTGGCGCAATGGGAAATAACCGTAATAAAAATAAGAAGCGACTGGTTGGCTTAAAGAAACAGGCAAACGTAATGAAGTAAGTATCTACCGACCTATCTGTCGAGTGAGGTGGCGCGGGAAAGTGGGGGCGAAATTAGAATTTGAGGTTGTATAAACTCTTAATAGGCTGTAACAGTAACGTTAATTTTCACACAGTAAAATAGCAATAGCAATATGAGCGAAAGACCTAAGGTTCCTCCAAGATTAGCAAAATAAGACAAGAAAATAATTTTATTTCCCCAGCCCCAGAACAACTTTAACCCACTGCCTTTGAATGGGGCAGACAATAATCTTTAGGACGCAGTTACCACTGTTTCGCAGACGTTGAATCAAAGAGGATGTTGTTTGCGCATGATGGCGTGGATACCATCAGTGCCTGTGGCGCCTCGGCAAACATTGTCGACGCGCTACAGGCATTCCCAACAGCATCCTAAAGGCGTTGTTAAGGTATTTTAGGCTAATAAAAAAATGACAGATCGCTTTAAATATTAATTTAAGGCGATGATTGTATACGTTATATGGCCATTAGCGCTCCCTTCTCAGCTGTATGCATATTTGCCTAGCACGATGTAAGTGTGCGATATTCGGTAGACAAAAAGTTATTAAATTTGAGACTTTTTAGAGTTCCGTACCCAAACGGTAACCAACGGGACCCTATTACTAAGCCTCCGCTGTCCGTCCGTCTGTCTGTCGGCGGGCTGCATCTCTTGATCCATAATAGGTAGACAGTTGAAATTTTCACAGAAAGTGTTTTTCTGTTGTCGCTATAACAACAAATAATAAAAACTAAAATAAATTAAAAATTAATGGTGGCTCCCATCCTTTCTGCAGGTGCTCATTCATGCGCGAGTCCGACTCGCACTTGGTCGGTTTTTTATTTGCTTATCATCACAAAATAAAGGGTTAAAGAATATCGCCGCATTCTTCACAGTCTTAAGCATTCGATGACAATGATTATATTACAGTCACGAAATTCTAAGAAAAGTAAGTCTTAAAGAGTCTATAAATGTTGTTGAAAACTTTTCGTGGCCGGCACTTTTCTTTTGGTAATTTAATACCCATATACTTTATCAATCTTAATTGACTTAATTAGACTTACACATAATCGATATACACCATATCAGATTTAAATCAACCACATTACACCTTCTATCCAGAGGCGGATTAAATACCGACAGCGCCTTAGGCTAGCACCTCAAAGGCTCTCTGGCAGCCATATATTATAAATTATATCTACTTATTATGCAAATATGCTATATTATAACTTAAAGTACGGTTCAGTTTTAAAATAATTTGGACACGTAACATGTGGGCGTGAATGAAAAACGTGATAAGAGACTGAGGGCGATATAGAAGAAATCAGGTAGACGGGGCGCGCTTTGAAATCTCTATATCTCTATAGAAAGTATATTTTTTTATTTTATGTAAGTAGGTAAGTACTAACTTTTTCGTTTAATAACTTCTGCACGCGCCTTTGCAACCTTGCGCCCTTATGCACATGCCTAGTTTGCCTTAAGGATAATCCGCCACAGCTTCTATCAACATATTTTTATAAGCAACAATGTATAACTTGTGTAAAATATAAGCTCGGGAACGAAGTAACTAAGTTATACGTTATTAAAGTTTGTGAACAACATGACAACAAATAGCAAGTTAATCTTGTTCACTCTGTCTATCAAATTAAAACCAGCGGCGACAGGGTTAGAGAATATTTTCTTTATACAATTAAGGGTGTTAAAGAGCACATAGTCAACCAAATGGTAAATGGATATTGTACTTATAGATACCAACATTCAATTAGATCAAATTGCACATCTTAAGGTTGTCTGAAAGAGATCGCTTTTTAACGATAACACCGCTTTATTGTACGTCTTTTCATATCGTTTTTGTGGTGTATAATAAAGTATATAATATTAATATTGCTATTTTATATTGGTATCTGTGCTGTGTAGTGACAGCGTTAGAGAATCCATTACCCCATATCATACCGTGGATACTATGAGGCAATCTATGGGGAGGTCTATGTTCAACAGTGGACTTTTGATAGGCTGTAATGGTATTGGTACGTTAAGTAAGGTCAAAAACAGCTTTTACTTATTTGTGTATATTATTATTTTTAACATGTAAGTCGCACCGATTTTAGTCGGATTCAATGTATTCTGTGTCAGATTTCAATCGGACACAGTCGCCGGTTGCTACTTCTGGTCACTGGTAACAATTCGTTGCTTGTTTTCCGTCAGTTTCACGATGGATTTCGATGAAGAAATATTACATGTGCTTGTTGTGTTGATTACACGTCGACGTAGACGTCGTCGCCGTCAATGTTTACAGGAAAATCAACCACGTCAATGTCAGCGCCGTACAATTGTAAGTAAATTTGCTTTGAGTTGTTTGTGTCTTCAAATGACGACTTAAAGTTTCCAGTTACCTACACCGAACACTTTTTGATTGGCGATCGGTATGTGTCAAGTGGAAACAACTGGACACAAAAAGTGTCCGCGTCTGCGCAGGAAATGGCTGATTTCATATCGATTACATGAAAATAAAATATTTACTGGTAGCTTGTATCCCACACAAGAAACAAAAGTGTCTACGTTTGTCTCGCTTGAAGTATATATATTGGCAAATGTCAAACAGGCGGGATTTTCCGTCAGTAAAATGATTTAGAATTGTTTTTGTCATTGGGACATGTACAAAGATATTAAAAGTACGAAATTTCGTATTAGTCTTTATTAAATGTATAAATTGTACCACACCTATAGATATAATGACCTGAAACAGTCCTTAATGGACTTTGGGTAATGGTATGAAACCCGCTTTCAACATTTTAACTTTCCTTCTTACCTAATGTGTTTTAAATTAATTCATGACTATCGTTAATAGTTATCAATAAAATAATAATATGGTAAATATACAATTCGTTGATAATGACGTCAGATAATTCATACCATTTCGTCTCATCAAAAAAACCATGCAGTGGTGGTGTAAGAATATTCAATACTTCATATCGTCCCGTGAGGTGAAAAAGGGAAACTAAAACAGGAAATGGGCAGCAGCATCTTCCTAATAACAATTTGAAATTAGAGAAAAACTGCGGTTGCCAAGCGTGCCAACTATGGTGAAATTTCCCCTATGAGGCAATTTATGGGGGAGGCCTATTCATCAGTGGATTACAGAAATTTATAGGCTGTAGTGGATGGACAAATGGAGTCAAATAAGTGGTATAATCATCTCGTTATAATTTACTTATTGTAGAAGATACAATTGTATGCATTATATCTTTTATTTGCTAGAAGTTTTTTCCTTGTATGACTACTTCGTCGAACTGGCTTACCCTCAAGAAAAAAGCCTATTCTTTTTAAAAGGGTGACAAAGCACCTGCAATTCACCTGGTGATGCAGTTCATGGGGGGCGGTAAACACTTACTATTAAGTGAGTCGCATGCCCGTTTGCCATCCCTTCTATATTTATTTTAAATTATGAGCCGTGGTAGCTCAGATGGTTAGTGCTCGCTGTAAATATTACAGTACGCGAGCAACCTGGGTTCAATCCCCTCCGGCACCAATGAAATTGTTAATTGCAATTTTAAGTGCTGATTTACCACGTGCTCGGCAGTGAAGGAAAACATCGTGAGGAAACCTGCATATCTGAGAAATAAGAAAAAAAAATATTTCGAAAACATGTGAACTTCGCCAACACGCATTGGGGCAGCGCGGCGGACATTTTCTTGCTCTAAAACCCTCTCAGAAATGAGAGGAGGCCTGTACCAGCAGTGGGATGTGTATAGGCTGTAACTTTATTGCCAAATTAATTAACAACTTGTGACGCAAACGAGAATCAAAAAGTAAAAAGGAGAGAAAATGAAAATTCCGTGAAGGCGAAAGAAAAGTGGATCGGATCGTAGTATAAACTGTTAATGAATGACAGATTAAAATGTACCACTTTAAAGTTTAAACTGTAATTATATGTTAAGGAAGGAGATAAATAAATTACTATATTATTAAATCCATCTGGAATTTGAGCTTACTCCTTATATCTTCATGATATGACATGAAAGCAATAAGATTGTTTGGTTGCTGAAATTCGGGAAGTCCGCAACCAATCCCTAGCATTTGTGAAATTGTGTCTTTCATTGTATAGGGAATTATTTGTATTTGTAGATTTCAAAGATTGAATTTGTCACAGTGGCTGAATAGTCCCATAAGGGATACACCCAATCTTGACTTTGAATTGCATAGTTACTGTTAATTTGCGTTTCTAGACCGCAGTCCATTTACCAGAGTAACTGATCTGCGCTTATTTATTGTATACATCGGTACCCTTAGTATAAGCCAAAAGTAAATATTATATGGTCCGATGACAAATTTGATACGAGACGTCTAGAATATGCTATTAGCAAGCCCAAATTGAATAAAACCCTTTGATTTTGACTGTAACCTTGAAGACGATTGCATATTTTTTATAGAATACGTGTGAAAAGCACATATTCCACCAAATAGTAAGTGGATGCTGTGGCCCATCGACATCTACATCTATCCTCGATAAAAAATCAAAATGCATTTGAGGACTAAGATACAATGCCTCGTTAACAGTAAAAAGGTTCCCCGGTTCTCTACACTCACCATAGGAAACACGATTTTGTTTTGTGAGAGCGTGGTTCTACCACGGTCGAGTCAACCGTTCGTGCTGCAACGTGGCTCTACCACGTAAAGATGATGACAAAGTAGTCTGTAATTTGCTATAGCCACTTACCATCAAGTGGACTAGTCGTTTGCAGTCCATTGTTATAAACAAACCTCTAATATACTAAACGGTTTTTATGAATACTATAAAATATAATTAACAAAATTAAATCAAACCCAAGCATACTACTGCAAGACTTCAAGGTACTGTAAGCTCATTCTGCGTAGATCGGACCAAAATTAATATTCAAAAACTGAAGGTAGCCGGGCTAACTATGACATTAGGACGTCAAACACCTCAGTCCCCCGTGACCATGGGTGCTGTAAAGCACCGAAACGTCGGAATCAAAAGTAGTAAAATTAAACGCGATAAAATCCGTAAAATAGTTTTATTCAATACTATAAAAATGTTATAAATAAAAAGTATCTAGACATCGCCAAATTTTATTTTATAATAGTACCATAATACGACAAGGTAAAAATTTTATTACTTAAAAGGAATTTTACTAGTATTTGTCAGAAATGAAACGATATTATCCTGGCTATTAAGATCTGAACTGCACAATGGCGGCGATGTCGGCTCGAGCGTGGTATGTGGTAATAAAAGCTTTGTCGAATGGTCGCGATAAATAGTTATCGGACAAATGAAAAGTCCCGTCTTTTCGTACTTATATCGTTCTCGTTGATTCTTGTCTAAAACCCGTAATCAGAAGTAATATTCCCGGATCATATAGATTGGCTTGAAAATTCCGAACTATTTGATTGTTTTTTTTTAGAATACGGGTTACAAACGATCATACAGTACATCTGATGGTAAGTCGATACTGTAGCCCATAGACTTCTACTTTTATCCTCGATTAAGAACTAATATGCAGTTGTCACCTCTGGGGACAAAGTTGGAATACCTCGTATCAAGTAAAATCAGTCCCCGTATCTCACCCTAACTTTACGAAACATAGCAGCATTAAGCTACTATTTCACGCTGGTATTATGTGATAGATAGCGTGGTTCTTCCCCAGTCGAGCCGAACTATTCGTGCTATAACCAACGAGCCGTATGCTCGTTTGGCTCCTCTGGTATAAAAAATAATTTCAATGTACTTAAAAAAAATTAAACACTGATTTCGAAAGTCATCATTTGTAAAATGATCTTGATCTTAAAGATGGGTCTTTAATTAACAAATTTAATATTATTGTCTTTACTAGTATATTTGTAATGATGTTAATAATTTAGCCATCAGAGAGTTTGTGTCACTGACGTTGAGTATATACATTTTTCGATCATGTTTGTCTGACCAAAAAGTTGCTTTCGATCATTCAAAGGTGGGTAATTTACAGAGATACTTTATTATATAAAACATCATGGATTTTGAAATTATTATAGTAATACACTATTGTGTATTATATTCTTCATCAGCTCTTTAGTTTCCTGTTGGACGTAGGAAGATTTGTTTTAAGCTTCATGCACCATTGACGCTGTTTCCCGTTGCTGGTCCGATTATTTTACGGAAATAGGTTATATCGATTTATATGATATAAAAGCTTGTTGCGAAATTTACAAATACATATTACATAACATAAACACGCCTCACCCAGAGGGGTAGGCAGAGACTATGGACTTCCATTTGGCACGATCCTGACACACCTCTCTCGCCTCCTCCACATCCATATACCTACGCATACACGCTGGTCGGTTAAGGGTGCACTTAATTTGGCCCATTTCCAATATATCGCCGATTTGGTCGATAAATTTTCACCTAGGGCGTCCCTTCCACACTCTGCCGTTCACCTCTGCCACATAAATTTGCTTTGTCACTCTTTCCTCATTCATTCTTTCTGCATGACCAAACCACCGAAGCATTTCTTTCTTAATCCTGGTCACAAACTCATCTTACAAACAACACTCTTCTCTTATCACACAATTTCTTACTCTGTCATTTAGATTCAGCCCTAACATACTCCTTAATCACCGCATTTCTACAGCATTTATTCTACTGTCGTGCTTCTTCTGCCACACCCAACTTTCACTACCATACATTAAAGTAGGGACTAACACAGCATTGTGAATTGCCATACGTGCCTATTTGGACACATTCTGAATTTCCACAATAGAGTATAGATCCACATTTACTCTATTTCCTGCGTTCACTCGTCGTTCTATATCCTTATCATATCTACCATCCCTGGTAAATACACATCACAAATACACAAATTCATCTAATTGCTCGACCAATTCCCCTTCTATTCTTATTTCACATATCGTTTTACTTTCTTCTCTTTCAAAAACCATAAATTTTGTCTTACTTGCGTTCACTTTCATTCCCCTTTCTTTTAATGGCCTGTTCATTAATGTAACCATCATTTGCAACTCGGCCGGCGACGACGCAAGTATGACTTGATCATCGGCGTACAAAAGGCATTTGACGATTAACACCCATTCTTAACCCGCATTCTTCAACTTTCAAATTTTCCAAACAACTGTCCATAAATAGGTTGAACAACCACGGGGAAGCCACACAGCCCTGTCTGACACCTTTATGGATGCCAAACCTGTCCGAGTACTCCAGTGCTTGTATCAGGATCAACCAGCCCCGTTGATCCTGACACAAGCACTGGAGTCCCTATACAGAGACTTCAATGCCTGTATCATCCCAGCGCTCAACCCAAATGAGTTTAATGTTTTCCATAACACATCCTTGTCCACTCTGTCATAAGCCTTTTCCAAGTCCACGAACGCACAAAAAATCTTTTAGTTTTTGGGCAAAAACTTCTCCGCGATCATGCGCATGGAAAAGACCTGATCCGTACACCCCATCCCCTTTCTAAATCCCGCTTGCACATCCCAAATTTTTCCATCAGTATCTTTCATAACTCTTTCAATTAGCACCTTAGCATACAGTTTTCCCACAATGCTAAGAAGGCTGATACCACGGTAGTTTTTACAGTCCTGCTGCGATCCTTTTCTCTTATATATTGGGACTATCACGGCTTTGCACCAGTCTCCCGGTACCCGCTTAAGTTCCCAACACAAATAAAACAAGGTGTACAGCAGGTCTGCCACCACTCCCCTCCAGGCCTTAGCATTTCGAGTGATACTCTACCATATCCGGCTGCCTTACCTGCTTTCACACTTTTCATTGCTTTCATTATTTCATCTATACCTATCTCTCTATCTCTTTCCTCTTCTTTCGTAATTTCTATTTCATTTAATTCAAACGTCTCATCACTCATAAACACGCTTTCAAAGTATTCCTTCCATCTCCTTAAACTCGAAACTTCGTTCTTCAGAATACAGCCATTCTGGTCTCGTATAGCATTCATTCAAGGCTATTTTGAATGTCCCTGGCAGTTCTTACGAGTTTCCAGAACATTTTAATATTTGCCTGGAAGTTATCCGATATTTTTCTATCATTCTTATCAGTTCTTTCTTGCTTTTTTCTTTCAACTTCTTCTTTTACTCTCTTATTTAGATGTCTAAAGACTGCCTTTTTTCTTTCAATATCATCATTCATACCGCTAGAATGACTAGCCTTGGTTGCTAGTAAATCTAGCCATGCTCTCTTCTATGCTTTATCTTCCATCCAACCTCATCATCCCACCATAAAGTGTTATTTTTCCTTTCATTCGTTCTCTTAGTTACACCACATACTTCGGTAGCTGCAAACCTTTTTTGACATTATACCACACAGTCTCCAAGTCTAAATCATTCACTCACAATTCATCCATACCACTTATATTTTCTCTCAGTCTACATTTATACTTCTCTTTTACACCTTTATCTTGTAACCTCTCTATTCTTATACGCTGTAACGCAGTGGTAGACACAGATGTCCGATGCCGTCAACGTCTGAATAGACCATTAATTCGGCATAAGACTCCGTAATAATGATCCGTCCCTACGTTGGACCCCCGGTAAATCTTTGTATCTACCACTCCGCTTCTCATTCTTTCATCCACAATTATGAAATCTATCACCTCTTTCCCATGTATACATGTGAATCTTCTTATGACGAAAGAAAGTGTTCGTCACAAAAAGATTCTTTTCCACACATATGGTGAGGAGGCTTTCACCATTCTCATTTATGCTTTCATCACCAAACGTTCCCAATATCCTTTCATAACCAAGCCTCTTCACGTCATTTAACGACATCATTTCACCCTTCCATTAAAATCTCCTAATATAACAACAGCGACAAACTTTGACAAACTCTAAAATGGGTATGTCGGCCATCTTGTTTTCCACCATTTAAATTTTTCACACCACCGCTAGAACTTGCTAGGGTGTACCCCGCTAAATCTTACAATTTAGTCGGGCAGTAGTACACTATCTCCTCGAAGAGCTGAACGCGGACGTCATTTTATTCGTATTCTTCTCAGCGAACCCTTTCATTTGATATCTATATCATGGGGGTGAATAATAAAATATAGTCTCTTATCTTTAGGTGTCCACCATATTAGATTTAGAGTGACGTCATTTAATTTTCATATTTTTCTCAGCAAACCCTTTCATTTGATACCCATATCATGGGAGTCCATATAAAATAACTAGTCCGCCATCTTGCACCGTCCGCCAAATTGGATTTAGTATGACGTCACTTAGCTAACCATGTATTGTCATCCAAACTAAACATGTATGCAAAATTTCAGCTCTATCGGTTGAGGATAACTGCTTTAAAATTCAGGTGCAAGATTTGACCCTAACTAACATACATTGCAAGTGAAATAAAAGCTTTTAAAATGCGAATCGATGGAGATAAATGTGGTTCAGGCCTACTTTTACTATGGATACAATCAGTATTGTATACTTGTTTATGTACGTAGGTAAATCTCGCGACAAGCTTTTATATCATATAAATCGTGTAATGTAATGAATTGATGGGTTTGATTTAAATTAATGTGTATTTTCTTCTTTTTAGAGCATTTCAATTAAATTAAAAAAAAACTATTAATTTATTATCTATGAAATTAGCCTTTTTGTAAGAAGATTGTCTCTTTTCAACAAGGGTTCAGCTTTCGCAATTTGTACTTTAAATGCGTATAAGTTCACATTCGGTTTTACATGATAAATAATGTTTGCAGCTATAAACGTATTTATAAGTATGCTTTATTAAGCGAACGCTTGAAAAACGGATGCTTAAGCATACGAAAACATGATAACGCAGCAAATTGCCGAATAATTGGTTGGTGACGTAGAGGAGAGAGGGGGAAGTACGGGCGCGTTCTGTCACACTATACAGCACAGAACACAATTACTCTCTACCGAGAGCTGTACAGGGTTATTTTGTAATAACCGACCAAATTTGCAGAGAAGGTTCAGAATAAGTAATATAGGCAAATGATGAAGAAAAATTAATTAAAAAAATCTCAAACATTCTGTCTTTTTTATCTTTTAAATTCAAAATGCGTGGTAATGCATTATTTTAACCGATTTTGCTGCGCACGCACACATTCGTAAGGGTAGATCGGTAGGCAAAAACGTTGTTGCTCATAGATCACATTGAATTTGGGATAATTTCAAATAAAAGTAGAAGCGTTATTTACTCGTATATTCAACAATTTTAATAACGGTATATCATTATTTATATTTTGAACTTAAATTTAAAATTTGGCTACTGTTTGAAAATAACCTGTATATAGTATACGATACCGTCCTATAGCAGCTAAAAGCATACAAAAGTCGCCTTTGATTCACGATGTATAAGTGTGTCCAAAACCATCCAGCTCAATGCGAATCGATGCTGATAGATATGTATCATGCTTATTCATTATTATCACCATAACATCCCTTCACAAGTCCATTGCTGAACATAGGCCTCACCAAAGGAATGCTACAAAACACGTCCTGAGCCACCTACATCTATGATCTTCCTGTATGTCATAACAAGTCCACACTCCGTCCATTAAAATATTACAATTGAATAAATTCACAACACCTGAGTCCTCCGTGACGATGGAAACTGCAAAGAACTCGAAACGTCGGAAGTTGAAAATAAGTTACAATAAAACTCGATAAATTCCATAAGAGTAGTTTTATTCAATGTGTAGTGTTCGCCTAAGAAAGGAATCATTCTAAAAAGCTTTCTCTATCACTTTAAGTCAAAGTGCAGAGCAGCGAATATTTTGCCATTAGTTTAGTAGAATAAGGGTGACAAACGAGCACACAGTCCACCTAATGGTAAGTGGTTGCTGTGGCCCATAGAGATTTACATCTATCCTCGACGACGAATCAAAATGCAGATGCGTTGTCACCCATGAGGACTAAGATGGAATGCCTCGTTTCCAGTAAAACGGGTTTCCGGTTCTCTACACTCACCATACGAAACACAGCAGCGTTTAGCTTCTATTTTACGCTGGTATTCTGTGAGAGCGTGGTCCTTCCCCGGTCGAGCCGACTCATTCGTGCTACAACTATACCAGTAATATAGCTGCAACATGGCTCTACCACGTAAAAAATGAGGATGTTGTGGCCCATATCCTCGATTAAGAATCAAAATGCAGATACGTTATCACCGCTTAGGACTGAAATTGATAGCCTCGTTTCCAATAAAAAGGGTATCTTTTCTCTATACTCACCACATGAAACACAGCAGCAATAGCTGTCATTTTATGCTGGTATTCTATGCACTCATGCGTACTGGACCCATTCGTGCTGCAGCAATAATAAAGCTACAGCGTGGCTCTACCACGTAAGACACAATTATTTTAGTTTTTCTTCTTTCTACGCACGTACCAGTGAATGAAACTACGTTTGGAAAAATGAAAGAATGATTTAACACTTCAACGCTGGCAGCCTATAAAGCAACATTTATTAAAAAATTTAAAATCCGCGTCTGTCGATATATTCGCCTAAAACTTAGTTGAATTTAATGCGGTGTTCACTATCGTTTGAAAAAAGTCTTTAAGGAGATTTTCGTGTATGATACGAAAATTTATGTAAGAATAGTAGAACAAATGTTGGCGTTTTATGTTCAAATCGTAAAAATACAACACATCGGTGAATCGTATGAGAAACCGTGAAAAGACGCTAGTTTCTTTATAACCAGTAAAATATTTCACTGTAAACATAGTCAGTAGGTGATACATTATTTTGATTTTATATTTTCACAGAATAAATCCAGGTTTATTGTTCTTTTATAAAGGTGACACGTCACAAATGTATGTGTAAAAAACCCATGGAAAAGCGTCTGCCTAAATATTTCATAGTACGCGAGCAAAACATATCTGCAAATTTTTTTGGTACCAACTGGCTGTGTGGCGAGCCTTTGATGAAGCCTTTGTCCAGCTGTGGACTGCTGCAGACTTATGGCGATGATGATGACGAGCAAACCGAGTTAGATCCTGTCAGCATCAGTGAAATTGTTTCTTGTAATTTTAATTGCTGATTTACTCGTTATTTTTCATTATTATATTTCAATTCGTCGATCGGCTAAAATTGTATACGCGGTAGAGACTTGACCGGGGAGGGTCCACGCTCTTACAAAATACCAGCGTGAAATGGCAGCTCTGTGCTGCCGTGTTACGTATGGTGAGTGTAAAGAACCGAAGACATTTTTTCCTGGAAACGAAGTAGTTCACCTTAGTCCTCAGGGATGATAACGCATCTACATTTGGATTCTTAACTGACAATAGATATAGATGTATATTGGCTACAGCATCCACTGACTAGGTGGACTGTGAGCTCATTTTTCACTCTTATTCTATAAAAAAATCGAATTTGGTACGTTTAGGCTTTTCTATAAAAAAAATCAAAATTAGCGGCAAACAATTACGCAATCGACAGCTGAATATAGCCAAAATTGGTAAAATTGGCTTTCTCTGGAATCTGAATTCAACTCCTCAACGTATAGTTTACTGCCAACTGAGCCACGAGGTTATTGACGTTGAGGTTGGTGGGTCAGCAAACAAAACACTTGCACGAACCCAAGTACCGAACCAATATTGGTTTAGACATTAGAATAACGGGTGGTGTGGGTGGTATACATAACGTATTTTGAGGTCGATGGACTGTCCTAATCTATTCGGGTTAATTGAATTGCCTGGCTTAGTAGTCCGAGTATCTACAGCTTTGGGATAGTGTCCAATAAGCTTAATTAGACGCGGTGTGGCGAACAAAAGTTTAGTGTCCGAGCGACAAAGATCAAACGAAGTAAACATGTAAACTTCCATGTAAAATTAGAAACAAAATAATTAACTTTAATTACAAAGTAAAAGCCGACATAAGGCATAGTTCAGACTTCAGAATGTTAAATTATTTCATTCTTCTTAGTTCTTTGAAATCTACTTTAAATTTTTACTAAAAGCTTTTGTTTAAAGTGTCTCAAATTTCTTAATAGTTACTTTAAAGATGTCATCCCCTATTTTGTCCTTAGGTGGTGGTTTTATACCTTTAGTGTGGAGTTTTTTTTAAAGATTTTAATGAATCCTTTTTTATTGAATAAAAAAGATTCATTAATATAGGTTCACAATTAAACATACAGTAACATACATAAAAAAACCACAGTCGAATTGCAAACCTCATCCTTTTTTTGAAGTCGTCTAAAAATGTTGCACAGCATTTTTTACGTGGTAGAGCCATGCTGCAGCTATATTAATAGTATAGCTGTAGCATGAATGGGTCGGCTCGACCGGGGAAGGACCACGCTCTCACAGAATACCAGCGTAAAATAGCAGATTAATGCTGCTGTGTTTCGTATGGTGAGTGTAGAGAACCGGGAGACCCTTTTTACTGGAAAAGAGGCATTCTATCTTAGTCCTCACGGCTGACAACGCACCTGCATTTAAATTCGCAAACGAAGATAGATGTAGATGTCTATGTGCCACAGCAACCACTTACCATCGGGTGGACTGTGTGCTCGTTTGTCACCCTTATTCTACAAAAAAAAAAATCACAGTACGCGAGCAACCCGGGTTCGACCCCCCCCCCCCCCCCCCCCCCCTCCCCAAATGAAATTGTCCATTGCAATTTTAAGTGCTAATTTACCACGTGCTCGGCGGTGACGCAAACATCGTGAGTAAACCTGCATGTCTGGGAAGTAAGAATTTAAAAAAAATTCGAAGACAGGTCCGCCCAACACGCATCGGGGCAGCGCGGCGAACATTTCCTTGCCCTAAAACCCTGACCACTGAACCTAAACGTTAAGTTGGAGAGGTCACGTCTAATGAACTCAACGCTCCGTCCTCCTCGTACTCTAATCCAAAGTCCCGAAACCTTTCAGCTCGAGCTACGGAACCGTTTTCAGTGCCTAGAAGATTGCAATGCAGTGGACGATATGAATGACAAGCTCGTGGAAACTGTCCATGCGGTCGGAGCTAAGTTTTGCAAGACCCGCCGCAGAAGAACACAAAAACTCTCCGATCACACACTTAATCTCATGGCTGTTAGACGGGATATGAAGCTGCAGTCTTCAGTAGATTTGACAGCATACAGGCAACTGAACAGACAGATCTCCAAATGCATGCGGCGGAACTTACGCAACTTCAATGCTGCTCGTATTGAAGAAGCGATCGAGCGGAACCAGGGCTCCAAAGTCTTTGCTAGAGATCTGTCAGCCAGAAAGAGCCAACTGTCGAAGCTGAAGACCGAGTGTGGCAGCGTCGTTTCCGGGATACCTGAGATTTTGAGTGAGATTGAGAGGTTCTATGGGCAGCTGTACACATCATCGTTGGAGCCACACGCAGTGTGGTAACGATCAAGAGCGACTCTTATCCGACACTATTCCGATGATATCCCGGACGTCAGTCTGAGCGAGATTAGAATGGCTCTCCAGCACCTTAAAAACGGCAAGGCCCCAGGCGAGGATGGAGTTACAGCGGAGCTTCTGAAAGCGGGTGGAAAACCGGTACTTGAAGTCCTTCAGAAGCTCTTTAATTCCGTCCTCCATGGTGGCATCACACCGGAGGCGTGGAGCAGAAGTGCGGTGGTCTTGTTCTTCAAGAAAGGCGACAACGCTCTCTTGAAGAACTACTGACCGATTTCCCTTCTGAGCCGCGTCTACGTGCTGTTTTCGAGAATCATTACGAATCGTCTCGCACGCAGACTCGACGACTTCCAGCCTCCCGAACAAGCCGGTTTCCGAAAAGGCTTTAGCACCATAGACCACATACATACCATTCGGCAAATTGTACAGAAGTCCGAAGAGTACAATTTGCCACTATGTCTGGCATATGTGGATTATGAGAAAGCCTTTGATTCCGTCGAAATTTGGGCGGTGCTGCAATCCCTTCAGCGGTGCCAAGTTGACTGTCGGTATATCGAAGTGCTGAAGTGCTTGTACAGTAGGGCTACGATGGCTATGCGAGTACAGAACCAGAGTACGAAACCTATCCAACTGCAGAGAGGTGTAAGACAGGGTGACGTTATATCCCCGAAACTCTTCACCGCTGCATTGGAAGATGTTTTCAAGCTTCTGGACTGGAAAGGATACGGTATTAACATCAATGGCGAGTACATCACTCACCTTCGATTTGCCGACGATATAGTCCTTATGGCAGAATCGCTGGAGGACCTAAGCACTATGCTCAATGACCTCAATAGTGCCTACCAACGGATAGGTCTTAAGATGAACATGGACAAAACAAAGATCATGTTTAATGTCCATGTCGCACCTATGCCGGTAGTTGTTGGGAGCACTAAGCTCGAAGTTGTTGACGAGTATGTTTACCTGGGACAAATAGTCCGACTAGGTAAGTCGAACTTCGATCGAGAGGTCAATCGACGGTTTCAACGCGGCTGGGCAGCGTTCGGGAGATTACGACCCATCTTCTCGTCAGGCATACCTCAAAACCTCAAAACTAAATTGTACAACCAGTGCGTGTTGCCAGTGACGACATATGGAACTGAGACGTGGTCCTTCACTGCTGGCCGTATGAGGAAGCTCAAGGTCGCTCAGCGAGCTATGGAGATTGCTAACCAGAGTAACCGACATAGCCCAAAGGATTAGTAAGCTGAAGTGGCAGTGGGCCGGCCATATAGCTCGAAGAACCGACAACCGATGGGGAAAAAAGGTTCTCGAGTGGCGGCCTCGTACCGGCGGACGAAGTGTAGGGCGTCCCCCCACTAGATGGAGTGACGACCTGGTAAGACATGCAGGAAGTCAATGGATGCAGGTGGCTTTGGACCGTGCTTTGTGGCATTCCTTGGGGGAGGCCTATGTTCAGCAGTGGACTTCTGAAGGGCTGTAATGATGATGATGATGATGAAAACCCTCTCAGAAATGCGAAGAGGCCTGTGCCCAGCTGTGGAACATATATAGGCTGTAACTTTAACTTTTTAACTTTTAAAAATGTTCCCGTAAATGTTATATACGACTAAGAACTCCAACAAAATTATGTAGCAATTATATTATACGTGGTTTATGTTAAATAAGATACATAACGCTTACACTCGACCGAGCCGCTTCAAAGCTATAAGAATTTCAGCGTAAAATTATTTACAACCTATTACACTATCAGAAAATTTAGTAACCAGATTATATATATATATATATATGTATATATATATGTGTATATATATATTTATAACATACTAGTCTTCAGGGGGTGATAACGCATCTATAGTGCTTGTAAATCTAGTTCTAGCACATAGGGTAAAGATACTTTTCTTCATAAACATATTGTAATATATGTATGTCCGATTGGGAATCAAATTCCTGAGTAAATCTTTATTTTATCATATATCAGATTTGTCTTATCATAAACATTCATTTTAGGTTATACCTAGTATTCGACAATGAACTTCTATGAACTTATGATTGGGATGAAATATTATCAACAAAGAATGAATTGATAATTAAATTGTGAATGCGTAGGTGGAAGGAATAGACGTAGCTCTGTATTGATTCTCATTTCACATAATATGATTGAAAGAGTCACGAAACTTGCTTTTTATTAGTTTCTATTTCATGTTATTTCATTTAAATAAAAGAACATGATACTAGCAGTTCTGTGCCTTTTAATTTTTGATAAAAAATATTCGATTATTAGTCACTAGAAAATAAAATACAAAAAACGGAATACAAACCTAGCTTCCTAGATCTTCTTATGGTAAATTAAACTTAAATAATGAATAAAATATTTTCTTTTTTTAGTCACTTTGGAGGACCGATAATTATAGCGAGGTATCTATGATATTACAAACTTCAAAATACGGGTGAACTGCTGTAATTGTAAAACATTAAAGGCATTATTGAATATCGCATACCTAAATTAAATATTAATAATTTCTTAGCCTGTCTTTTTCTGTTGTCCTTGTGTGAAAAGTAAGAGAACAATTGCATTTCTTAAATTGACGTCGATTTTTAACTCCCGACGAAAACACAGGGGCGGTATAAGTTTACAGTGTGTATCTGTGTATCTATGTGTCTGTCTGTTGCATCATAGCTCCTGAATGGATAAACCGATTTTAATTAAGTTTCTTTCGTTTGAAAGGTTTATTCGAGAGTGTTCTTAGCTGTTTCAAGAAAATCTGTTCAGCCGTTTGAAGATCATCAGTTCTTTTTGTTTCGGGGGTCTTAAAAATGTATAATTTAAGTTATTTGAGTAAGTTAATTACTTGCATTTAAAAGTAAAGTAAAGTTACAGCGTATACGTCCCACTGCTGGGCACAGGCCTCCTTTCATTTCTGAGAGGGTTTTAGGGCAAGGAAATGTCCGCCGCGCTGCCCCAATGCGTGTTGGCGAACTTCACATGTCTTCGAAATATTTTTTTTTGATTTCTCAGACATGCAGGTTTCCTCACGATGTTCTCCTTCACCGCCGAGCACGTGGTAAATCAGCATTTAAAATTGCAATTAACAATTTCATTGATGCCGGCGGGGATCGAACCCGGGTTGCTCGCGTACTGTGAAACTTACAGCGAGCGCTAACCATCTGAGCTACCACGGCTCTTAAGTTTCATTTAAAAGTTGCATTTAAGTTTCATTTAATTTCGAAAACAAAACCCATATAACATTTTTCACCTCAAAATTTATTTCATTTGTTTATATGATATAACCAAACAAACCTGCATGTTGAAAATTAACTTCGAAATATATTTTATAAATATGGCTTCATAATAAAAGTTGATGAAAAGACCTCAATAAAAACTTTTCTCACTATGTATAGGAAAGTAAATTCTTATTCAGGTTTTGTTTAGTTGAAAAAGTTGTTACATGATTGTTGATATTACTTTGCCAGTTTGAGAGTGTTGCGTAAGTATTTTTTTTATTTTTTTTGCGGGAATTGTTGAATTTAACAAAAAATAAATTTTTGGATCTTGGTGCGGGTTAGGAAGTACCTATATATAGATACTGCTAAACACCCGGAACGTCGGAAATTAAAATAAATGTAAAATCAAACGTGGTAAATTCCGTAAAATTGGCAATATGTAAGACTTGTTTTATTATAATAGTTTTTGTATTATTGTTTCGATAGACTCGGCTCCTCGCCGTATGGTAGCGGCGTAAAATCTACCACCCCCCTTAGATCGCACCATGAGCCAACACATTAAAGGAATGGCCCCGAGTTCCCGGCGCCCCTTTAATGGGGCAGGGGTGCGAAGAATCTCCGGGAGTAAAACCGGCGACGAGGTTCGCCACCCGTCACGTTCTGTCTCCCGGAGGGGCGAAAAGTGGATTGCGGAGGCCCGTCTGGCTACGCTGAATGTATGTGGAGCAATGAATGATAAGATGGATGAAATATGCGAAATGATGAATGATAGAGGAATAGATGTGTTATGTGTAAATGAGACGAAACGAAAGGGAAAGGATGCCACTGCACATGGCATGTATACCGCTTACTGGTCTGGTGTAGACGAGACCGAGCGGGCATGCCAGGGAGTCGGTGTCATCCTCTCAGAAAGAATGGGTCAATGTGTGAAAGAGTATGAATGTAAGCCCAAGGCTGCTATGGATACGATGAAAGTGGGCTTAAAGAAGTTGTTTGTGCTAGGGTGTACGCCCCAGACATGTCTAAGCCCACTTATATCCGAGAGCAGTTTTGGGACATGGTGAGATGGTGTTGATGAAATGTAAGGAAATGAAAATATCATTATGTTAGGAGATTTTAATGGAAGGTTGGGGTGAAGAGGTCTGGTTATGAAAGGATATTAGGAATGTTTGGCGATGAAAGTGTAAATGAGAATGGTGAAGACCTCCTCGCCGTATGTGAGGAAAATAATCTTTTGTGACGAATACTTTCTTTCGCCATAAGAGGATTCACATGTATACATGGGAAAGAGGTGATGATAGAAGCATGATATATTTCATAATTGTGGATGAAAGAATGCGGAGCGCAGTGGTAGATACAAGAGTTTACCGGGGTCCAACGTAGGACGGATCATTACTTGGTCTTATGCCGAATTAATGGTCTATTCAGGCGTTGGCGGCATCGGACATCTGTGTCTACCACTGCGTTACAGCGTATAAGAACAAAGAGGTTACAAGATGAAGGTGTGAAGAGAAGTATAAATGTAGACTGAGGAGAATATAAATGGTTTGAATGAAATATGTATGAATGATTTAGACCTGAAGACTGTATGGAATAATGTTAAGAAAGTTTTGGTGGATGCAGCCACCGAAGTATGTGGTGTAAGTAAGAGAACGAATGAAAGGAAAAATAATACGTTGTGGTGGGATGATGAGATTCGGATGGAAGTTGAAGCAAAGAAGAGCATGGCTAGATTTACTGGCAACCAAAGCTGGTAATTCTGGCGGTATGAATGATGAGATTGAAAGAAAAAGGCAGACTTTAGACTTATAAATAAGAGAGTAAAAGAAGTTGTTGAAAGGAAAAGCAAGAAAGAACGGATAAGAATGATAGAAGGATATCTGATAACTTCAGGCAAATATTAAAATGTTCTGGAAACTCGTAAGAACTGCTAGGAAATTCAAAACAGCCTAGAATTAATGCTATACGAGACGAGAATGGCTGTATGCTGAATGATGAAGTTTCTAATTTAAAGAGATGGAAGGAATACTTTGAAAGCGTGTTTATGAGTGAAGGGTCGTCTGAATTAAGTGAAAAAGAAATTCCGAAAGAAGTGGAGAGAGGTAGGGAGATAAGTGTAGATGAAATAATGAAAGCAATGAAAAGCATGAAAGCAGGTAAGGCAGCCGGATATGATAGAGTATCACTCGAAATGCTAAGGGCTGGAGAGGGAGTGGTGGCAGGCCTGCTGTACATCTTGTTTAATTTATGTTGGGAACTGAAGCGGGTACCGGAAGACTGGTGCAAAGCCGTTATAGTCCCAATATATAAAGGAAAAGGGTCACAGCAGGACTGTAAAAACTACCGTGGTATCAGCTTGCTTAGCATTGTGGGTAAACTGTATGCTAAGGTGTTAATTGAAAGAGTTATGGAAGAAACTGATGGAAAAATTTGGGATGTGCAAGCTGGATTTAGAAAGGGAATGGGGTGTACGGATCAAGTATTTTCCATGCGCATGATTGCGGAGAAGTTTTTGGCCAAAAACCAGAAAGTTTTTGTGCTTTCATGGACTTGGAAAAGGCTTATGACAGAGTGGACAGGAATGTGTTATGGCAAACACTTAACTCATTTGGTTTGAGCGCTGGTTTGATACAGGCATTGAAGTCTCTTTATAGGGACTCTAGTGCTTGTGTCAGGATCAACGGGTCTACTCGGACTGGTTTCGCATCCAAAAAGTTGTCAGACAGGGCTGTGTAGCTTCCCCCTGGCTGTTTAACCTATTTATGGACAGTTGTTTGCAAACTTTGAAAGTTGAAGAATGTGGGTTGAGAATGGGTGAGTTAACCGTCAAATGCCTTTTGTACGCCGATGATCAAGTCATATTTGCATCGTCGGCGACCGAGTTGCAAATGATGGTTACTTTAATGAACCGGTCATTAAAGAAAAATTATGAAAGTGAACGCAAGTAAGACGAAAGTGATGGTTTTGAAAGAGAAGAAAGTAAAACGTTATGTGAAATAAGAATAGAAGGTGAGTTGATTGAGCAAGTGGATGAGTTTGCATATTTGGGATGTTTATTTAGCAGGGATGGTAGATATGATAAGGATATAGAACGACGAGTGAACGCAGGAAATAGAGTGAATGGGGCTCTACAAGCTATTGTGAAGAGTCAGAATGTGTCAAAAAAGGCACGTTTGGCAATTCACAATGCTGTGTTAGTCCTACTTTAATGTATGGTAGTGAAAGTTGGGTCTGGCAGAAGAAGCATGAGTAGAATAAATGCTGTAGAAATGCGGTCATTAAGGAGTATGCTAGGGCTGAATCTGAATGACAGGGTGAGAAATAGTATGATAAGAGAAAAATGTGGTTTGCAAGATGATGTTGTGACCAGGATTAAGAAAGGAATGCTTCGGTGGTTTGGTCATGTAGAAAGAATGAACGAAGAAAGAGTGACAAAGCAAATTTATGCTGCAGAAGTGAACGGCAGAGTCGGAAAGGGACGCCCTAGACGAAGGTTTATCGACCAAATTGGCGATATATTGAAAATGGGCCAGATTAGGAGTACCCTTAACCGACGAGCGTGTATGCGTAGATATATGGATGTAAAGGAGGCGAGAGAGGTGTGCCAGGATCGTGCCAAGTGGAAGTCCGTAGTCTCTGCCTACCCCTCTGGGTGACAGGCGTGAGTGTTTATGTTATGTATGTATGTATTTTTGTATTAGGCATATCTAGCCTTAAGTAAACCTAAAACCCACAAAAGCAAAATAATTTCCTTAGTATGAACGTTTACTGAGAAGAAGAATTGCAGGAGGAGTTGTTCTCTCCCGAGAAAAGGCCGCCGAACTGTGCGGAGTGCGCTAGTGCGGCCGCGGATGTGTGCGAAAGCTTTTCCGTAGCCTGGCCTACATGTGGCGAAGGTGGAACACACTGGGGGTTCATGAGAGTCTGAGCTTCTATACTCTCATTCAGTCTGCTTTCGCTTTCAATACAATGTATACTTATAATATTGTGTTTGATTGCTTGAAAGAGATCCATATAGCGAACAATGATTTCTGTATCATTTTATTTTGTGGTGGACAGTTAAAGTATATTTATTCATTCGTATTGTAAGATGAAACGCACGTACTTCACAAAACCTAAATGTATTTAATTTTGTTCACTTAGTACTTTTACTAACCCAGAATTTTTGCGCCAATACTCGTCGATCAGTGCATTACAGGCATTCAAATGAAGCAGTCGTTTTCTTATCATACCAATATCACATCAATTATAATATCATAGCAACCTTTATATTACCTCATATCATCTACCTATAAATGTGTGGTTCCATACACATCGTTCTGTTTGTCCCAATAAGCCACAACATCATAAATTTTAGGACTCTGATCTATCGTTTTGATAAAATCATAAATTAAATTGAAAATTTAAAAAATCTCCGAAAAACCCTAGCGCAGTTAATAAAAGAGCCGATGACCATAAAACGGCTGAACCGATTTTGATAAAACATGTCTAAGAACCACTGCTAGAAACCTGCTTTTAAATAAATAAAAAAACCGCTTGCAAATCGGTTCACCCGTTTAAGAGCTACGGTGCCACATACAGACACACAGACAGACAGACACACACAAGTAGCGGTCAAACTTATAACACATGTGTTTGCGTTGGGAGTTAAAAGGATATAGTTCCGTTCTAGGGACACCTCCGAATTGGACCAATTTTTTTTACATGATTACCAACATAAATGATGAAAAACAATGATGAAATTTTAGATTTTTAAGGCAGTTTTTCATGATAAATCGACTAAAAATGACAAAAATTTTAAGCTAGACCAGTTCTCATGGATTTTTTTTGCATAACCAACTTAATTATAAATGAAAATAACTAAAAAAAATATTAGAACCATTAAGTTCAATTTTATTTCAACGAAAATTTATGCATTTTAGCCATTTTAAGGTAGTTTTCGACGGTTCGGTAATACCAAAGTCTAGTCGACGGAGCCCCGCTAAGGGGCTTCTATTTCTGGATGGTTTATAAAAAAATAACCACGAAGGGGATGGAGGGGTCTGTGCGCTCACTTCGCTCGCTCACTCGACCCTGCCATCCACTTCTAACCTAATCTGTCCGAGTCGGGGTGCCCCAAGTCCCGAGCTCGTTCGCTCGCTCTTGCACCAAATAACGCTTATGACGCGTACCAAAAAAAAAACGGTTCAAAAATCCTGAAAACTTTAAACCCCCATAAAAATGTTATGGTGTATTTACGCCGAAAATCCTTTAGGGAGTTTTTATATTGCACCAAGACTAACAAATACCCGATGTTCCATCCCAATTGGGGGTGTCCCTAGAACGGAACTCTACCCGCTAAAAACTATAAACTTAAAAATCATTTTAATAATAGGACTTTAAAACTAGTGACCGACCGAAAATTCGGTTTCGGTTTCGATTTCGGCAAATTTCGGCAAAAAAATCTAGTTTCGGTAATAGTTTTGGTTCCGTACGTGTATTATCGTGCGTCATTCGGATGAGTTCGTGACTCGTGTGTTACTCGCTCGTAAAAAGTATTGTAATCTTTGTTGAGACTGATAATTATATTAGGTTAATGCTTAACTGAAGATTTCATTGAATAATATATTCGTTTTAACAATATTGTGAACACAATAAAATTTATGTTCTCAATTAGCGAGTAACTTTTTATATGTGTAAGAGTTGATTTTTGACAAAATTTACTTAAAAAAGTATTTCTTAATGTTAAATTGTTGAATATTTACTTTAAAATAAATAAATATATTGCTACTTGACAACTACAATTACTGTTTTTATTAACATGAATTACCTATCTGTATATGTGTAAAAATATACCAGATTTCAGTAAACAATTAAAAAAATTAACATGTCTGAATAAGTTTCGGCTTGGGCCGAAACTAACACCCCAAATCGAAGGTTCGTTCTCGGTTTCGGTTTCGATTGAAAATCCTGTTTCGGTTGGACACTATTTAAAATTTTATTAAAAAGTGTTTGATATATATTTAGAGATATCGGTGTCCAATCATTTTATTTATTTAAAACAAAGAAAATTAATGTATGTGTATGCATATTTCAGTTTTTAGTAAAAGGATTCAACTTACAAATTACTTATCACTAAAACTTATCTATAAACTTATCTTTAAACTACTTATCAATGAAAGAAGAAGAGCATTCATACTATTAAAATTATAACTATATATTAATAAAAAGTCGCAAGTTGCTCTTATAACAAACATAAGAATAAAGGTACAATGGAGGATCTGCAGAAACTTATAAGAGAAATTAAAACACATTTTAGTAAAAAATTAAAGTCAATAGAATAACAGTTTTCTCAATTAGAAGAAAGAATGACTTCAAAAATTAATTTAAATATAATTGAAAAATTCCAAAAACTGAGCAACAAATACGATAATTTACAAGCACAAGTTTTAGATCAAGAAAAAAGAATACTCACACTTGAAAAAATAAACAAACAAAGAAATTTAGTATTATTTGGAGTTGAGGAAGGAGAATTAACATACTTTGAGTTGCAAGTAAAAGTTATGCATATATTAAAAAATCAAATGAAAATTGATATACAAGACTTTGAACTTGAATCAGTGAGAAGGCTCGGTAAAAGAGGAATTAATATCAGACCTGTTGCTGTAGCCGTAACTACGCTAGGGAAAAAAATTAAAATATTGCAAAATAAAAAGCAGCTTAAAGGGTCGAACATCTACGTAACAGAAGAATATCCAGAAAGAGTATTAAAAATTAGAAAAAATCTTAAAGCTCAACTACAACACGAAATAGAGAAAGGGAACGTGGCTTACATAAAATACGACAAACTCATAATAAAAGAAAAAAATGATGTACACCCAAATAAAAGACCACTCTCTTTATCACCACCGGTACCACACCTTACAACCAATCTACATGTCACTCCTCTAAATTCAGAAAAAGATTCTAGAAACAGTGAAAATATAAGAATCAGTAAGAAACATAGATCGAGCCATAAACAAATAACATCGTATTATTTTAAAAATAACAATAAAAGATCCCGGAATGAACGCTCTACAGATATATGAAAAGTACAGGCCCCCTCCAGACAATATTTTAATACAATGAATCAAAATCAATATACTACTCGGAATTACTCTCCCAATACGGTTGGTCACCGCGGGAGCAGTAGACCAAAACCCTCCATCCATAATGTCAAATTAAAAGCGAAAACAATATTAAAATACATGTTGCCATTTAATGTAAGGTCTCTAGTCGGGGATGGTCACCAAGAAGAACTAGACTATGCCCTTAGATACATAAAATGGGACATTATAGGCTTAGCTGAAGTAAAAAAAGAAGGTACTAAAATTTTAGAGTATAAACAATATATACTTATCCATACAGGAGTGAAGAGCAGTATAAATGGAGTCGGATTTGTCATTAAAAGAAAATGGAGAGGAAATATATTTGACTACATAAGTATATCTGATAGAGTCGCACGTCTAGATATGATGTTTGGTCAAAAAAAATTAAGTTTAATCCAAGTTTACGCACCTACATATAAGGCTAAAGAAAGCGAAATTCAACTCTTTTACTCAGACATACTAAAAGCTCTACAAAATTCATTAACATCTACAATGATAATGGGCGATTTTAATGCCAAAATTGGACAACCAACGCCCGAAGACAAAAATAGTATGTGACCTTGGGGCTTTAGTGACAGAAATGAACGGGGTGAGTTACTAATTCAATTTTGCTTAGAAAATCAATTTAAAATAAGTGGTACATATTTCAAGAAAAAATTAAAGAATAGATGGACTTGGGTGTCACCCAATGGCAGAACGCGTAACGAAATTGACTTCATTCTTACAAAAGATATAAGAGAAATGACAAACCTAGAAATAATAAATACAACCTATCCATCAGATCACAGACTTGTACGTGCATGCGAACTAAAGTAAATAAAGGACAGAAAAAATTTTTATACTCCAAAAAGACAGTTAACACTAAGTGAAAAATAATTTTTTGAGGGCATGTTTACAGAGTTTTGTCCAAATTTTGTCCAAATATAAAAGAACTCATTAAAGAAAGAACAAAACTGAAAAGTAAAGATAAAAAGACCAAAGAAGAAAAAAAACTATCCAAACTCTACCTCAAAATAAAAAATATTATTAAGAAAAAAAAAATTAGACTACCACTTAAAAATATTAGAAGAAGATTTATTACAAAAGGCTCTACTAAAAATGCACAAAAACGACTCACATTATCCAAGGTGGATTACCTCACTAAAAGCAAATAATAGTGGCAAAACTACAAATAGAGAACACCTCTAAAAATAGCTACTGATTTTATAAAACTTATACAAAAGCCATAACATCAATAATAACATTACGGGTGAATTAATTAATAATTGTTGTAATGAGGACATAAATGATCGTATTCCGCCACTTCTACCGTGCGAGATATGTCATGCCATAAAAAATCTTAAAAGTGCAAAAAGCTCAGGAGAAGATAGTTTTTCAAATGAAGTTCTGAAAGCGATAAAAGAACCCATCACACCGATATTAACAAATATTTTCAATGACATACTTGACCTCAGTCAAATACCAGAAGAATGGGCAAACTCTACTATAATTTTATTACACAAGAAAGGTGATCAATTAAATATTAACAACTACAGACCTATATCCCTATTGGAAACAATTTATGAAGTTTTCACAAGCATATTACTTAACAGAGTCAAACCCAAACTAGACTATATGCAGCCGAGAGAACAAGCTGGTTTTCATCCAAAATTCTCTACAATGGATCACATCTTTGTTTTGACTCAGATAATGGAAAGATATGAAGAATATAACAAAACTCTCTACATCGCGTTTATTGATTACTCAAAAGCTTTCGACTCTATTTACCATGACTTATTTTGGTTGGCATTTGGTTGGCATGGTATACATAACCAATATATAAAAATACTGAAAGAAATTTATAGTCGAACTACAGCAACAATAAAAATGGAGAGACCAGGACAGCCATTTAAAATCGAGAGAGGGGTGAGACAGGGGGACCCGATCTCACCTAATCTATTTTACTTGTGTATTAGAGTACATTTTCTCAAAACTTGACTGGGACAGACGAGGCATTAACATTAACGGAGAAATTTTGAGTCATCTACGTTTTGCAGATGACATTATCATATTGAGCGAAAATCACGAAGATCTTATATATATGGTTCAGTCTTTAGACACAGAAAGCAGAAAATGTGGCCTACAAATGAACCCAGATAAAACTTGTGTATATTGACAAATAGCACAAAAATGCTTGTTCAGGTTCAAAACCAACAAATCAGATATGTAAACGAATATATTTATCTTGGGCAAGATGTTTACTTTCACAATTTAACAATTACGGAAGTAAATAGAAGAATTAAATTGGCATGGAGCAAATATTGGTAATTAAAACATATTTTCAAGGCAAAACTACCAATTAAATTAAAAAAGAAAGCGATGGATACTACTGTACTCCCGACTTTATTACACGGATGTCAAAATTGGGCTCTCACAAAGAAAATAATATCTGAACTACAAGTTTTCCAACGAGCAACGGAACGCAGCATGCTTAACAACATAAAACTAAGACACCGACATAGAAACAGTGATATACGAAAAAGAACAAACATCATAGACGCAGCCAAATTCGCGTGCCAACTGAAGAGGAGATGGGCGGGACATGTGGCAAGAATCAATGATGGGAGATGGACTGAACGGGTGCTTCATTGGTACCCGCGTGATGCAACGCGCTCGCGCGGCCGGCCGCGGGCCGCGGGCGCGCTGGTGCGACGACATTGTAGAGGTGGCAGGAGCAACGGCTAGCGGCAGACAGAACCTCATGGAAAAGGATGGAGGAGGCCTTCACCCGGAAATGGGTATCCCAATAATACTAATAATTAACATAATAAATTATTAAATTATGTCACTATTGTATGTATGTAGTCAAATTCAGTTGATTAATATTAACTTAAATTTTATTATTTTTAATTATATATTATGTGACGAAAATCAACTATAAGAAAAAAATATTGACAATTACTTAAATATAAAATGGTTATTTACTGAAACATTATTTATAATCAAAAGTTAATTTTGTAAATTAAAGGAGACAGTTTCTTTTTGTATGGAGAATGGGCCCACCAAAAACTGTGATGACTCGTAATGAAATGTATGTAGATTTATTCCTTATAATCTCTAGATTACTATAGTAATATTAGTTGTACCATATATAAAGGGAATACTCAGAAAATAACAATCAAACGGCAATCTCATTATAACCTAAAATCCCATACGGGCAACTGTCTAATAGTTTTTTATTGATATCCTATGTTATAATAGTGCACTGTGAATAATAAAAAGTTGTAGGTTCTTCGAATTCTTAAGTACTACTTGGTGGATGGAATTTTTTTCGTAGTACCGGAGTAAACAGTACGAATAAACAGACGCGGTGATGTATTGATTCTTAACTGAATTTATTATTTATTGTGGTGTATTGAATACTAAGCACAGAATACATTACAAATGTATTCAAGTGAAGCAAAAAGTAAGCCAAAACTTTGCTCAACTAATTCTAAAAACAAGCACACATGTACTTATTTATCTAATATCATTGGTGCATGTGTGCGTCCAACAGTGAACTTTTAAGGGGTGTTTTGCGAGTTTTACCTCTACAGCGATTGAGAAAATAAATAGCACGTAAGATGTTTTGAACTGGTCGTGTTAGGATAAAAAAAACTCTGTATTGTCACTGTATTTGTTATTGTAAAATCATCACATTTTTAAAGCAGTATTAAAAGTGACACATGCCACCAGGTGCAGTGTCAGGACATTGTTATTAATATGTATTGATTGAATAACATGTTTACATTCCAAGCACCATTAAAACCAAAATGACTGGATAGTAACATATCCGATTTTTACGATATTAACCACAAAAAATAAATAGCATGTAAGTGTAAGGTGTTTTGAACTATTTGTGTTAGGATAAAAAGAAACACTGTATTGTCACTGCATTTTTATTGTTTATTATTGTAAAATCATCATAATCTTAAAGCAGTCTATTATAAGTATCACAGGCCGCGAGGTGCAGTGCCAGGACATTCTTTTAATATGTGTTGATTGATTAGCATGTTTACATCCAACCACAATTGAAGCTAAAATGTAAAATTCTCGAGTAGCAGTCTCGTACCGGTAAGCTCAGTGTGGGGCGGCTACCGTCTAGATGGAGTGACGACTTGGTAAGACATTCAAAAAGTCGATGGATGCAAGTGGCTCAGGACCGTGCTTTGTAGAATTCCTTGGGGGAGGCCTATGTTCAGCAGTGGACTTGTGTAGGGCTGTAATGATGAAGAAGTTTTAAACTAGTTGTGTACGGATACGGCTCGACCGGGGTAGGACACGCTCTCACGGAAAACGCTACCAGCGTAAAATAGTAGCTTAATGCTCCTTTGTTTCGTATGGTGAGTGTAGAGAACCGGAGTACTTTTTTACTGGAAACGAAGCTCTCCATCTTAGTCATTTCATTTTGATTCTTAAACGAGGATAAATGTAGATGTCTATGAGCCACAGCATCTACTTACCATCAGGTGGACCGTGCGCTTGTTTGTCACACTTATTCTACAAAAAAATACAAAAGGAGATTGTCAATTGAAAGAGATACGAAAAGGTACCAGAGCATCTATTCAACTTGCTCGGCGTTTATTTATAAATTAGGCGCTTTATTTATAATAAGGCACATAGTAGAAACAGGTCAAGTAAGCAACAATAATTACAAGTTTTATTGATTATTATTCGTCATCATTACAACAATTCACTGCTGAACATAGGTCTTCCCTAAATTAAATATATAATGTAAAATATTGTATAGCCCTTCCATCAACTGCCATCGCGTTTCGTCCCGTATGGTGTCGCAAAAGTCGTAACAGACTAAAATAAAGATACCAGGAGATGAGCAGCAACATCTCCCTATAAAATACCACAAAAAGCTTTGGTTGCCACAAGTGTTGCAACTGTGGCAAAAACTACCATATAGTAATGATGCATATTTATATTACTACATAAATATGCATCATTACTACTTGTGTATAAATTATTCCAATCATTGTGAGGTTCATTTAAGTGGTATTTACAAATACGAGCGCACAGTGGCACATAAAATGAGTTATCAATCAGAAATCTCTCTTTTAGGTTAGTAGTTCTTTTTAGTTTAGATATTAAGAATCTAGATAAATGATTACATAACTTAAAAGTACAGTGACGGGAAGTAGAAGCAGCACGCTTATAACTAGCCACAGAATAGAATAGAATAATTTTTATTCAATATAGATTACAATACATAATACTTATTAAAGTCATTTTTACTTTTACCACTGGTTCATAAAAACCTCTGTCCTGGGAAGAACCAGCAAGAAACCCAGTGAGACTTTTTTAAAAATGCACATTTACAATATAATATTTTATACAATTGTTTTGAAAACATTTAGAAACAGCATGGTAGCGATCACCTCATTCCCAGGGGTTATTATCAGTCATGTACTCTCTAGTAGTATAATAACCCTTACTAGACAATTTTTGCTTAAGAAATAATTTAAACCTTTTGATAGAAAAGGTGTGCATATTATTATAGTAATTGTTGATGCCGCTCTGGAAATGGCAGGAGTTACAGTTACAGGCATAAGGGGTGTTTGTGGGATGTTACCGATGTCTTCAATATTCATGAAGTGTAATTCCATATCCCTGTTATGTTTGTGTCTCCATACAGTTGTAGAAGCTCTCGGCCGACAAGATTGCAGACTCATTCTAAATGATCCACCTGAAAAGTGTTTTTTTTTCATCAACTAACCGAACAGACTATAGTTTTACAGTGTCTACACCACCTAAATAATAATATTTATTAATATTTTATTTATTTCAATCTTTATTACTAATAAACAGTCTTAATGTCTCTTAAATTATATATAAATAGCATGTACTCGTTTCCCTTCATAATACTTTTGTAGTAAACCAGATTCCACTAAGGTAAAAAATAAAATACATCAAATCAGAAAGGTAAACAAGTGAAGTAGTTATTTTAGAATTATAACATTATTTGACTAAGTACAAGTTCTTAGACGTTTTATTTACACTAATTTCATTTAAGGTAAAAAATATTACTTGTGTATTAAGTACAAAGGCATACAAATATGGGGTAAGAATAAAAACTGTGGTTATCGAATATCTCCCCTATAAGGCAATCTGTGGGGGAGGTCTATGTTCAGCAGTACCTTTGATAGGCTGTAAAGTTAAAGATAACCTGGTGGTGAATAGCCAAATTGTTTGTAGTGCGAGGTGTATGATACTACAAACATCAATCTGTGTGCCAAAGCAATTGAATATGAATTTGTTAGTAATATGAAGGGATATTTATTAGTATTTTTACAAACTTAAAATAATTAAGTACTAAAACATGTATAGATCGTTAAGTGTCTGTGGGTCGTTTATAATTATTTCTAAAAAATCGTACCATATCTCAATATTCAGTAAAAATAAAATAAAATGTAATACATTATAAACGAAAATTAGTAGTTTTCGTTTCCGTAGTATAATATTTTTGGACTAGAACTTCGAGAGTGACAAAAATAAGATATATTTCACATAAAAGTTTGAAACTTTAAATCAATTGTAGGTTTTGTATAGTTAAATTCTTCGCATTCCATAAGATAAGATACTCACCTCTTGAGAAATCCACAAAAATAAAAGTTGGCGCACATCTGCTTCTGTCTCGGCTATTTATTGTCTTCGCACAGTGCGTTGAAATCCACAAATATTATTTAATTGTTTTCAGTGTATGCTGATCTTCCAGATGCAATTTTATTGAAATTGCAAATAAGTACAAAAAACAGCAGCGTGACGAATGTCAATGCCGTAAAGTAATACCCGGCCGCCGGCGAAGACATAGATATGATGCTTATATTATGATAATATGGCCGTCGGTTATTACCCAGCACGGAAGTCAATGACAAAATAGCGTTTCGTTCCACGGTGTCTTTGAACCATGTTATATGATATAAGCTAACACTTTTAGAAATAGGATAAAAATCTCAGTGGTATCCCTTTTTAGTAATAAATATATAATATACAAATAAGTATAAATATAATATGTATATAATAAGTTATCTTGGTAAAAAAAACATTTTTCTTTTAATAGAAACTGCAAAAATGATTCATTTTTTTTTTAGATTTCTTGATTCCGTTTAGATATTCATAAAATCTATAGGCCATTTATTATAATAAATTGGTAACTTTTTTTTGTATGTAATACCATTAAGGGTCGTTAAAATTTCTAGTGGGACTCCTTTGAACTTTTTATTTGAAATTAACACAGATATTGACATGTACACTTAGTAAAGAAAACAAAATTGCATGAATCATAATAATATTGTAAATTGTAAATGATTTGACTAATATTGACTTTTGTATGAAAATTGGGAATTAAATGGCTATTATTATTATGTGGGGTATCTATATAGTTTTCTCATCTGGTTGGGCTGTATAAATAAATAATTGTAAATGAAAATAATAAACATACATAAATATCAATAAAATAAAATAAATACATAAAAAATTACATAAATAAATAAAAACCCAACCAGATGGAAGCCCTCGGCAGGGGAGACCAAACGGCCGAGGGTTAGGGGGAAAGCGAAAGAAACCGGCGGACGATACGGGCGGTATCGAGGAGCACCGCCTTCTGCATTTGAGCTTGGAGCGGTCCGTCACGGAGTCCCAGTCACCTCAGATGACTCGAGAGGCTGACTGGGATTAACCCGTTCGCAGAAACGACTACAGGTCGGCAATCCACCCCACATGTCGGTCACTTCGTGAGCCAGGTCCAGATATTTTGTTCGCTTATCTGTTTCGGCTTTCACGAGGTTCTTGTCATACGGATTATTATTATTATTAATAAAAATAAAGTGTTTACAAAATAATTTTCAGATTTCTCACAAAAAAAAATTGACAGTAAGTAAGTAAACAGTAAAGCTTCTTAAGTCATATAAAATATTTATGTAAAATCGTTGTTAAACAACAGTTTCAATGGCTGTCAAAGGTTACGTAATTTTCCTTCATTCAATTCAAAACAATGTAAATATCAAAGGTGCTATTACTTCGCTGCATATCATTATTAATGGACTAATATGTCCATCATTTGTTATGAGCGAGTAACGTAAATAGCTTCGTATAGTAAATAGTCTGTATTTTATATTAAATTTATAATTATGATGTGACAACTTTTAGACACGATTTTGATGCTTGAGAATTGATACTCCTTGAAAAAGTTTATGCTCGAAAAAATATGCGAATACATGAAATACTCAATAAAAACTTTAACCAATGGAGTTTTAAAATACGTTATACTAATATAGATTAAAAAAATATAATTTAATAGCCGGGAAAAAATACTCGTTTTTTTAGCGACAACAATAGTATAACATTTTTCGATGATATGAAAGGCATATAATTGAATTAAATTCTTAATCAGCTACATTTTTATTAAGATCCTTGATTTCCTGTTAATAAACGAAAAAGTTTTAAATAAAGTAACTTTTTGTCCACCGAATGTCGCACGCTTCCGAATGGATGAATGGATCAATAAAGCCACGTTTTTGAAATACTAGACCGAAAAACAAAAATTTGTCTCCCACCTAAACATTTTAAATATTGCAATGAAGAATCTAGATTTTTTAAACAAGTTACGACAACAAACGAACACACAGCTCATCCATATGTCTCCTTTATATTTTTTAATATCATACAGATAGAATTGTGTGCTGTTCATGTATATTTTAAACAAATTGGGATAACAAACGAGTACATAGCCTAACAATGTGCCGCCTACCCAAACTTTTTAAATATTGCAACTAAATATTTTAAAAGTTTAGATTTTTAGGCTTTTAAACAAGTAAGAATAGTAAAACAAGCACACAACCCACCTACTCGCGTAGGAATCGTTAATCGAATATATAAAAATCGTTGTCACCTGAGGATTGACGGGTATGCTTTTTCGCCAATAAAATGATCCCCGGTTCTGATTACTCACTGTACGAAATACAGCAGCGTTAATCTGCTATTTTACGCTGATATTCTATGAGGAATTAATATAAATAAATGTTATTAAAGAAAGTCTACTATAAAATAGAATATGTGTATTATATCCTCATATACTGATGAGAATAATGATGTGCAAATAACTAATTACTGTGCACATGCAAGTCCCCTGGCTACTGATATTATATTGTTAAAACGAATATTTTAAAAATATTTATATACCTCTGACATGACATTATATTATTTCAATAAAATTTTCACATAGCTCTATATAAAAGAGACCCCAGATTTCTTTTGCGAGGTGGTGTAGATTTTGACGTTCATAAGAGCTTTAAACAAGCCTAAATTGTTTTTTATGACTTTATAATACCTTAGTCCTTCCCCGGTAGATTCAAGCCATTCATGCTGCAGCATCATAAATCTACTACGCACTTACAACAATATAATATTTTTAAATTGGTAATAATATTATATATCTGTGAGTAGCTCTTACTAATATTTTTTTATAAATTCTTTATTTAAGTTGTAACGAACATATTAGATTTTTTTTATTTGACTTAACCTCATAAATACGAATCCCACCACGCACTTGACCAATTTCAAAGCATGATAAGTACCTACTAAACTTATAGCAATACCCATATCCGCACACGACAGAGGGAAACAAGCCAAGAGATGGGCAGCAACGTTCCTTATACGTACTAGAAAATAAAAAAGTTCGGATGCCAACCCGCCTGCCAAGCATGGCAAAATCCTCCTTATAAGGCAATTTATGGGGGAGACCTATGTTCAACAGTGGACTTTAATAGGCTGTAACGGTAACCGTAACGAATATTCTACTTAAAAATACAGATAGAATTGTGTGCTGTTAAACCGAATAAAAAAAATCATGACTGTGGCGTGACTAGAATACGCAATCATAAAAATGATTTAACAGTACGAATTTAAAATTGAAGAATCAAATACTGTTCAACAAAACATCGTAAAAATCTTTTATTAACATCCAATTTAAGCTTTTATATTTGTTGCTCGAGTATTATTTATAAATGCATAAATTTACAAAATTTGTTCAACTAAGTGCAGTAAACGTAGTTATAAAAGAACGATGTCAATTCACAAGGCGTATTACTTTTGTTTGTAGTTCAAACATTACAATGGTATCCATTTATCTATTACAGCCTATTAAAAGTCGACTACTGAACATAGACCCACATAGATTGCTTGAAAGAGGGGATTTTGACTAAAATGATGTGTCTTACCTAGTTTGAAGAGCACCTTCCCTCGCCTTCCCTCAATTTCGTGCTCTGTCACCGTCACCACTAACGCCAGCACCACTACTCCCAACATCACTACACTAAAAAGACCACCGTCGATAATACGACACGTGTTTCGCCTCTACACGAGGCATCTTCAGGTGAAGTAGACTCTGCGGTGGCTGACCGCTAAGACTTAGATCTACTCTAATGGATTTCCGAAAAGTAACGCCTGATTGTATTAATTATCTTAAATAGAGAAAGGCAAATTAAAGAACTGAATGAATGAACGACAAATAGAGAAAGCTAATTATAAAAACAGGTTACATTGCATCTTTTCAGCTTACTTTCTCTACATCAGTTGACATAATTTTATTGGCACTATCCGTTTCTGTAAAAGTGTTTTATTTACGGTATAGTAGTAGCGGTAAGAGTTACCATCAACCCATTTCTTCCAATGGCTGTCCTTAGAGTCGACGGCGGGAAAAGCCAAATAGACCTTTAGGCCTCCGATAGATGGCGATGTATTATCTCGTGTATATGTATAACATATAAATACTCAAAATGGCGACGGGATGCAGGGTCAAAGATGCAAGACGTCTGGTACAGCGATCGCATATCCGCCTGCTTAATGTGACAATTATGGCAAATTCAGCGTACATGTGGAGAATCCCATAACGAATAGTGGAATGTTACTGGCTTTTTTTATAGAATAAGGTTGACAAGCGAGCACACAGCCCACCTGATGGTAAGGGGATGATGCGACCTATAGACATCTTCATCTGTATTCGGTTAAGAATTAAAATGCAGATGCTTTGTCACCCCGGAGGACTGATTTGGAACACCTCGTTTCCAGTTAGAAGGGTATCCGGTTCTATATACTCACTATATGAAAAACAGCAGCATTAAGTTGCTATTTTACGCTGGTATTCTGCGAGAGCGTGGCCTTTCTCGGTCGAGCCGATCCATTGGTGCTACAACCATAATATAGCTGCAGCATGGTGGTGATGATAAGTGGCTGAATAAAAAGAACAATTTTAAAGATTTTTTGAGCTATTATAAGGCAGTGCATGACTACTACCCCACCTGATAGCGCATTGATTAAAGGTAGAGAAAAGTTGACTAAAGATACCTAGAGTAAAAAGAGTATGTGATTAGAAAGCGAGAGTTGTGTTACATATTTATCAGTACTTTACCCATCTACGGTAGTTTCAAAAATAATAAAGAGAATTGTAGAACGTTATGTTCGATTTATACATAAAATCTCTTCTTTAAAGTCCCTTTAAAAGTAGCATTCATAAAAGGCGTCCTATATGAATAGAATCTGCACTATACTACTCATAATAACCATAACAAAAATAAAGCTCATAAAATGTGCGCTCTAGTTATACAAACAAGTTATTATTTTAAAAGATCTTCCTCCTACTACTTTTATAATAATTAATCAGTGAGATCATAGTTTGTTGTGCGTATAGTAAAAACAATTCATCTTTTGCAATTCTTGTCAGCATAGTATATACGTGGTAGAGCCACGCTGCAGCATACGTAGTAGAGCCACACTGCAGCTATATTAAACACGAATGAGTCAGCTCGACCGGGGTAGGATCACGCTTTCACAGAATTCCAGCGTAAAAGCTTAATGCTGCTGTGTTTTGAATGGTGAGTGTAGAGAACCGGATACCCTTTTAACTGGAAGCGAGACATTCCATCTTAGACCTCAGGAGTGACAATGCATAAATATAGCAGGATAAATGTAGACGTATATGGGCCACAGCATCAACTTACCATCAGGTGGACTGTGTGCTCGTTTGTCACTATTATTTTATATAAAAAAAGTTATTGTTATATCAGATCTCAATAATCTGTAACAAAGCCCACCTTACTAATACCGTCACATGCAGCTTCTTGTAACTCAATTTTAGTTCGAGACATGTTTTGGCCGCGTCTCCTGCATTAAACAACTGCGTCAAAGGCTTCGATTACCATACAAGATTGAATTTTTGTCACAATTAATAATCATATTCAGAATTCCATCATTTCAGTGTCGATTAAGTAAATTAAAACAGGAAAAGTTCCCACGTCATCTACTTTCAGCTCTTTATTTTCCCAATTTAACGCATGACTAACACTAACGTGGTTTGAGATGAATCCGCTTCCACTATAGCTTTCAATTCGTCTTTTTCGACGTTAGTTTCCGATCATTCAGAGCTAGTTGTTAGGAATGAAATTTCCAGAAAGAAAGCGATCAAACTAAAACGCACCATGCGTTATTATGCCGTACTTGCTCCATATTAATCGTTGATACTGTGTGCCATCTGAACAGTATTGATGTCAAAACGTATCTCATATTAGAAAAATTGTGTGTGTAATTGTTAAAAACGTACGAAATGAAATTTCTTTGATAAAAGAAGTTTAATTTCGTACGTTTGTCTAATGTAATCTTATCTATATCTATATCTATCATTTTATCGTGCTTCTTTTGAAGTGAAAACTTCTTTAGCCGCGTTGAGAGATTTTTGGTAGGGGAAAAACGTATGCGTTCGCGTTACCGATGACCTCGACATTCTCGTGACGTATTGCGCTTACGCCATACTAGCAACGCGTAGTATTGCGGTACTAAGTATTTTGAACTTTAGATGATAATAGTGCTAACAACAATGAAAATAAAGTTCATTCAAATCTATGTAAATACTAATACGAGTACAAGGTATAAATATTGATATTTTTTATTGAGCTTGCACAATCATATGTTTGATTAATTGATAAGCTGTATAAAAGTGTATATAATTATTGCTCGGAGTGCCAATAGATGTTAAAATCAGACTAATGTTAATAATTTCAAATCACAAATTATGAAATTTAAATAATTCAGACTATAATTAATATTTTTTTTATAGGATAGGGTGACAAACGAGCACACAGTCCACCTGATGGTAAGTGGTTGTTGTGACCCATAGACATCTACATTTATCCTCAATAAAGAATCAAAATGCAGATGCGTCGTCACCCGTGAGGACTAAGATGGAATGCCTCTTTTCCAGTAAAATAGGTCTCCGGTTCTCTACACTCACCATACGAAACACAGCAGTGTCAAGCTGCCATTTTACGCTGGTATTCTGTGAGAGCGTGGTCCTTCCCCGGTCGAGCCGACCCATTCGTGCTACAACTATACTACTAATATAGCTGCAGCATGGCTCTACCACGTAAAAAATATAAAAATTCAAAATAACACAGTTATTTCATTGTTTTGTGTTTTCACTTCTATCTGCAGTCCTTATGACTGCCTACGTTTTTTATTTTATATTTTACATAAGTAGGTAAAATAGTAGTATGCTCATGCAGTACTGGCCGTCAAACATTACAAGAAAACGAGACTTTATTTTTAACGCCGTACTAAATTTCTCCACTACTTCACACTAAGGAAGTTTCACTTCAAAAAGAATTGTAAATGTTTCCATGGTAGCAGACACAACGATATAAAAGAAAAAAAAAGCGATACAAAAAATTAACAACTGATTGTATATTATAGTTTTAACACGACGTTAATTTTAGAACCTAAATAATATAATATAAATCGTATACTGTAAGTGAACAATAGTAGGAGTATTTTGTACTATTATCGCACAAGAAAACCAATTGTGCCTTTCGTACAAAATCGATTCGTATTGAATAAAATATTAGTATTAGTAGGAGTTTGTTTCTTGCTGTTCACCGTGCCTAAAATATCATGTCACTGAATATTCAAAACCATTGTAGGTTTTTTAGCTCTTTCTTTCTAAATTGTTATATTTGCCGAGTAAGTATTGATTTGATTGGTATACTTAAGAATAACAAAAGCAAGTAAGTATGTGGATGAGCTCAAGTTGTTCGCTCCCAATGACCCTCGTTTGATGAAATTGCTTAAAGTCAGAATGGACTTGGGGATTTATTACCATGAGGTCCTCCATGGATAAATTCCTAAAGTCACCAACACTTTCTGAGGCTAAAATATACCGAATATATCTGGGTATGTCCCAGAACATTGGTAGTTATGAGGTGGATATAAAACCATTGCGTTTGTGGTTTGTTTTCTGTATTATTTACAAAAGTTATGTATCTGTCGCAGCCAACTAGCTTAATTAGCCGTTCAATTAAACAGCCTAGCCATTACATGGCAGGGTCCCCTATTAATTTATTTAATTAAGACGGTTGCTGGTCTATGCCTAATTAGCACTTTTTGCTATATTATATAAATATACTCGGCTTTAGGGTGGCCCAATGGCCACCAAAGCCGCACCTTAACCTACTGTCGCTGATATTACAAGATATGTGCAATGTTGCATTAGACGCATCGGCTGAATATCGTTCAGGCCGATAATTAAACGGGGCCGTTTAGTAAAAAGGCTAGGCTGTTAATTGAACGGCTAATTAAGCTAGTTGGCTGCAAAATATCCAATCTTATTAAACATGGCCAATCTCTCTAGCCACAGTGCTTGCTAAGGTTCTTGACGGTTTGCTTAATACACAGCTTGACCGGTATGTAAGTACTCATGACAATCAATTTGGTTTTAAACCGGGACTGTCTACTAAGTCAGCTATCTTGTGTTTAAAGCAAACTGTCAAGTATTACTCCGAAAGGAGCATACCTATTTATGCCTGTTTCCCCGAACTCTCGAAGGTGTTCGACCTGGTTAGTTATGACATGTTATGGCAAAAATTAAACAACATCTCAATGCCTCTCGAACTGATAGAAATCTTCAAGTACTGGTATTTTAACCAGGTCAACGTCGTTCGATGGTCGCGTGCTCTGCCGGAGTCGTACAGGCTGGAGTGCGGGGTGAGGCAGGGGGGACTGACCTTGCCAAAGCTCTTCAACCTGTATGTGAACACACTGATAGAGGAGCTCAGCAGCACCCGTGTCGGCTGCCATATTGACGGTATTTGTGTCAATAATATTAGTTATGCGGACGACATGGTGCTGCTGAGTTCCTGGTCTGTCCAGGTTGCTGAGAATCTGCAAGCGTTACGGGCTGGATCACGGGTTGCTCTATAACGCAAAGAAGAGTGAATGCATGGTCTTTCGGGCCAGGGGACGAGGCTGCCCGGAGACCGTTCCACCTATTAGACTGAACGGTGTCGAGTTAAAAAGAGTCGAACAGTTCAAATATCTCGGGCATATCGTGACCCCTGACCTGAGCGACGATGCGGACATCGATAGGGAGTGGAGGGAGTTTTCTATGAGGGCCAATATGATCGCCCGCAGGTTTGCTCGTTGCTCGGGGGCCGTCAAAATAACTCTTTTCAGAGCATTTTGTACGTCCCTGTACACGGCCAGCCTGTGGGTGTCATATACCCAGAAGCAGTACAACGCACTCCGTGTGCAATATAATAATACGTTCAGGGTGCTGTTGGGGCTGCCCGGGCACTGCAGCGCGTCAGGGATGTTCGCCGACGCCCGTGTCGACTGTTTGTACACGACGATGCGAAAGCGGTGCACATCTCTGGGGCGCAGGCTCCGGACCACCTCCAACACCATCTTGGGCGTATTTGCGAACAGGTTTGATTGTCAGTGCATTAATCATTATTATATGATTAATGTAAGGACAAACAAACAAACGACTCAGAGGCGGGCATATTATTGATTTTTATATTTAATGATGTTAATTTGGTTTTAATGGTTTTAATCTGGTTTTTTAATAATTTTAATTTCATATGATTAAATTTTATTTTAATTTTATTCAAAATTTAAATTTTATTTCAAATGTACTACTGTAACTATGATCTGATGGATTGAAATAAATGATAAATAAATGACTATTATGATTATTATGTGGGGTATCTATATAGTTTTCTCATCTGGTTGGGCTGTATAAATATATAATTGTAAATGAAAATGATAAACATACATAATATCAATAAAATAAAATAAATACATAAAAAATTACATAAATAAATAAAAACCCAACCAGATGGAAGCCCTCGGCAGGGGAGACCAAACGGCCGAGGTTAAGGAAAGGAAAGAAACCGGCGGACGATACGGGCGGTATCGAGGAGCACCGCCTTCTGCATTTGAGCTTGGAGCGGTCCGTCACTGAGTCCCAGTCGCCTCAGATGACCCGAGAGGCTGACTGGGATTAACCCGTTCGCAGAAATGACTACAGGTATAATTTCGTTCGGCAGTCCACCCCACATGTCGGTCAACTCGTGAGCCAGGTCCAGATATTTTGTTCGCTTATCTGTTTCGGCTTTCACGAGGTTCTCGTCATACGGAATGGTAATGTCGACCAAAAATATCCTTGACTGTGCCCGGTCCATCAGCACAATATCAGGCTTATTCGCAAGAATGGTTATTGTTATTATTATTATATGGTTATTTCATTAAGCTTAAAAGTTAGTTTGACTATACCAAACACTATATGTAGCTCTCAGTTCTTAATGTTACAATTTTCATCTGTTTTATTTATATTTTGAACTTGAATATTAATTATTAATTTGTTAATGGTAAAAATATCAAAACTTGTACCTGTGCGCGTACTTTTAAAATACTTCGTAAGGTATACAGATTCTGGAAGGATAAGAGCGTTGTAGATTCTCTGCATTGGAAACACATGCTGAGACAGAGCCCTTTCATTGTCTCTCTATTACAATATTATTTTGTATTAGTTTTACGTTTTATACGCTTCGCTACTTTTGATCAAAGACTATTATGATTTCTTATATTTACGCGAACACTACACATTGAATAAAACTACTTTTACGGATTATATCGCGTTTAATACTTTTTTAATACTTTTTAACTGGTGTTTTACAGCACCCATGGTCCCCCCCGTGACCATAGGTGCTGTAAAGCACCCGAAACGTCGGGAATTAAAATAGTAAATTAAACGCGATAAAATCCGTAAAAATAGTTTTATTCACCTGAAGATGCCTGGTGTAGAGGCGAAACACGTGTCGTATTGTCGTCAGTGGTGTGTCTTTCCTAGTGTAGTGGTGTTGAGAGTAGTGGTGCTGAGATTAGTGGTGACGGGGATAGTGCACGCAATTGAGGCAGGGCGGTTGGTGCTCTTCAAATTAAGTAAGAGACACATCATTTTATTTTATAGAGCGGATCTGCGCAAAGTAATTTTTAGCAACTTTAATATCTACTTACTTTAAAGTCATGGTCCTATGTACGTATAAGTGAAGGCTTGAAGCAAGAGTAAATAATCTATTTATAGAAGCGCTATCTGGTGCTTTTTAATATATTTAGCTTTTGTTTATACCTATTCTGTACAATTTTATGTGTATTTTTCTATTTGTGTTACTAGTTAAGTGCTAGATATTACTTAAAAATTAATATTATTTTTATTGTGTAATTTTCAGTAAAGACTTTCTTCTATTGTTATATGGGTCTAAAAGACAATGGAGATTTCACGGGGGTTGACACTGGAAATCAGTGTAAAATACTAGCAATGCTATTAACATTACTAATATTCCTTTTAACCACTTCTGGTAAGTTTAAAATATTTGTGTTAGGAGTGGTTCACGATAGTAGTCGAATGGCAGATTCGAACCCTCGACCTTTTGAGTTCGTGGTCCATAACTCACAGACTTCTGTCGCTTAGATTGTTTATATTTATAGAATTATAAATATTATTCTTAAAGATTGTATTTTTAAGCACTTTTATATATAAAGGTATTGAGATTTTTTTATTTAATATTAAACTTTTTGTTAAATATTAAATTATTTAATAAATTTCCATTTTATTAAATAATTTTATTTTCTTCCCTTTCTTCCTTTCAAAGGCAGGAACCGGAAGTACAGAGCATTGCTGAGCGAGAGACCGGAAGGAGCTGCACGATAGATTCTTCAAGGTTCTATACGGCTTTTATAGACAGGCATCTAAGTTTTTCTTCACTGGCTCGTTTCCGTAAACTCTTTAAGGAAACTTAGGATTATGTTTGTGTAATACAGGATCAAGTTATGAAGACTAACAACCGTCAACGTCTACCGAGCGTATTCTATCTATCCCAGTGAGTCCCTTAGGTACGTCGTCTTCGGTTGTTTGACGCTTTCTAAACTCGTAAGTATTTGCACAGATACAACCTAACAGCCTAAATTATATGTACATGAACTTGAGAAGGGTTGTAATGATGATGATGATGATGATGATGAATGAAATAATTGAAAAAGAGCAATAATGGTAAGCGAAAATTGTGGCTCATAGACACAAACGTCTATGATTAATTAAAAATAATGTACAGATGCATTTACTTAAGTAGAATGCCTCGTTATCAGTAAAACGGTCTCCGGTTCTGTATACTCACCTTACGAAACCCAACATTACTATGCTGCTATTTTATAAGTGTCTGTCAAAGCTTGGTTGTTCCACGGTCCAGCCGAGCTATTTGTGCTTCAGCCATAATGAAGATGCAGAGTGGCTCTACCACGTCTATTTATCTTATATCTCCAAAAATTCTAGTCGTTATAAATCGTTTCTATGAATGTGTAGTTTTAGCGTAAGCACAAAAAATTATTAAGAGCAATAATTTCTGTTACTCTCACATATTAAGAAAAATTGTAAAGCACAAGAGAGCCGCTGAATATAATAATAATACCCAGTCTTTAAAAGTGCCTATTAAAGGAAGCTATGCTCCGAGAAATCTTCAACGTACTATAAAATCTTAAACCGTTTGTAACCCATATTTTCATTTTTTTTTGGAAAACGTAATACTGCAGAAATTTGTTTTGGTAGCTATTAACGATAAATCCCTTTAAAAGCATCTGCGCCTTTTAACGCTCCTAATGTTGAGAATAATAAATTGCATTTAGTTTTTGGAAATAAGCCTTGATATTAAAATATTTTAGGCTTTAATCCAAGGCTTAGTTCTGAAGTTTATTCGTGTTATTTTACCGCGTTTAAGGTGACGAATGAGCGAACAATACATCTAATGGTAACCGCTCGCCATGGTCACCTGTAACAAACTTTAACTAAATAATGCTACATGTGTCATGTCATTTGTGATTAATAAGATGAAATATAAAGTTTGTATTTTTTTGTAACTATAATCAGCCAGTGCTTGACAACTATTCCACCTGATGGTAAGTGGAGATGTAGCCGAAGATGATTAATTGCACTGACTTTAAATTAAAATATGTAAGAAAGATGAAATCACTTTCAGAATGATAAGAGTTTCTGTTGCACTTATCTTTGATCGATTTATAATTGCTGTCGCACTCTGCATGAATGACTGACCTAGACAATTGAAAGAAACAACTACAGCTAGGACTGATTACACTTATGAATAATTGTGGAAATAAAATCATCACTCTTATACTTCACGTCACCCTGTGTCTGTTATACTTCACGTCACCCTGTGTTATACCTCCTCCAAAACTGGAGCAATTTTAAACACATCCCGGATATCTTCTTAATATTGTTCTTCTTTATTCATTCTATTCAAGAATACTGCAAATGATATACAACTTTCAAACTTTGCTCATATTCACCAGACTTGAAGATTTGTGGCAGTGCGCAATGGCATGGATAATATCAAATTGTGGCATTTGATTGCGGCATTCGAATAAACATTTGCCCATAAGAGAGCTATAAGAGAGCCAGAGGCATGTTTATCAGAGTATATCGCGTGCCCTTACAAAATCTAGGTTGCTTTAGTCAAATACCTAGGAGAACTAGTTATCACCAACGATAATATTTTAAAATTTACTACACACTAACTTCTAGCCACAGTTTCATCTCCATCTTCATTTTCCCACAGTAAATTTCTTATTTCTGAAAGGGTTACGCTACTCCAGTGATTTTTTATAAGTCCTCAAAATATTTTATTCCTCAAACATACAGGCTTCCTTACGACGTTTTCCTCTACAGCCGAGAAATTCACGGCAAGAACAGCCCCTGAACTACCATGGATTTGATTAATAGTATAATCTATGCTATCCCAGAACATCAGCATAACAGGTCTATCTGTGTACCAAGCTTCCTCCAAATCTATAAAGCCGTGTGAGCGTGATTTAATAACATATATAGAAATATCTGTATCAATTTTTTTTATAAAATAAGCAATCGAGTGCACAGTTCATTCAATGGTAAGTGGATGCTGTGGCCCATAGACATCTACATTTCTACTCGTTTAAGAATCAAAATGCAGATACGTTGTCAGCCCTGACGACTAAGATGGAATGCCTTGTTTCCAGTAAAAAAGGTCTCCGGTTCTCTACAGTCACCATACGAAACATAGCAGCATTAAGCTGCTATTTTACGCTAGTGTCCTGTGAGAGTGTGGTTCTACCCCAGTGGAGCCGACACATTCGTACTACAACCATAAAATAATTGCAGCAGTGTGGCTCTACAACGTATAATAAAACTTATTTTTTAAATTAGGTTATAATCTAGTCAAAGTATTAAAACATCTTTATCATAATCATCATCATCATCATCACTGCCAATTACTAGTCGAATTCGAAGAAACATGCTAATCAATATATTTAAAAATTAAAACAATGTAATGCAAACAATGTGTGATAAGACTCCTCAGTAACGAGAAGGCATATGTTGCCTTCTTTATTTTAAGTCGATTGCTGGTTATTATACATTAACTATTTATTTTGCAAAGAGGTTACTATAACTACTTATCATCAGGGACTGTTAATTCGCTTATCGCGTAAATTTTATAAAAAAATACAGCATTTAAAATAATGATATTTTTTTAATTATTTGTATTTATTATACTGTTGGGAATTAATAGAACGATCCAAAATATAGCATGATTAAATAATTTCTATCATTTCAGTTTGTTTATAATTTACCTTTTTCTTCATTATCTTATCCATAAGTATTAACATATTACTATGTATAAATTTACAAAAATATTGTGTCAGTTGCAAGAAAAAAAGACATGTTATGCAAACAAATTTTTAAACTTACTGTCATTGTCCGAATCCATTTTGGCGCCATTTTTAAACAGTTGCTTTATTTGTGGAGTCATTTAAAATGAATTAAAAAAGAGTAAATTTAAATTTGCGAACATAACACTTTTAAACATGCCATCTTACAATCATACAGTAAACAGTTCAAACAAAAAAATTTTACTGATTCTTAAAATTCACTAGTATGTTTTTTTACCAACAAATATGAAAATGATTTATCAAATAAATAAATTTAGCGACTTTAAAAATTTAAAATTGTTCGTAACAAAGTTCGTAGTGCTCGATCGCGCGGGGCAGCGTGCAGCTACGGTGGCCTACGGCGTAACACTGGCTACGCTAGCTTTTCTAAGCTACTTGGCGCGCAAATGAAGACTGCTTACAACTTAAATATATAGATAGCGACTGCAAACAAACGAAGTTTCCTATAAATTTAAATATTTATTACACATGTACAGAGCTTCGCTTTCGTTGTAAATTTAGATTTAAATTTATTTCCTAAATGTTTCCAAAGATAATATTCTTAAGTAATTTTACTCGTAACTTTTATGATTTAGTTCTTTTTATTTTTTAAAACGTAGCAGGATCTTCGGAGGAATTTGAGTATGTGTTACTTGATGTTTTCGTTAATTGTGGACCGATTTTAATGATTCTTTTTTTATTAATTAGGTTATCCGTCAAGGGTGGTCCATTATAAATTTAGAGAAGAAATTCCACCCTGAAGTGTGGAAAAATAAGGATGATATTAAAATATTTGTCCTATTTTGGGTCTTATAAGAAAAAAAAATGGGGTAACTGTGCCCAGAATTTCGTAAAAGGCGTATATTTAGTTTGTGATTACGGAGGCGATGGGTTTGGACCTATTACTGTATCACTCTAAACCCATATTTTATTCAACATATTAAAAATTATATTAAAAAATTATTTCGGCTTAAGGCCGGGTGTTTCTGTTTTTGTCCCTTTTAAAATTGATTTTTGGTAGCCAAATTATTACTCTTAGAATCTGAAAAAAAATATTTTAGATACATTCTTTCTCCTTAGGATGCACCCGGTCAATACACGATACAATACAATGTTTCGATAGAAAAAATTACCGAACTACGTTCGATTTGCAGTTTTTTTACAAACCAAATTTCATTTTAAACAAGTACTAATACTCCTTTTTTTCTAGAAAAAATATCAATTTATAGGTAATTCATTTTGGAATCAATTCCACCCGATGGTTATTTTTCGTTACATTTATTAAAAAAATTATCGATTATTCAAGTGATTTTCGATCCGCACGTCGCTTGCCAGTGTCCCGCGGGACGGTGCCGAGGTAAGATCTCCGCCAAATTTTTGCGCGCGTACTTCTCTTCTGCTACGTAAATAATATTTAGGAAATAAAATAAATTGTATATTACTATAGTTTTAGAACTTATACAGACTATATTTAAGCTTTTGTTTGTGTTTATTTCTCATTGTGTAAATATTTGTTTAAAACTTTAAAACAATATTTTTGTGATTGTTTTGTAAAAATCACGATCATATGCGCGGCCCGACTCGATCTTTGCGACGACCGCTTGTAAATGTCTAATACGCTTGGAACACCTAGCCTTTACGTGGTCCGAGTAGCTCGCTGCTACCTCCTCCCTCAGGCATTACAGGCGTGATGCTATGTATGTATGTATAAAAAATAAAAATGTTTAAGCTTTTTTTTCTTTACAGCCGAATTAGTACATATATTTAAACAAAAAATGCTCGTTTGGTAACAACACTTTATATTGTAGTATTAAACGAATGAAAAATAAAAACGATAAAGAAAGTTGACAGCCCTCCACCATACAGTCAACGCGAAAACCGAAATATTACGTGTTCTGCAAGTTCAATTTGGTCACGAAACTAAGTACAGCGATTTAAAAAGTATCTTAACGCAAGTACGTGATGGAGCCATGTTGCAGCTATATTATGGTTGCGGCATGAATGAGTCGTCTCGACCGGGGAATGACCTCGCTCTTACAGAATACTGGCGTGAAATAATAGTTTTATGCTGCTGTGTTTCTTATGTTGAGTGTAGAGACTCTTTTTACTTGTAACGAGGCAATTGATCTTAATTCTAAGGGGTGACAACGCATCTTCATTTTGAATCTTAATGGAGAATAGATATAGATGTCTATGAGCCACAGCATCACTTACCATTAGGTGGACTATGTACTCGTTTGGCACCCTTATTCTATTAAACAAAGTAAATTGAAGCCTTTTTTGTATCTACCAGCTACTAATTAGTTGGCTCTAGGTTTGAAGTCAGTTAGAACAAACATTTGCTTAGAAGTGCAAACTATTGGGTCCAGATTTTGTGATTTTCTTATTTGGCACCCAACCAACATAAATTCTGAACACGACCGCCTCGTTGATCTAGTAATCCTAAGTGCGATTGCTGATCGTGAGGTCCTGGGTTGGACCAAAAAATTAGTTATTGGGGCCTTCTGCCCGGCGTCATAAATTTGGCGGTTTTTCACCCTCGAGGCTCGGAAAGCACGTAAAGCCGTTGGTTCTGCGCCTGATCTCCCTGGTCGTGTAAAATTGCCATCCCATCGAACTATGAGAGTGAGGGAATAAAGAGTGCACCTGCTTTTGCACACACAGTCGTGCACTATAAAAAAAAAATCCTGTTCTACGCAGATGTCTAGTCTTCGTTAAGACTGGCTGCCGTAACTTGAAATTCGGTTTCGAGTACATTATTATTATTGTCAATATCAGTCATTTTTGTTCATAAATATAGAATTTTTTAATAATCACGAACAGCTCAAAAAAAATTACATTTCTTCTTAAAGAAATTTTCCGCTACTTATAAGCCAATGCTAGGCCGGTTAATCGGATTACAGTAATTAAATGAGCATTATAAGACCAGCTACGAAAAGCCTTACTGTAAGACACAGGCTCCGCATTATGATTAAATATTGTATCTTTTTCTAAATTGAAAAACCGTAATTGTAAGTTTTTTGTGAAAGTAAGGTTAACGGCCGTCAGACACTTTTACTTATCTTCGATTAAGAATCAAAATTCAGAAAACTAAGGCTCTGTGATTCATTTTTGCATTATAGTGCTGTCTTACTCTGTTCTACCCCCAAATATCCTGTGAGAGCATGGCCCGTTACCAGTCACCACGACTCACATAATCCCTTACTTAGCAAATATAAATATAACTTTAACTACTACGACGTTCAAAAAGTGCTTTGTAAATTTTTTGTGTCAACATAAAGAACCTTATGCCAATACACTGACATGATAGTGTGGGCGCGTTTATTCACACGATACAGCTCGTGATACGATATGATCAAAATAGGCGTCCATACGTAACTCGTACTCGATACGATATGCCTAACTATGATATCAGGACGTCAAACACCTGAGTCACCATCGGCATCGACTTCCTGCATCATTTATCAGGTTGTCACTCCCTCTAGTGTGGAACTAAGAAACTAAGCTAATTTAATACAAAGTAATTTTATAATTCTATTTCTAAACGTAATTTCCATAATACGTTTAAAATAACTCAATTAATTTTACTTTTAATTAAATATTTTTATAAACATTACGCAGATGTAATAATTAATTTTGCAATAAAAATCCAAGGTTAACGTTAAAATCTAAGCGACAAATTTCAAGCAGATGGTCCGCTCAAAATTAACTAAACAAGATTAGGTAAAATTTCCTGCCCGAAATACGACAATTTATTTAATAAATGTTAACCTCATTACTCAATTGTGCGTTACAGTAAAATCCAGTTAAAGTAACATGATCATAATATCTATCGATTGCAACAAAAACAGATTGCAAAAACCATCACTGCTCAACATAGACATCTCCCATATATTGCTTAAAAGGGAGGATCTTGCCATAGTTGCCACGCTTGGCAAGCGGGTAGGCAACAGTAGTTTTTTTTATTGTTATTAGGAAGACGCTGTTGCCCATCTCCTAGTTTGTTTCATATGGGGTAGTGGATATTCTTACACGGCAACTACACACAATATACTTAAATACTATTTATAAAGTCCATGTCCAGATGTGGACAATTTTTGAGTAAGGACTGACAAAGAGGCATTAATTCCCTGTAAATGTAATGTTTTAAATACAGTTATCGAATATCAAGGCACACTTAAACACTGCCGTGTATCGAATATCAAGTTAGGAAAGGAACAGTGCTACGCAACCTCAATGTGTATATTTACACGAACCATTTGGAGCCACCTATTCATTTAAAACATAGAATATAACGGAATATATAACGTTCTTGGACCTGCTATGGAGCTTGGTGCCTGTTTAGTTCTTAATTCTTTCATCGGCGATTCTGACAACCCCAATCGTCGTCTATACCGAACTTTTAAGGGGCCACCTTTTCACATTTAGTTTTTCACAACCAAATCTTACTGAACTTAAAAAAAATAGGGATCTGATCTGATCTGATCTAGAATTTACTCTTGTATCATGAAGGTGATTTACAAACATAATTTTCCCGTGGACAAATATTCAGGACCGGAAAAAGAAACACTTCTTACGTGCGGGATTCGAACTCGCGCCCTACAACACTCAGCCAATGCGTATAGTATAACTGTATCTTAAGCCGACGGCCGTCATTAGTTCTTTATAATTTTTAATTTCAATAGCTTCACGAATCATGTTTAATAGAAATCATTATTCTTTTGCGGTATATCAAATCTAATATAACGATTTGACCCTGTATATGTTCGCCGAAATTTGAAGTCACCTATGTGTATACATTTGGTTTTTTAAATAAAACTGAAGTGGAAACAAACTTACACCCCACCTGAGGGTAAATGGCTCCCGAAGCCTATGGACATCTGCACCAACCTTAAACAAAGAAGGTAACAGATGCGTTATCACCTCAGAAGGCTGAGATGATGGGCCTCACAGTTCCTATTTATACTAGCTCTCTTTAACCTTCAGACCGGAGAGGATGTCTTAGAGTTCGTCTAGTAGTGTACTAGACGGACTCGAAGACAAAAATGGAGTCTGGCACCTAGAAATACATTAGATACACACCTTTGACGTCCATTTACGTGGGTCGCAATCGTTCTTTTGGTTTGTTCATGTACGAAATATCGAAAACTAAAAATAAGTTAACATTAATTGTGTTAAATTATATAAAAATAATTATTTAGGAATATATAGTAAAAATGTAAATGTAAAATATAGTAAACCTAATAATCGAAATCTTTTAAATTTATGTTGACCTTTAAGTCAGTAATCACGTGCGATGAACAATGAAACCATCCAGACGATGCTCATGATAGATAACAATCCGGTAAAATAGAAAAATTATATTTAAAAAAAAATTTGTTTGGTCTTACCTTTCCATAAAGTTTATAAACAACGAAAACTAAAATAAATAAAGTTTGTCCACAATTTCAAAGACAGTCTCGGAATACTGTCGACAGTTAAACTCTGTATGGCATTGTTTCGATGTCCGCTACTATATATACGCAAACACAGTGGTACATATTTTAAACTAACTTTGTCAGATGTTCTTCATAACATTAACATTGTACATGGTTAGAAGGGTTTTATTCAGCGATACTGGGAAAACGACAATATCCAAATCTTATTGTTTTTGGACTTTAAACGACGCACGTTTTCTGACCTCTAAAATAAAAGGTCGGGGAAAAGTATACTTAATAATCGTATTTTTCTAGTCGTATTTTAGTAGTCGTATTTTCTATACAAATTCAAGACATTTTGTTTTTCGAAGTTTTATTACATTTAATTATAATATATATAATAATATAATTTATTTAGTTCTAAACATAAACACAAATTAACATAACAAAATAAATTAATGGAATGGAACTAAAATGGCGTCTACTCAGCACAAATGTTATAGAAACCACGTAGTGGTAACTATAACGCTGATTTTCAGTAAACGCCAGAGACATAGGTGCAATAAAATAAACTTAACTAATCACAGGCTCCAACATAAAATAAAAATACACTTATGAAAATTTAAAAATAAGAAACGGTTAACATTTAGAAAAAAAAGGCACAACAAAAAGCCAACGCAACAAAAGAGTAACAAAATAAATGAAGAATTAAGCAAGTATTTCTTAGTTTTATAATATACAGACACAGTATACTTCATAAGAAAGGTGTGATATATCGACACAGAATTCTACTAACTTTGCAAATTTAAAAGGTATTCTTTTTTTTTTATAGAATAAGGGTGACAAACGAGCACACAGTCCACCTGATGGTAAGTGGTTGCTGTGGCCCATAGACATCTACATTTATACTCGTTTGCGAATCAAAATGCAGATGCGTTGTCACCCGTGAGGACTAAGATGGAATGCCTCTTTTCCAGTAAAAAGGGTCTCCCGGTTCTCTACACTCACCATACGAAACACAGAAGCGTTAAGCTGCTATTTTACGCTGGTATTCTGTGAGAGCGTGGTCCTTCCCCGGTCGAGCCGACCCATTCGTGCTACAACTATACTATTAATATAGCTGCAGCATGGCTCTACCACGTAAAAATTGATTAATTCTTTTAGTTTTATTTTAAAAGTGCGAACTGTTTTGCTGTTTTTGATAGGAGGTGGTATATTATTCCAACACTTTGTGGCAGTATACCGAAAGCTACCACGAAAGGCGGCCGTTCTGTGTCTTGGGTACAACAAGCGAGCAGTTTCCCGTGAGAAACGTTGCGAGAATCTGAGCCTCTCATATAAGTATTTCGGATGTTGATTTTGTAATATTTTATAAAGTAAACAACTGTAATGAACCGATCTACGAGATTTCATATTAATAAGTTTCCCCTTATTTAAAAACGGTGTCACATGACCTCTACGAGGGATTCGAAAACAGAACCTAGCGCATGCATTTTGTACTCGTTGTATAACAAGTTTGGTTCGCGCAAGCAAACACTCTCCCATGACAATATCAGCATAATTTAGCTTCGAGAGTATTAGTGACTCACAAAGTTGAACTCTCAATTCTTCACTTAAGTATTGCCGAATATTATATAATATTTTTAATCTGTAAAAACAACTTTTTACTGTATGGGTAACATGATTTTCAAACCTTAGTCTATTATCCATAATTATACCCAAGTTACGAACTTCAGATACCTGTTCAATATGGTCGCCACCAACAACAATTTTGGGCTTATGAGCATTCGTTCATTCTATTAACTTCTTTGACCCCAAAATCATGAACTTGGTTTTATTTGGATTTAAGATGAGTTCATTATTATTCGCCCATTCAGCGATCAGGCTTAAATCCAGATTTAGTTTGTTAACTGCCTCATTTGTATCACCCGGCCTAAATGATATGTAGACTTGAAGGTCGTCGGCATATAATGATACTGGCAATATTTAAAACAGCCCGTAATATCAGCACTGTAGAGGATAAACAGTAAAGGACCTAAAATTGACCCTTGTGGAACGCCACGAGTGACAGGAGACGCAGCAGAAAAAATGTTGCCAGCAGTTTCATTTCGAAGTCTGACTCGCTGTGTGCGACCATTTAAATAACTTTCAAACCACTTTAATGCGTTACAGTCAAAACCATAATACATCAACTTCGACAGAAGTAAAGTAGTATTTATTGTGTCAAATTCACGCGAAAAGTCCAGCAGTGTCAAAATTGTAGCCTCTCCCTTATCCTGCGCTGTTAGAATATCATCGACAACACTCAATAGCGCTGTAACCGTGCTTAGTTCAGCCCTAAAACCCGATTGTTTTAGAGGTAAAATATTGTTCTAGTTTAGATATTCTATTAATTGCATATAAACAGCCTTTTCAGCGATTTTAGATAAAAAAGGCAGTATACTTATAGGTCGAAGATGATTTAGTTCTACAGGATGATTATTTTTTGGTATTGGATTTATTACAGCTTCTTTCCAGATGTCTGGGAAAACCCTGTCTGTATAGACGCATTGATAATGGTGGTTATAGCACTCAAAGTCCGTGGCAATGTTAAGAGAACCATATCTTTAGTAATATCATCTACACCCATAGCATTTGTGGAAATATTTTTCAAAATTTCTGATACCAAATTTTCATCCACTAATTTTAAAGTAAAAACCGACGAATTGAAACGGTTAGATTCAAAATAGCATAATGTTGAAGGACTTACACTATTGCTTCCTGGTACGTGTAGAAAATGATGATTTATGATGTCAGGGTCGTTCAAGTTTGATGGCAAAGCAATATCTTTTTTTTTTGAAGTCTACCACATTTTTCTTTATATTTCTCCAAAGTACTTGATGATTTTTTGAATGGTTATTAATAAAGTAACGAAAGTAAGCTGTTTTCTCACTCAGTATAGCAGCATTAACAGTACTCTTCAGATCTTTATAATATTTTTTGTCACCTTTGGAATTAATGCCTTTACATTTTGCGTGCGCTTTATCTCTTAGCTTCATCTTTTCCCTAATCGTTGGAGTGATCCACGGATAGCTATGGACTTTTATGTAAGACGTTTTTATTGGTGCATGAATATCAAACAGATACAATATTTGTGCATTAAAAGCCGTTACAGAACTGTTTACGTCATCACAAAGCAAGTCTTCCCACAGTACAGCATCAACATCAGAATTAAATTTTGGTACGTTTATATCCTTAATTGGTCTATAAGTAATACATGTTGAGTATTGCTTTGGCTTCTTTACGTTCAACTCACAAGATAAAAAAGCGTGATGACTCAGATCTGGCACATAGTCAACCTGTATATTAAATACGCCATAGCTACTGCAAATCAAATCAAGTAAAGTTTCCGAGTGATCAGTAAAATGAGTCGGTTTTGTGACATACTGCCTTAAACCCATACACAGAAGAAAATCATTGAGCTTTTTTGAATTAGGATCTGAAGGTGCAAGCAAATTAATATTGAAATCTCCTAACAATACAATGTAGTCATAGGCTGAAAATGAACTGACTGTATCAGAAAGATCATTTATAAAATTATCAATATGAAACCAAGGAGGACGATACGCGGTACCTATTGCAAGTTTCAAACCATTAGCTTTAACACTTAACCACATCTGTTCAATAGAGAACGTACTCGGATGCTCCAGGATGCGAGCGTGGATACCATTTCTAATGTAAAAACCCACACCTCCTCCGCGTGCTCGGACGCTTGCAGGACGAGGTTTGTGTCGCAGCTTGTATCCTGGAGGGAAAGGTGCGCGCAGTTCCTCACCTGGCTTCAACCACGTTTCATTTATCGCCATAATATCTACCGCATGACGATCAAAGGAAACCAAAAATTCATCATGACGTGTACACAAAGAACCCGGATTCAGAAATCCAAGTGATATTTTTTTTTACTTATATATTGTATGATAAAAGAGTATGTTATCTGAACATACTTGCAATGAAATAAATATTTTCGTAGTAAAGTCAGTATATGTGCCATTTCGTTCGATCACTTGTTGCCATATTGTAGGTAGTGAAATAATCCCGTTGCTGTGGACTATACGGCTGATGCATTAACACTTCCCAACCAAGTTCTCTCAATTTTTGCTAAGTGGCCAAAGATGTGCGTGGTCTGGCGTTATCATGATGAAAGACCAATCCTTTTCTGTTGATCAATTCCAGCCGTTTTTTCTCAATTTCTTGCTTGAGTCGCATTAGATGTTGACAGATGAGATCCGAGTCAATGGCTGTGCCCAGCGGTAAAAGCTCATAATAAGCGATGCCCTTCCAATCCCACCATACACACAGCATCACCTCATTGCGTGTTAATTCGGGTTTTGCTACTCTTTGACCATGATTTTTTCGCACGTTCTTCTCGTAGGTGATCCATTTTTCATCACCAGTGATCAATATTTTCAAAAATGGTTCGGTTTCATTACGTTTCAATAGATAATCGCAAATGAGTACACGATTCATAAGGTATCTTTCAGTGACGAGTTCACTGAAAGAAACCTAATATGTACCCAAATATCGAGTTTTTTTGTATAGCCAGACTTTTTCAAATGGGTCAAAACTGTTTTAGGTCAATCCTTAATTCCTCGGCTATGTTGTAACTACTAATATGCCGATCTTGCTCCACTTTTTCAAAAAACGCATTGACTTTATCCGTATGAGACGACCAAAGCGAGCTGCATTTTGACATCAAAATTCCCGGACTGAAAATGCTTGAACCAACTTTGTGCTACTCTTACTCACACTGCATATGGTCCATAAACGTCAAAAATTTTTTTCGCAGCTTTAGTCGCATTTTTCCCTTTTTTATAATAAAACTTTAGAATATATCGAATTTCTTCGTTAAATTCACTTATTTTGGCGGACAGAAAAACAATTGAAAAATGGCGGGAAAGTGTTTTTTTACTTTTTATTTATCTTTTTCTTAATGTCCTTTATGTATTGATATTAAAACCAGCCAGATACAAACAGCATAACCAAAGAGATTTTTCTTTAACCTTACAAACAATATAATACAAACAATATACGAAGAAACTTTTTCCCCGACCTATTATTAGCACAAGTCATTCGAGTTTTTGAAGTTATACTTCTTTCGGGGCGTTTGGAAAAAAATATGAGAGTGAATTTTTAACGATGCGTGCGCACACCGACAGCTAAAAACTACACCATGAAGTTGTTACGATGCGCGCGCACACTGACACCTCAAATCGACAACTTCATTGGGTAACTGTCTCTCAAGTTTTTTTTTTTTTTTATAGGATTGGGTGACAAACGAGCACACAGTCCACCTGATGGTAAGTGGTTGCTGTGACCCATAGACATCTAAATCTATCTTCAATAAAGAATCAAAATGCAGATGCGTTGTCACCCGTGAGGACTAAGATGGAATGCCTCTTTTCCAGTAAAAAGCTGCTATTTTACGCTGGTATTCTGTGAGAGCGTGGTCCTTCCCCGGTCGAGCCGACCCATTCGTACTACAACTATACTACTAATATAGCTGCAGCATGGCTCTACCACGTAAAGTTTTCGTGGGAACTGATAACTATATTTAAGGTACTCGTAGTTATTTTTAGTTATTTTTGTTTTGTTACGCTAAAGAAGTATAACTTCCTACGTGCGTACATAAGTACACACACACGTTTTTTTTTTAAATAAAGTGAGGGTAACAAATGAGCACAGTACACCTGATGATAATTGGATGCAAAAATCTATAAATACAAATATCTTCATAAAAAAATCAAGATGCAGACGCGCACCGCTAAGGACTAAGGTCAGTGTCTCTTTGCCAGTAAAAGAGACTCCGATTCTCGGTCACTCACGGTGTGAAACACAATCGCAGTGCGTTTTTTTTTTAATGGAATAAGGGTGACAAACGAGCACACAGTCCACCACCAGGTGGACCTGAAGTGGATGATGTAGCCCATAGACATCAACATCTATCCTCATAAAAGAATCAAAATGAAGATGCATTGCCACCCCTGATGACTAAGATGGAATGCCTATGGAAGGTGCTAGCCAATGCCAAAACCCCCTGTGCCATATTCGTTAATTACGACACACTCGTATGTGGTAATTTGTATAGCCATAATTATTCACTTTTCGTTTCATTGAGATCGCGTATGTTGTTTATTTCATGCAATTTATTAGAAACAAATTTTATCTTGTCACTACCACAAGAGATAATATATTTATTTATAACATACTAGCGCTCTGCCCTGGCTTCGCACGGGTGATATCTGGATTATACAACAGCGCCACCTACCGGGTCCAACCATGCCTATAACCTTTGCGGAAGTGCAAGTAATATGTCGATAAAGATTTACCGCAACTGAACTGTATGGCGGCATATAAAATACGAACAAACAAATATTAATTTTTATATATCAGATTTAATAAAATTACGTGGTAGAGTCACGCTGCAGTTACATTATAGTTGTAGCATGAATGAGTTAGCTCGACCGGGGTCCGCTCTCTCAGAATACCAGTGTAAAATAGCAGCTTAATGCTGCTGTGTTTCTTATGGTGAGTGTAGAGAACAGGAGACCCTTTTTACTGGTAACGAGACATTCCATCTTAACCCTCAGGGATGACAACGAATCAACATTTTTATTCTTAATCGAGGATAGTTATAGATGTCTATGGGCCGCAGCATCCACTAACCATCAGGTGGACTGTGTGCTCGTTTGTCGCCCTAATTCTATAAATAAAACAGACTAGATAATATATTTATTACATTAATATAATTACGTGGTAGAGCCACGCTTCAGCTACATTATCGTTGTAGCACGAATGGGTCGGTTCCACCAGGAATATAAATGTCTGACCATCTTACACTTACCGTCAGATGGACTGTGGCCTCGCTTGTCACCCTTATTCTATATTAAAAATAATCAGTCGATTATACTGGCTATCTACATCCTTTACACCGGAACTGAAAACGGAAGAGAATCGAATAGAAATAAGTTGTTTTTTTTTTTGAAAAAAGGAACTGACTACCACATTGAAGAGGTTTTAAAGTGGTAGTGCTTCTTTTCTACCATGTTAAAATTTGATAATTAAGGTTTTCAACTTTTTGGTTCTTTTTAAGTCAATTCCTTTAAACCTTAAAACTTATTTCTTTATCAATTGTTTCCATCCATTAATCAACTCACTAAGATTATTATAATTATATTTTTGTAATAATTTTTTTATCCCATCAAGTTATATACTCCACATAATAGTACATGTACTTGTGCTAGGCGGCAAAAATAGATAAAAGGGTAGTAAATCAATAAGGTAAACATTATGTATACCTAAAGAATTTTGAACAATTGTAATATTTTAAACCTTAATTTTCTTAATAGCAAAGTTAGTATGTAAAACAGACTTCCAAATTATTCTAGGGCTCTGTTATGCTGTTGAATTCTGTAACCTCACATAAATTACATTTGGGGCCAAAGGTCCCGCCGTAAAATTGTCTTCAAATTAGATTTGAGCTTTTATTAAAAATATATGTTCGTCATGTGTTTGAAATTAAATTCATTATAGTTTAATGAAATGTGAAGATAATTTACATGACAAGTAGAGTTTTTAATACTCATTTTTTTCACAAAAAGAGAAGATTAAACGACGCACAAAACAGTTCACTATTGGAATCGGGCTTCTTTCACAATTTGGCGTACTTTTCCGTTTGGGTAAGAACCACCCTCTTACTTGTCTCTACCGTCAAATAGTGCAAGTACTGCTGAATTCCGAACTGAAGGATAAAGAGAGACATGTAATACAGTCTGTGAAGCATTCCATCTTTGTTGTCTGAAGTTACCATCAGGTGAACTGTAAGTTGGTTTATCTCTTCAGTTTAAAATATATATATAAATTATTACAAGAGTCATCCCATTAGTATATAGATTTCCCAAGTGAAAAAATCAAAAAAACTAGTCGTGCAGTTTCCAAAAAACATACGGTGGAAACCGTGAAACTTCCCTTAATTTTAAAGTCGGTTGAAATAAAACTAAGCTTCGATACATGTAATGAACGATACAAACGATATTTATAGCTTATAGCTATCATATGGTCCTCTTCCGCAACAGGGTATGCTACAAACTCATCGCTTTACAACCGGATTTGCAATCACAATACTAGATTTTGCCCACCATTAATCATAGAAGTAAAAATGTTGATCATAATGTACTCCAGACCGAATTTCGGTCATGGCAGCTAGTCTTAACGGAGACTAGTCATCTGCGCAGAACAGGATTATAGTGCACAAGAGCACAAGTACAAGTGAACTCTCTATTCCCTTAATCTCACAGTGCGATGTAACGGCAATCCGACACGACCGAATGGGCATCAGGCGCAAGACAAAGACCGAGGCTTTACGTGCTTTCCGAGACACGGGGGTGAAACACCTCTAACTTCCCAACTCCGAGCTGCTACTGGGAATGTCTTCACAGAAAACCAATAACTGATATTTTGGCCCAACTCGGGATCCGAACTCGGGACCTCATGAGCTGTAGCGATTACGACCACTAGACCAACGAGGCAGTCAATAATATAAGTGAAAAGATGACAAATAATCAATTTTAGGTTTGATTACGGGTATAAAAACATAATAAATAATATTGCTACGTATCATGCAATTTCTTAAGCAAATTGAAAGAGTTATGGTATCATGAATTCGTCCTTCGTAAAATTAAATCTATGAAAACGTCATGACAGTCAAAGGGATAGTTAGTTAGAGGAACATTTTCTTATCAATCCAAACGCAACCTTGATTTGCAAAAGCGATACTTTTTCCTTCTTAATGTTATGAATTAGTTTTTTATGATTTTAAGAGTTTTTCAATTTATCTAAATTTTATGCAGCATTGTTATATCCATACGATAGTCCATCTTCTGTTTATGGCTACTGCAACCCACTCCTGCAACCAACTCCATACTAAGAAGGCAACCCCACGAAGAATAGGTAACCTGCGAAGAACAGATAGTTAAGTTTCGAGAGCGATGAAAGATTTTAAACAATATATTTATGTCTGAATGAAATTAATTTATTACTATTTATTTATTTATTAATTCACTTCAATACTTCATTAACCAGATGATTTGACATTACTACGAAGAGGACTATAAATTATAGTTGATAAGGAAAGAATAATTATTAGTGCATTGGCTTTTATATGGTAGTCAAAAAAAGTTACTGTAAGTATGACAATTTGGTTAACAATAACAGTTAAACGGTGAAGTCAACGTCTTCTATGACATTATAATTCGTAATCTAATATCAAAAGCTTAATCGGGCCAATGAGGGCTAATGATTTTCTGCTCGCCAGATGTCGCTAGTTGACACTGAGTTAAAGTTTTTTGTTACACAATGTAATTTAATTGAGAAGTTGGTTTTTAATGAAAGTTTATCAGTTTCTAGAGTATTATATTAATACACAAAACAATGTCGAACACGTGTCGTATTGTCGTCGGTGGTGTGTCTTTCCTAGTGTAGTAGTGGTGGGAGTAGTGGTGCTGGGATTAGTGGTGACGGGGATAGTGCACGCAATTGAGGGAGGGCAGGAGGTGCTCTTCAAACTAGGTAAGACACTTAATTTTATTTTATTGAGCGGATATTGGCAAAGTAAATTTTTCCAACTTTTGTACTTTTATGAATATCTGTAGTTTGGTTTATTTATTTTTAATCTTATTAATGTAAAAATAGCTAATAGTACAAAAGAAACATTAACCTTTACATTTTCGAACAAATTAACTTCCTCGCTATGAAATCTGTCAAATATTATACCTCACTTTCTAGTGGCGCCGTCCTGGTGGCAGAAAAAGTCGTGGCTGCCTTCATTCATGTTCGACATGTCGTTGTAATTCTCGTATTATGGCTACTTGCAAATATTAGACGCTTAGTCATAACAATTTTAAGGCAACAGGTTGTTATGAAAGTACGGATACTTTCAGGCTGTATAACTAGGTACAACGGTTTTATAATAATTTTTGTTAATGCTGTGTGCCAACGCTGTTATTGTACCACAAAAGCGTAAGTAATAGACTGTACAACAACCGAATCATAAATCACGCTATCGAAGTTTATGAATGGTTCTGCATTTATAAATCAAGCTCCGTATAACCATACGGCACTATAAGGTGGTTCCCGGAATTAACACCTTACTCGGTGAAACATTCCAGTGTGATATTATGTTGCCGTACTCGTCATTGTCTTCAAGAACCCCTTCCATTTCTTCCTTCGCAAATACAGTTGTTACATATTGATAATAATTTTTTTTGTAACAATTTATAAATACAGATTATTAATAACCACTTATCAAAAACTTATAAAACCTATATAACCACAACCAACTGTAAATATATGTGTATTCATTCTTACCTATTTCTGACCAACAGAATATCAGAGCTTTCACTGATGTGTTCCCGTCTGAAAGGTATAGGGAGTACAATTACAGGATGTAAGGCATTCAATCTTAGTCTTCAATCTCTATATAGATCCGTTGTCACCTAGGCATCTATTGTCTACATTGTTTGAAGTTAGCTGCAGGTATCCATGGATTGTGAGTGGGTTTATCACTTTAATTTGATAGAATGGATTAACGGTTGGGACTTACGTAACTTTAATACTGCTCGTATTGAAGAAGCGATCGAGCGGAACCAGGGCTCCAAAGTCTTTGCTAGAGATCTGTCTGCCAGAAAGAGCCAACTGTTGAAGCTGAAGACCGAGTGTGACAGCGTCGTTTCAGGGACACCTGAGATTTTGAGTGAGATTGAGAGGTTCTATGGGCAGCTGTACACATCATCGTTGGAGCCACACGCAAGTGTGAGTAACGATTAAAGAGCAAGTCTTATCCGACACTATTCCGATGATATTCGGACGTCAGTCTAAGCGAGAATAGAATGGCTCTCCAGCACCTTAAAACGGCAAGGCCCCAGGCGAGGATAGAATTACAGCGGAGCTTCTGAAAGCGGGTGGAATACCGGTACTTGAAGTTCTTCAGAAGCTCTTTAATTCCGTCCACCATGGTGGCACTACACCGGAGGCGTGGAGCAAAAGTGCGGTTGTCTTGTTCTTTAAGAAAGGCGACAACGCTCTCTTGAAGAACTACAGACCGATTTCCTTCTGAGCCGCGTCTACGTGCTGTTTTCGAGTCATTACGAATCGTCTCGCATGCAGACTCGACGACTTCCAGCTTCCCGAACAAGCCGGCTTCCGAAAAGGCTTTAGCACCATAGACCACATACATACCCTTCGGCAAATTGTACAGAAGTCCGAGGAGTACAATTTGCCACTATGTCTGGCGTATGTGGACTATGAAAAACCTTTGATTCCGTGGAAATTTTGGTGGTTCTGCAGTCCCTTCAGCGGTGCCAAGTTGACTGTCGGTATATCGAAGTGCTGAAGTGTTTGTACAGTAGGGCTACGATGGCTATCCGAGTACAGAACCAGAATACGAAACCTATCCAACTGCAGAGAGGTGTAAGACAGGGTGACGTTATATCCCCGAAACTCTTCACCGCTGCATTGGAAGACGTTTTCAAGCTACTGGACTGGAAAGGATAGGGTATTAACATCAACGGCGAGTACATCACTCACCTTCGATTTGCCGACAATATAGTCCTTATGGCAAAATCGCTGAAGGACCTAAACACTATGCTCAATGATCTCAATAGTGTCTCCCAACGGATAGGTCTTAAGATGAACATGGACAAAACAAAGATCATGTTTAATGTCCATGTCACACCTATGCCGGTAGTTGTTGGGAGCACTAAGCTCGAAGTTGTTGACAAGTATGTTTACCTGGGACAAATAGTCCGACTAGGTAAGTCCAACTTCAACCGAGAGGTCAATCGACGGATTCAACTCGGCTGGGCAGCGTTCGGGAGATTACGACCCATCTTCTCGTCAGGCATACCTCAAAACCTCAAAACTAGATTGTACAACCAGTGCGTGTTGCCAGTGATGACCTATGGATCTGAGACGTGGTCCTTCACTTCTGGCCGTATGAGGAAGCTCAAGGTCGCTCAGTGAGCTATGGAGGGCTATGCTCGGGGTTTCTCTGCGTGATAAACTTAGAAATGAGGATATCTGAAGTAGAACCAGAGTGACCGACATAGCCCAACTGATTAGGAAGTGGCAATGGGCCGGCCCTATAGCTCGAAGAACCGACAACCGATGGAGAAAAAGGTTCTCGAGTAGCGGCCTCGTACCGGCGGACGAAGTGTAGGGCGTCCCCACACTAGATGGAGTGACGACCTGGTAAGACATGCAGGAAGTCGATGGAAGCAGGTGGCTCAGAACCGTGCTTTGTGGTGTTCCTTGGCCTCTCGCCTATGTTCAGCAGTGGACTTGTGATGGGCTGTAATAATGATGATGAATAACGGTTACTGTTTCTTCAAGCTGTGTTTCACGCAGCTCGAAGCCTTATTGCTCGCCTCTGCTTAAAAGCACTCGCATTTTACTCTTTTATCGACCGCCAAAGTTAAATATGTGTTAATCAAAAAAAATAAGTTACTTTCTCCTTAGGATAAGCTGACAAGTTGTGGCTGGCATTGGTGAGGCTGTGGATGGATGCAAAAATCATCTCCGTGGCCATGCTGATATGTGGCGAAGGTTGAACGTCATGGAGATATAATTGGTATGAGTATAAATTAATCCATCTTTGCCCTCGCGAGGCAGGTATGCGGATGCATTTCCCGATTAATAAATGTAATAAAAAAGTTGGTATACAACATATGATGATGATAATATGGTGGCGGCGTCAAGGAAACTAATCATTCCTTTAATCGCGTGGGTGGGTAACACAAATGTTAAATATAAAAAAGGCGAGGTATTATAGTCGGCGTAGGAGGTTGGAAGTGTCCCCAAAATGAAATAATAATAATTTTTGCGGACAGATAACACTTTCGCTCTGTCATATACAGACACTGTTGATTGACGAAATGGAGACGAAATACGTTCATTTCCCGGACGAACATGAGTAAGAAGTACTCTCTTTGCCTCTGCGTCACCACGGCGCAATAAAATCAAAGTAAGTCTCAAGTTCGACTAGATTGAGTGATGACCAGGTAAGAAATGCACGAAGTTTATGGATACACGTGGCTCAGGACGGACTTTGTGGTATTCCTTGGAAAGGCTTTTGTCCAGCAGTGGACTTGTGAAGAGCTGTAATGATGATAATGAAGTTTAAAGCTTTAAATCCGTGTTGTGTTCTTTATTTTATTAACTAATTTTTTTTTAAAGCCTTAAACAACACACATTGATCATGAGCTGTGGTGACCCTAGTGAATATACGAAATGATAGTCTTGAAATTGTTGTACTGCTATCGGTTCTTAACATATCTGCAAAATTTTAGGATCATCCCAATATCCGAATATGGGTGAAAAATTACTTACTAAATTGTATCACATTCATACATATATTCATTTATACAGGTCAAACTAATAAGAGTGTATTAAAAATTATTTAATTTATATACATTTTAAAGTATACATAAATACAGCAACGTTATTTAAAAATAAATAGGTACATATTCACGGTTCAGTTATAAATATTTCCGTACTTAAAGAGACATCTTCAACAATAGGAAAGAGGAAAGTCGTTATCTTCTCTGAATTACGACCTACAATTTTAACGAAAGTCCTCATATTTTATTCAAAAAATTTTAATTCTCTCTCTTGACGCAAATTTGAACAAACAACAGCAAAAACATCAGACATCAACACAAAACATTTGACTAAAATAAATCATACAAGTTCATAACACATGGCATACGGGCCTCATTCAGCTTAATTCTACATTCGAGATGAGAATACTACGCTGGTTTTCAATGGACCTGTTTTAAAATGTGAGATTATTTTGTGAATATCGCAGGACAGCCTTTAATAATATGTATCAAGCTCTAAACAGGGATTTCACCCGAATTGCGTAGCCCTGACCCAGTCACGCGTGGCGCAAGTGGGCAGTTCTTTTAAAATGTTCTTGGAACGACCTGTATTCAGCATTCGATTGAAATGGCCTGACAATATATTAAACACAATAGAACGATACAATAAACAACTTGTTAACAGATGTATTACATTATTGACACTGCTCAGCGTCTCTAGTTTGATAATTAATAGAATCAGGCGTTACTAAGCGGAAATCCATTATATTACAGTTGGTAAAGATTACTTTGTCTATATCCGCGTAATTATTATTTAATTACGCGGGTATAGGCAAAGTAGTTAGTTTTATAAGCGGTAGAGCCATGCTGCAGCTATATTAGAAGTATAGTTGTAGCACGAATGGGTCGGCTCGACCGGGGAAGGACCACACTCTCACAGAATACCAGCGTCAAATAGCAGCTTAACACTGCTGTGTTTCGTATGGTGAGTGTAGAGAACCGGAGACCCTTTTTACTGGAAAAAGGCATTCCATTTTAGTCCTCACGGGTGACTGCATTTTGATTTTTGATGTCTATAGGTCACGGCAACCACTTACCATCAGGTGGACTGTGTGCTCGTTTGTCACCCTTATCCTATAAAAAGTAATCTTTACCAACTTTAATCTCTAGTATGAGTAACTAACGTCTGTCATACATGAGTTGAAATACCATCTTTATATAGTCCACAACGTCTTTCTAGTCTTTTCTATTAAATAAATTAAATTATTAACAAAAATAAACCCGATTGCGTAAAATAATTAGCTTAAAAGATATGTAATAATAAGCTCTATAATCTTATAGTTTTAGCAATGTAGAATGCATTATGCAATGTGTTTTGCTATAACATAATGGTATGAGGTGTTGCAGGCGAAGATAAACAAATATAAAAATTAAATAGATTTTCACTTTACGTAGTAGAGTCACGCTGCAGCTATTACGTTTATATGAAGAAAAAAATCACCTCAAATATATTTTTTACTTACTATAAGCCAGTGTGACCACAATCCCACCTGGTGGTAAGTGGTGATGCAGCCTTAGATGGTAAATCACTGTCTTAGCGTAACAAAGCCTATTCACTCTTGCCTTGAAGACGCCCAGATTGTATTTGGACGGAAATATAGACGCCGGCAAATTATTCCACTACTTTGCTGTACGCATTACAAAAGCCGAAGCAAACCGTTTGGTTCTAAAGCGTGGAATATCGACAACAAAGGGGTGGAGACCCGCCGACCGCCTTGTAGTCCGATGGTGGAACGGATAGGGAGGAATTAAAACGTGTAATTCCTGAGCACACTCACCGAAATGAATCCTATAGAATACCAAGGGACTGGCTACTCTGCGCCTGTGCTCGAGACTGACAAGATTGGTTTCAACCAAATCAAGGTCACCAATGATCCTCTTAACACGTCTCTCCACTGAGTCCAACGCTGCCAGGTGGCATTTTGCAGCACCAGCCCATATGTGACAGCAGTACTCACGCACGACCGGACTTGCGCTTTATATAAGGTAAGAAGCCGCCCGGCGTGAAGTACCGCCGCACCCTTTCAAGGACACCAAGTTTCCTTGTGGCTGCTTTGGCTCTGGACTCAATGAAGTGCCCATAGTTGAGGTTCGGAGAAAATTCAACCTAACAACTGAAGGCGGTCAGTGTACTCCAAGGATACATTTTGGAAAGTAGGAGCCAAGGTGAGCGGGCTCCTTTAGCGGTGAAAAGACACGCTTGTGTTTTGGAAGCGTTAAATCTCACGAGATTGGCATCGCCCATTCGGGAACTGCCTGTAGTGTAAGACTCACGCTCAACCATAGCCTCTCTTACTGACTGGATTTGATCCCGACTGGCGGGCACTTGGTTGGTATCTCTCCACAACTGTGCTGTCGTCTACATACCCATAAATACCGGAATGAGCAGATCATTTATATGCAGCAGGAAGAGAGTTGCAGAGAACGGACCCCGAGGAACACCGGCGTTAGTCGCCACAGTATCGGATGAGCAATCATCGACGACGACCCGGAGAGACCGTTCACTCAGAAAGTCCTTCACCCAGAGAACCAGGCCAGGGGATAAGCCGTACGCTGAAAATTTGCCCAATAGACTAGCGTGCCAAACCAAACTATAATAATATAATATATTTTGGACATTCGCCCTCTTTCTGGGACAGTCGAGTAGTACTTAATAACAATACAGTTGTAAACTTTAATTGACAAGATATGTTTATAGTCGGACATGGAAACCTCGTTATAAGTAATATCAATTTACGACAGCTAAGTAGACGGTGACCCGACGACATGAAATAAAAACATCGCCTGGTGGTTATAGCACTGTAAAACGGAAATATACTTTAATAGGTACTATTTTTCTCCGGAATTTTAGTCGTTTGACATCAAGTAAGTAGTATACAGGGTTATTTTTCAAAGACCAGCCAAATTTAATAATTAAGTTCAACGTGCTTCCATTAAAACATACTTCAAACCGCCGAAGAAGATTAGCAGTTTTACCATCAGTCAAGTGTAATGTCCTCTGCAAGATGAAGGAGTGTATCAATAAAACCGCGTTAAAGAACACATAGCTGATATGAAGAATCGACGCTCCGGAAGTCTGCTGTCTGTGAACACGTACAGGATCGCCCCATCACTACATTAGATTTGATAGACCACAATCCTCGCTAAAGAACACCGATTCCTTCCAAGGATGATTCGCGAGGCTATTGAAATCAAAAACATCCTAATTTCAATAGAGAATATGGTTGTACTACCGTCTGCTTGGGATCCTATAATTAATAAAATTAAATCCCAACCCTAGTGTACAACTGCAAGACTTCAAAATACTGTAAGTTCATACTGCGTAGATCGTAACAAAAATTAATAATTTTAATCTGGAGGTAACCGTGGTTAACTATGACATTGGGACGTTAAACACCTCAGTCGCCCCCGCGACCATGGGCGTTGTAAGTGCTTGAAACTTCGGGAATATAAAATAAGTGGATATACGCGTTAAAATTTGTAAAGACTAGTTTTATTTAAATGTAGTGTTCGCGTAAATATAAGAAATCATTTTGCCCTCTTATCATTTTATATTTTCTTTTGTATAGCTAATTCGAATTTTATCGAGGGGCGTTGTTTAGAAGTAAATTTAAGTACTTGAATGCCGACGACCTCGGGATTTAAATTCTATAAAGCTCAATTTAATTAAAGAGAAGACAATGGATTTCTCCCTTACAGAGTTTCAGGCAAACTTGCATAACATCATCTCAGTGGACTTTTTGAATGAACTGAAATAACGATGACATGACATAATTATTAAGAAAGGCCATAAAGTAAAGAAAAAGAAGAATTACATTATATATTTTGTGTTTTTAATAAAAGTGGTAAAAGTTCTTACAGTTTATTTTGTGTATTTTTCCACCCTGAGTACATAGATAAAACGCCTCGTTACCAGTAAAAGTCTCCTGTTCTCTACACTACAAAACACAATTAGGATAGTCTTTCTTCTGCTGAGCCTACCCGTTCATTACAACTATCATCCCATAATACAGCTATAGCGTGGCTCCATTATCTAAAATAATTATGTTATACTCTATATTATATTAACACTTTACTGTCCGATTTTCAATAGTAAGTCAATAGCAATGAACTATATATAGTACACAGGACAGTGAGTGGGTTAATATTACGCATGTTATGAAAATTTGTTCAAGTTTACGTTAATTTGTAACAATTTTACCTCTAAAAATTGTTATATATCATAAGGAAACGGCCAAAAGGTCCTCTTATCGATCGGTGGATAGTACAGGCTTCCCATAACTTGTGTATTATAGTTCGCCGTTCAGAGAATGCGTTCCTGACACGTCGCGATTGAACTGACGACGTAACTTTGTAATGGCGTTGCAGTTACGATAAAAATATTTTTGCTGGTTGTTTACCGTTTTAACAATTAATGAGCATTAAAACAACATTATTATATCAATAATCAATGAATGTTATAATTTTGTGCCAAACTGAGTGTCAAATAACTTGGTAAACAATATTTTCTAAATCTATACTGCGCTATTACAAGGTTATATCAGCGCTTTATATTTGTAGTGCTGTGCTAACAATAACAGGCAATAACAGTATCGTAATCTGTTCTTATACACTTATACTTTATAAAATAATACGTTTTGTTTTTCTTTTAAGAATTTGAAAATAATGGACTATAAGATAACTTTTATTAAATATAAAAATAAAACTACGACCAAACCGAACGCGCGAAAGAAAGTAGCATTTTATATTTAGGTTGAAAATGGTAACCCCAAATGGCGTTATGGGCCGCCATTTTGTGGCTAAAACAGTCGTCTGTTGTCGTTTCGTGCGCATAGACCACGTTCTTCAAGTGTTTTCGATCTGTTTTATTTGATTACCCGGCTTTCGTTTAATGGACTGTTTCTGCTTTTCAAACTGATATCGGCGCTAAATCGGACTTCGATTGTGTTTTGTATTGCGTTCTTTTTACTTTTGTGCATAATAACGCCTAAACGTGGACAAACATTGAAAAGTGGAGCCCGCGAGTTAATCATCAAGCTGCAAGGTTACTTTGAGCGGAGCGGCAAAATGGCGGACCCTGTTACCTGTCGAACAAGTACAAGAACGCGTCTCTCAGGCGCTTGGAGTTAGCAAACGAACGATAACAAATATTAATAAAGAAAAGTTCGGCTCTACTGGCACGGAAGATAATATTTTACGTACTCCGAAGAAACGTAGAACTAAACCCGTGACAGATATTGACACCTTTGACGCCGATGCAATCAGAAATCATATAAATGGTTACTATTCCAGAAATGAATATCTCAACAGGAAGAAGCTTTTGGCATCGTTAAGAGAAGCTGGACTGTTTAGCGGGGGTAAAACTGCTTTAACCAAAATCTTAAAAGATATTGGTTTTTCGTATAAAAAAACAGACAAAAGAAAATTTTATTAGAACGATACGACATAATTTTAAAACGGATAAGTTTTTTGAGAGAAGCAAAAAATATTGATAACTGGGATAATGTCGTGTTCATTGACGAGACATGGCTAAACGCCAATCACACGGTTTCCGTTCTTGGACGGATGATACACAAGCGTCGACGTCGAAAGTACCAATGGGTACCCGTCTGATAATATGCCGCAGGTTCTGCAAAATACGGCTTTGGAGAACGCGTTACTGGCATTTCAATCAAAACCACAAATGAATACCACGAGGAAATGAATGCCACTACATTTAAAGAGTGGTTCCAGAACGTGCTTTTGCCCAGCCTACCAGAGCCTTCTGTAATATTCATGGATAATGCCTCCTATCACTGGTTCAAATACAGAAACCACCTACCCAAGCTAATAAAAAGAAGAAATGGTGGCTTGGTTACAAGCAAAAGCTTTGACGCAAATATGCAGATGCTAAAACCAGAGCTAATTAAATTAGTTAAAGAAAATAAAGCGGCAAATGCGATACGAAATCATTGCCAATATAACGCGATTGAGCTAATCTGGGCTCAAATAAAAGGTTACGCCGCGCAACAATACTTCCCGCCATTCAGCACGAAAAGATGATGACCCTATTAAAAGAAGCCTGCGGGAAGTCTGAGATGACTGGGCAAAGGTTGTTGAGAAGACTAAAACCTGATTGTGGAACATTTTGACCGTGATATCAGGATTGATTCTGTTATTGATAATAATATAATTATACATATAGGCGAAGATGATGATGAAGACACCACCTCCTCAAGCGAATCGAGTCTGATTAATATTCTGTACGCACATTCAATTCAATGTACTTTATTGCATAGAAATACAGATTGTAACTTTGTAACAAAGAATAAATAAAACAATTTTATTATATTAATATTACCTTTTTGGTTTCCACTTAAATTACTAAAATATAAATTTTAAATGATTCCGCCAATTTAAAACGAAAATAATCTTAAAAATAACGCGACGGTTCATTTGAGGAACGGTAACGAACTCAGTGTTATTGTGCCCATCACTAGTCGTGACTAACTGATAGGTGTCAGGAACGTATTCTCTGAACGGCCGAACTATAATAATAATCATAATATGTATGCCTGACTGGAAAAGCAACCTTACCTGAGATGTAAAGTGCGACATAAGACGAAGTGTAAAATGAGCTATGGTGCTGTGGTGTTCCGGAACTAAATAAACAAAAGAACGTGGCGCTGACAGTGCCCTCTCGCATTCACTTCTACGCGGAACGCCAGTGCGAGCGGACGTTGTATACCAGCCGTCTCGATTTCTATATATTAACTGTTTTATTGATGCTCCTTTAATTGTACATACACGTGAACAACACAAGTGGCGACGAGGTCAATTGTAAATATGTACTCGTATAACGAAACTTATTATCGAATCAAATATATATTCCAAAATAAAACCACTGAAAGAAAGGAGGTAAACAAAAAGTGCTGTGATAAAATTATGCTATGCTTAGAAGTTTACCTTTGTACTGGAAAATAATAAATTAATAAGAAACTAATTGGTAATAGCAAAATAAGCATAAATTTCAGTACGTAACCTTTAATTGAATTCTAATGATTGTATTTGATTCTGTAATGTGATCGGAATAATTTTAACAATAAACCTAGTAGTGAAGAGATGAGAAATCATCCAGCACTAACGAAATAAAATTACATGTCTGTATGGCAGTAATTTAAACAATATACCTAGTAGTGAAGAGATGAGAAATCATCCAGCACTAACGAAATAAAATTACATGTCTGTATGGCAGTAATTTAAACAATATTCCTAGTAGTGAAGAGATGAGAAATCATCCAGCACTAACGAAATAAAATTACATGTTTGTATGGCGGTAATTTAAAAACAATATACCTAGTAGTGAAGTGATGAGAAATCATCCAGCACTAACGAAATAAAATTACATGTCTGTATGGCGGTAATTTAAAAAAACAATATACCTAGTAGTGAAGTGATGAGAAATCATCCAGCATTAACGAAATAAAATTACATGTCTGTATGGCGGTAATTTAAACAATATACCTAGTAGTGAAGAGATGAGAAATCATCCAGCACTAACGAAATAAAATTACATGTCTGTATGGCGGTAATATAAAAAACAATATACCTAGTAGTGAAGTGATGAGAAATCATCCAGCACTAATGAAAAAAATTACATGTCTGTATGGCAGTAATTTAAACAATATACCTAGTAGTGAAGAGATGAGAAATCATCCAGCATTAACGAAATAAAATTGGAGATATGAGTATCCCCATTAACTCGTATCTACTAATGTGTTTTTAATAGTAGGGGTGCGGTAATTTTGGTACTGCAAAATTGAAAATTATCGGCCGGTACTAATCAAAAAAGAGGTTGGTGTTACTTTCTCAGTTCAATGGAACAAAATTAATTAAGTATTATATGAGAGTGGTTTCTTTTAAGTAAATTACTTCATAGGCCTGAGAATCTATGCGGACGGCCTATGTTCAACAGTGGATTCGTATTCGACTGTAGTTAAAAAAAACACTTACCTCAACAGGAAAACATATTTGAAATAAAACAATTTTAAATAAATATATATTTAATATGCTGCTATAATCATCCAATATTCTATTATTACATTGTTACTTATTTCTATATATCTTTAAATAGGTTAAAATAAATAAAAAAAAACTTGCATAGATTTAAATTATTTCAGATGAATAAATAGATATAAAAATTGAGTGACATACCCACTACTAGTTAGTAAACATCCTGGGTATATTATTAGAATATAACTAAACAGGTTAAAATAAATAAATAAAATTTGGAAAATCCAAAAGTGCACGCCTCGAACGCTCATGTAATGTTTGAATAATCAATTTACTTTTATTAATCACCGAAACACGTATTTCTTTTAAAGCTACAAAAAAATGTTTCTGTTTAATTAACACGATTTTTTTGACTGCTTGATAGCGGTGATTCATATTTTGTTACCGAAAAAAAATGTCAATAATTTAAAAAAGTATATAAATGAACGGGACGGTTTACAATAGTGAAATTCAAAAGGCTTCCCAAGGTTTAAAATCTAAATAATAATCATTTTGATTTTTTGATGTCTATAGGTCACGGCAACCACTTATCATCAGGTGGATTGTGTGCTCGTTTGTCACTCTTATCCTATAAAAAAAAAGTAATCTTTACCAACTTTAATCTCTAGTATGAGTAACTAACGTCTGTCATACATGAGTTGAAATACCATCTATAGAAGTCCACAACGTCTTTCTAGTCTTCTCTATTAAATAAATTAAATTATTGACAAAAATAAACCCGATGGCGTAAAAATAATTAGCTAAAAAGATATGTAATAACAAGCTCTATAATCTTATAGTTTTAGCAATGTAGAATGCATCATGCAATGTGTTTTGCTATGACATAATGGTATGAGGTGTTGCAGGCAAAGATAAACAAATATAAAAATTTAAATAGATTTCCACTTTACGTAGTAGAGCCAAGCTGCAGCTATTACGGCTATATTAAAAAAAAAATCACCACCAAATATATTTTTTTAACTAATTATAAGCCAGTGCTTGACCACAATCCCACCTGGTGGTAAGTGGTGATGCATCCTTAGATGGTAAATCGCACTGTCTTAGCGTAACAAAAGCCTATTCACTCTTGCCTTGAAGACGCCCAGATTGTATTCGGATGGAAAGATAGACGCCGGCAAATTATTCCACTCCTTTGCTTTACAAAGCATTACAAAAGCCGGAGCAAACCGTTTGGTTCTAATGTATGGAATATCGACAACAGAGGGGCAAAGAACCGCCGACCGCCTGGTAGTTCGATGGTGGAAAGGAGAGGGAGGAATTAAAGCGTGTAATTCTGAGCACACTCACCGAAATGCATCCTATAGAATACCGAGACTGGCTACTCTGCGCCTGTGCTCGAGGCTGACAAGATTGGTTTCAACCAAATCAAGGTCACCAATGAGCCTCTTAACACGTCTCCACTGAGTCCAACGCTGCCAGGTGGCATTTTGCAGCAACAGCCCATATGTGACAGCAGTACTCCATGCACGACCGGACTTGCGCTTTATATAGGTGAAGCCGCCCCGGCGTGAAGTACCGCCGCACCCTTTCAAGGACACCAAGTTTCCTTGTGGCTGCTTTGGCTCTGGACTCAATGAAGTGCCCATAGTTGAGGTTCGGAGAAAATTCAACCCTAACAACTGAAGGCGGTCAGTGTACTCCAAGGATACATTTTGGAAAGTAGGAGCCAAGGTGAGCGGGCTCCTTTAGCGGTGAAAAGACACGCTTGTGTTTTGGAAGCGTTAAATCTCACGAGATTGGCATCGCCCCATTCGGGAACTGCCTGTAGTGTAAGACTCACACGCTCAACCATAGCCTCTCTTTCTGACTGGATTTGATCTCGACTGGCCCGGGCACTTTGTTGGTATCTCTCCACAACTGTGCTGTCGTCTGCATACCCATAAATACCGGGAATGAGCAGATCATTTATATGCAGTAGGAAGAGAGTTGCGGAGAGAACGGACCCCCGAGGAACACCGGCGTTAGTCGCCACAGTATCGGATGAGCAGTCATCGACGACGACCCGGAGAGACCGTTCACTCAGAAAGTCCTTCACCCAGACAACCAGGCCAGGGGATAAGCCGTACGCTGAAAGCTTGTCCAGTAGACTAGCGAGCCAAACCAAACTATAATAATATAATATATTTTGGACAATCGCCCTCTTTCTGGGACAGTCGGGTAATACTTAATAACAATACAGTTGTAAACTTTAATTGACAAGATATGTTTATAGTCGGACATGGAAACCTCGTTATAAGTAATATCAATTTACGACAGCTAAATAGACGGTGACCCGACGACATGAAATAAAAACATCGCTTGGTGGTTATAGCGCTGTAAAACGGAAATATACTTTAATAGGTATTATTTTTCTCCGGAATTTTAGTCGTTTGACATCAAATAAGTAGTATACATGGTTATTTTTCAAAGACCAGCCAAATTTAATAATTAAGTTCAAAATATAAATACTGACATACACTTTTTGCAGTTTTGAAAAATATGCGTAAATAAAGTTTCTACATTTATTTGAAAATATCCGAAATTGAATGTGATTTATGGGCAACAAAGACGCGCGCCGGTGTGTGTATACGAGTCAATGCACGGAGCTTTTGCCTACTATATACTTCCTTAATGACACGCTCGTTACTAAGTTGTTAACTACGACGCGAATTATTATTCCAATTTTCCCTTCATACTTTAAACGGGCTTAGGACCGTCATAATAAATAAAATTACAAAAAAATACATTTCATCGACGACTGGAATAGTTGTCATGCAAATAAAAAGATCTACACACCTCGAATTAAATAATATTTTTACATCCACACAAAATACAGTTCGAAATACAAGTTTAGACTACAGAGCGAGGGAAAGAGGTGAAGAATAAATGTAAACAATTTGTTGTAGAAAAGATAGTTGAGCTGGAAGGCCAATTATAGGTTGGCGCGATTTAAATAATGGTTACTCCGGCGGCGTGAGCACTGAAGGCGTTTAAAAGTGGACTAGCTGGCGCTGGCCGGTCAAAACGATGTCACCCGGATGGCTACAAAGGCAGTGGAATGGTGCCGAGCATTGCCGACCTCAACCGACACGAACATCGCGTATCTATGAATAACAAGCAATATATACGCTCGCACACATTCGTAAATTATTATAATAATTTACGAATTAAAATATAATTATTATATAATTAAAATAATGCATTTCCACACATTTTGAATATAAAGGATAAAAAGGATAAAATGTTTCAGTTTTTTTCTTGCTTATTTTTTTTTCACCATTCGCTTATGTTATCTATTCTGAACCTCCTCTCCAAATTTGGCCGGTTATTGCAAAATAACCCTGTATATTAATACGTAAATATAAAACTTTGTACCCCTTTTTAAGTATATTGCGCACACCGAGGAGTGAGTGATTTGGTATAGTTAAAGTTTACGTGGAGAAGGAGTGGATAAACCTTAAATTTATCTATTTAACATTCATTGTTTACATTTAAACTGCCAATGTCAAATACACAATAGTCTGTGGTTAAACTATGTATGTTATTACTCTAAGGATCAGACTGTCGCACAGAGAAGAAATTGACACCATAAAAAATTCAAATTTTGCCTACAAATACTTACAACAAAATTTTGTATGATTTTAATGTTCCTTTTTTAATAGTCCGTGGAGTGTATGTCAAGGCTAAAAGTGTTTATTTTATGTTTTGTACATATGAGATATCTGTGTTTTAATTTGCAGATGAAAGTGAAATACAACTTGGTTAATCTACATGTGAACTGTGTGGTGCTGGTCACCCATATTTGCATAAATAACTTATCTACCATTTGAGTAAATTAAAATTAAATTTGGTCCTACAGAATCACAGAAATTAAATTTGTTGGGTGCCTTAATTCTTTATCATTTAATTAAGTAGTTTTAATAAAATTTTAGAAAAGTAATTCTCAGAATTCAGAGTTAAATCACAGTGACAAAGTTTAGACTATAATTTGATTTTTACTTTAAAACTTAACAAAACTTCAAATAACTTTTAAATAGATGAATATTGCAAAACATATGCTATGTTTTGAGGTTTCCTATCGGATAATCCACTCCCTTGTTACAACCTGTATATTATATACATATTATTAAGTTACCACTTTGTTAAGTAACAGATATTTTTAAGATAGTTTAAGTGATCATCAATGATTGCAAACATAAGAACCTCGTAAGGCCAATAATGTTGTAGGAATTTAATTCCATATTATAGAATTTATACATTTAAACATTTATTTTGTCACAGACATAAAAGGTTTATAATTACTTGGTAATTCATTAAATTTATAGGTTTGTATATTAAGCAAGCTGTATTTCACTTTCATATAAAACACAGATATCTAATATACAAAATATGAAATAAACGCTTCTTTTGACTTTTTCTGCTTTGAGACAAAGACTACAATCTTCTTTATATATAAAAATTGTTTGTCCGTGATGAACTCCTGAACTACTGAACTGTTTTAAATGAAATTTTCACCGTGTGCAGTTTGGTCCAACTTGAGAGATAGCATAGTTTTTATCTCGATAAGTGACCCTCAATATTTTTTTGCGAATTGAAGGATTTTTTTACAGGACAAAGTGTCGTAGGAACGGGCAGAACAACGTCTGCGTCTAGTTACGTCTGCGTCTGCGCAAGTTATATAGGGTTTTATGTGTTTAATATTAACAATATGACCGTAAACAAATTTTTTTTATATAAGTCAATTGAAACTTTATTAAAATAGTACCTGTAACACATATTTCAACTAAATTTAAGCTTTCTGCACTCCTTCTCTCTATAAACTTTAATTAAGCCAAATCGCATACCATTTTTTTTTTTTTTTTTGCGGATGGAAAATCATCTAATGACGCCTTTCGCTGTGGGTGGAGCGGAAGGGAGTGTCAGACTTTTACTGACTAAAACCATCCGTGTTCCTTCAGTGCCCTTACGTTCCGGAGCCGCGGTATCTCTTTCGAACAGCCCGCAGAAATACCCTACCGTGCGTGCAATATGCTTAAAAAGGGCTACAAAATTTTCGCCTCACGTATTAATACATACATTTATTTGCTCCCTCTTTTAAATAAAACTATTTTTTACGGATTTTATCGCGTATATTAACTTATTTTACATTCCCGACGTTTCTTGCACTTTACAGCACCTATGGTGGCAGGGGGGGACTGAGGTGTTTGACGTCCCAATGTCATAGTTAACCACGGTTACCTCCAGATTAAAATTATTAATTTTCGTTCCGATCTATGCAGTATGAAATTACAGGATCTTGAAGTCTTGCAGTTGTATACTTGGGTTGGGATTTAATTTTATTAATTATAGGATCCCAAGCAGATGGTAGCACCAGCCATCTTCTCTATTGAAATTAGGATGTTTTTTATTTCAATAGGCTCACGAATCATCCTTGGAAGGAATCGGTGTTCTTTACCGAGTTGTGGTCTATCAAATCTAATGTAGTGACAGGGGCGATCCTGTACGAGTTCACAGACTGCAGATTTCCCAGGCGTCGATTCTTCACATCAGCTGTGTTCTTTAACGCGGGATTTTATTGATCTTTTAGTTTGTCCTATATAAGAGAGACCACATTCACAATCAAGCTTGTACACTTCTGCATCTAACAGAGGGACATTACACTTGACTGATGGTAAAAACTGACTAATCTTCTTCGGCGGCTTGAGATGTAGCCAATCTTGTCAGTGACACCCCTGACATATGGCAGTACAACAGGCACTCGCTCGACTGTGGCCAGCTTCACTCGTTAACTGTGACGTAGGCGTGGGACCCGAATCTTATTGTCGTGCAAAACTTGCTTGACGTGTTGTAGCTCGGCAGCTAGGTGTTTACTGACACACAGATCACATCACAGATCCCTCGTGCTCTCTGAAACAAAGATTTACACACAGTAGCTAACTGTGAAGGAATATCTATCTGTATGGGTCTTTTTTTATACACAGTGTGGCTCAAGGTGTTATCAGGATTCCGAATTACTAAAACATCTAGAAAAGCTAAAAAATTGTTTGTCTATAACTCCATTGTGAACTGAATTTTAGAATTTATGGAGGTAAGATTGTCTAAAAATGCATTTACTTTATCTTGTAGAATCATGGATTTACGGGAGAAGTAAGCAGGGCTTTTTCCTCAAAGTCTTCCATGAATATATCTGCGACAATGGGAGATACAGGTGAGCCCATCGCCACACCATCTACTTGCTTGTAGAACTCTTCCTTCCACAATAGGTAGCCAAATGTAATGCAGTGTCTGAGTAATATCGCATATTCTACGGGCACTGAATAGAAAAAGGAACTATGTATAGAAAAAGGACCCATACAGATAGATATTTAAACGGTGATTCTCACCATCATTCTTCACAGTTAGCTACCGTGGGTAAATCTTTGTTTCAGAGAGCACGAGGTATCTGTGACAGTAAAAACCTGGCCGCAGAGCTCCAACACATCAAGCAAGTTTTGCACGACAATAAGCTTCGGGTCCCGCGCCTACGTCACAGTGAACGAGTGAAGCCGGCCACAGTCGAGCGAGTGCCTGCTGTACTGCCATATGTCAGGGGTGTCACTGACAAGATTGAAGATCTTGAAGCGTGCTACCATTAAAACATACTTCAAGCCGCCGAAGAAGATTAATCAGTTTTTACCATCAGTCAAGTGTAATGTCTCACTGCAAGATGAAGGAGTGTATCAATAAAAACCCGCGTTAAAGAACACATTGCTGATATGAAGAATCGACGCTCCGGGAAGTCTGCTGTTTGTGAACACGTACAGGATCGCCCCCATCACTACATTAGATTTGATAGACCACAAATACTCGCTAAAGAACACCGATTCCTTCCAAGGATGATTCACGAGGCTATTGAAATCAAAAACATCCTAATTTCAATAGAGAATATGGCTGTGTGCTACCATCTGCTTGGGATCCTTTAATTAATAAAATTAAATCCCAACCCTAGTGTACAACTGCAAGACTTCAAAATACTGTAAGTTCATACTGCGTAGATCGTAACAAAAATTAATAATTTTAATCTGGAGGTAACCGTGGTTAACTATGACATTGGGACGTTAAACACCTCAGTCCCCCCCGCGACCATGGGCGTTGTAAAGTGCTTGAAACTTCGGGAATATAAAATAAGTTAATATACGCGTTAAAATTTGTAAAAACTAGTTTTATTTAAATGTGTAGTGTTCGCGTAAATATAAGAAATCATTTTGCTCCCTCTTATCATTTTATATTTTCTTTTTTGTATAGCTAATTCGAATTTTATCGAGGGGCGTTGTTTAGAAGTAAATTTAAGACGACGACCTCGGGATTTAAATTCTATAAAGCTAAATTTAATTAAAGAGAAGACAATGGATTTCTCCCTTAGAGAGTTTCAGGCAAACTTGCATAACATCATCTCAGTGGACTTTTTGAATGAACTGAAATAACGATGACATGACATAATTATTAAGAAAAGCCATAAAGTAAAGAAAAAGAAGAATTACATTTTATATTTTGTGTTTTTAATAAGAGTGGTAAAAGTTCTTACAGTTTATTTTGTGTATTTTTCTACCCTGAATACTAAGAGATAAATCGCCTCGTTACCAGTAAAAAGTCTCCTGTTCTCTACACTACAAAACACAATAAGGATAGTTTTTCTTCTGCTGAGCCTACCCGTTCATTATAACTATCATCCCATAATACAGCTATAGCGTGGCTCCATTATCTAAAATAATTATGTTATACTCTATATTATATTAACACTTTCACTGTCCGATTTTCAATAGTAAGACAATAGCAATGAACTATATATAGTACACAGGACAGTGAATGGGTTAATATTACGCATGTTAATGAAAACTTGTTCAAGTTTACGTTAATATGTAATAATTTTATCTCTAAACAAATTGTTATATGTCATGTGGAAACGGCCAAAAAGGTCCTCTTATCGATCGGTGGATGGTACAGGCTTCCCATAACTTGTGTATTATAGTTCGGCCGTTCAGAGAATGCGTTCCTGACACGTCGCGATTGAACTGACGACGTAACTTTGTAATGGCGTTGCAGTTACGATAAAAATATTTTTGCTGGTTGTTTACCGTTTTAACAATTAATGAGCATTAAAACAACATTATTATATCAATAATCAATGAATGTTATAATTTTGTGCCAAACTGAGTGTCAAATAACTTGGTAAACAATATTTTCTAAATCTATACTGCGCTATTACAAGGTTATATCAGCGCTTTATATTTGTAGTGCTGTGCTAACAATAACAGCAATAACAGTATCGTAATCTGTTCTTATACACTTATACTTTATAAAATAATACGTTTTGTTTTTCTTTTAAGAATTTGAAAATAATGGACTATAAGATAACTTTTATTAAATATAAAATAAAACTACGACCAAACCGAACGCGCGAAAGAAAGTAGCATTTTATATTTAGGTTGAAAATGGTAACCCCAAATGGCGTTATGGGCCGCCATTTTGTGAAGCTAAAACAGTCGTCTGTTGTCGTTTCGTGCGCATAGACCACGTTCTTCAAGTGTTTTCGATCTGTTTTATTTGATTACCCGGCTTTCGTTTAATGGACTGTTTCTGCTTTTCAAACTGATATCGGCGCTAAATCGGACTTCGATTGTGTTTTGTATTGCGTTCTTTTACTTTTGGTGCATAATAACGCCTAAACGTGGACAAACATTGAAAAGTGGAGCCCGCGAGTTAATCATCAAGCTGCAAGGTTACTTTGAGCGGGAGCGGCAAAATGGCGGACCCTGTTACCTGTCGAACAAGTACAAGAACGCGTCTCTCAGGCGCTTGGGTTAGCAAACGAACGATAACAAATATTAATAAAGAAAAGTTCGGCTCTACTGGCACGGAAGATAATATTTTACGTACTCCGAAGAAGAAACGTAGAACTAAACCCGTGACAGATATTGACACCTTTGACGCCGATGCAATCAGAAATCATATATATGGTTACTATTCCAGAAATCAATATCTCAACAGGAAGAAGCTTTTGGCATCGTTAAGAGAAGCTGGACTGTTTAGCGGGGTAAAACTGCTTTAACAAAATCTTAAAAGATATTGGTTTTCGTATAAAAACAGACAAAAGAAAAATTTTATTAGAAAGATACGACATAATTTTAAAACGGATAAGTTTTTGAGAGAAGGAAAAATATTGATAACTGGGATAATGTCGTGTTCATTGACGAGACATGGCTAAACGCCAATCACACGGTTTCCGTTCTTGGACGGATGATACACAAGCGTCGACGTCGAAAGTACCAATGGGTACCCGTCTGATAATATGCCACGCAGGTTCTGCAAAATACGGCTTTGTGGAGAACGCGTTACTGGCATTTCAATCAAAACCACAAATGAATACCACGAGGAAATGAATGCCACTACATTTAAAGTGGTTCCAGAACGTGCTTTTGCCCAGCCTACCAGAGCCTTCTGTAATATTCATGGATAATGCCTCCTATCACTCGGTTCAAATACAGAAACCACCTACCCAAGCTAATAAAAAGAAGAAATGGTGGCTGGTTACAAGCAAAAGGCTTTGACGCAAATATGCAGATGCTAAAACCAGAGCTAATTAAATTAGTTAAAGAAAATAAAGCGGCAAATGTGCGATACGAAATCATTGCCAATATAACGCGATTGAGCTAATCTGGGCTCAAATAAAGGTTACGCCGCGCGCAACAATACTTCCCGCCATTCAGCACGAAAAGATGATGACCCTATTAAAAGAAGCCTGCGGGAAGTCACAAGAGATGACTGGGCAAAGGTTGTTGAGAAGACTAAAACCTGATTGTGGAACATTTTGACCGTGATATCAGGATTGATTCTGTTATTGATAATAATATAATTATACATATAGGCGAAGATGATGATGAAGACACCACCTCCTCAAGCGAATCGGAGTCTGATTAATATTCTGTACGCACATTCAATTCAATGTACTTTATTGCATAGAAATACAGATTGTAACTTTGTAACAAAGAATAAATAAAACAATTTTATTATATTAATATTACCTTTTTGGTTTCCACTTAAATTACTAAAATATAAATTTTAAATGATTCATAATTTAAAACGAAAATAATCTTAAAAATAACGCGACGGTTCATTTTGGAGGAACGGTAACGAACTCAGTGTTATGTTGTGCCCATCACTAGTCGTGACTAACTGATAGGTGTCAGGAACGTATTCTCTGAACGGCCGAACTATAATAATAGTCATAATATGTTTGCCTGACTGGAAAAGCAACCTTTATCTGAGATATAAAGTGTGACATAAGACGTAAAGTGTAAAATGAGCTATGGTAGCTGTGGTGTTCCGGAACTAAATAAACGAATCAACGTGGCGCTGACAGCGCCCTCTCGCATTCACTTCTACGCGGAACGCCTGTGCGAGCGGACGTTGTATACCAGCCGTCTCGGTTTCTATATATTAACTGTTTTATTGGTGCTCTTTTAATTGTACATACACGTGTGAACAACACAACAACACTAATTATCGAATCAAATATATATTCCAAAATAAAACCAATGAAAGAAAGGGAGGTAAACAAAAAGTGTTGTGATACAATTACGCTATGCTTAGAAGTTTACCTTTGTACTGGAAAATAATAAATTAATAAAAACTAATTGGTAATAGCAAAATAAGCATAAATTTCAGTACGTAACCTTTAAATTGAATTCTAATGGTTGTATTTGATTCTGAAATGTGATCGGAATAATTTTAACAATATACCTAGTAGTGAAGAGATGAAAAATCATCCAGCATTAACGAAATAAAATTACATGTCTGTATGGCGGTAATTTAAACAATATTCCTAGTAGTGAAGAGATGAGAAATCATCCAGCACTAATAAAATAAAATTACATGTCTGTATGGCGCTAATTTAAAAAACAATATACCTAGTAGTGAAGTGATAAGAAATCATCCAGCACTAATGAAAAAAATTACATGTCTGTATGGCAGTAATTTAAACAATATACCTAGTAGTGAAGAGATGAGAAATCATCCAGCCTTTAAGAAATAAAATTGGAGATATGAGTATCCCCATTAACTCGTATCTACTAATGTGTTTTTAATAGTAGTGGTACGGTAATTTTGGTACTGCAAAATTGAAAATTATCGGCCGGTACTAATAAAAAAAGAGGTTGGTGTTACTTTCTCAGTTCAATGGAACAAAATTAATTAGGTATTATATGAGAGTGATTTCTTTTAAGTAAATTACTTCATAGACCTGACAATCTATACGGGCGGCCTATGTTCAGCAGTGGATTCGTATTTGACTGTAGTAAAAAAACACTTACCTCAACAGGAAATACATATTTGAAATAAAACAATATTAAATAAATATATATTTAATATGCTACTGTAATCATCAAATATTATATTATTACATTGCTACTTATTTACATATATCTTTAAATAGGTTAAAATAAATAAATAAAACTTGCATAGATTTAAATTATTTCAAATGAATAAATAGATATAAAAATTGAGTGACATACCCACTACTGGTTATTATTAGTTAGTAAACATCCTGGGTATATTATTAGAATATAACTAAAAGGTTGAGATAAATAAATAAAATTTGGAAAATCCAAAAGTGCACGCCTCGAACGCTCATGTAATGTTTGAATAATCAATTTACTTTTATTAATCACCGAAACACGTATTTCTTTTAAAGCTACAAAAAAATGTTTCTGTTTAATTAACACGATTTTTTTGACTGCTTGATAGCGGTGATTCGTATTTTGTTACCGAAAAAAATTGTCAATTAATGAATAAAATACAAAATTAAAAATTAAATTAATGAACGGGACGGTTTACAATAGTGAAATTCAAAAGGCTTCCTAAGGATTAAAATCTAAATAATAATAATAGGTAATAAAAAAAATCAAAGTGATAAATTCAGTTTTTGAAAGATATCTTGTTCACATCCATACCGACCAACTGAGGCCCAAGCGAAATTATTTTAAATTAACTTTTTTTAAATTAACGTCAGAAGTATTCACTGAAATCTCCTCTTGCTATTGGTGTGCTTTTTATTATATACTCGTAAGTGCAATATACAGCTGGTGCAAGTGATTTAGGTTGTGATTTGGTGACAATAGAGCACTACATCTCCGCTTCGCATTCGATGTGTGAAATGAAACAAAATCAATGTTCAATTACATAAATTATAATTAACTGCATATCGCCCAACTATGTCAAAGTTAACCCAAGTAGAAACCTTTAATTGTGAGAGGGATCAGGCTTTTGTCGGCTTGCGGTGAGAGAAATGGAAGCGAGGCTAAAAGATATATTCATTAGCTTCAATATCCCTACGCCAGCGAGAAGTTTTATTACGTATCGGTGCATAGCGCTATAGGAGATTTTTAATAACATCCCCGGCGCATCAGTCGAACCAACCACCGATATCAATGTATATAACATCGTGATACAGAAATTAGATATTTATTTTGCACCTAAGCAAAACCTGTATTATGATCGACACTTGTTTCGCTTAATTAAGCAAGAACAAGTCGAGAAGTTCAAGAAGTTTTTATTAAGACTCCGTTATCAAAGCGCGAAATGAAAGTTTACCGCTGAAGAGGATAGGAGGCATATACATACATACATACATAAACACTCACGCCTGTCAACCAGAGGGGTAGGCAGAGACTATGGACTTCCATTTGGCACGATCCTGACACACTCTCTCGCCTCCTCCACATCCATAGTCCATATCCTCCTACGCATACACGCTGGTCGGTTAAGGGTACTCTTAATTTGGCCCATTTTCAATACATCGCCAATTTGGTCCCTTCCCGACTCTGCCATTCACCTCTGCAACATAAATTTGCTTTGTCACTGTTTCCTCATTCAATCTTTCTACATGACCAAACCACCGAAGCATTCTTTCTTAATCCTAGTCACAGCATCATCTTGCAAACCACACTCGTCTCTTATCACACAATTTTTTCTCTGTCGTTCAGATTCAACCTAACATACTCCTAATGACCGCATTTCTACAGCATTTATTCTACTCTCGTTCTTCTTCTGCCACACCCAACTTTCACTACCATACATTAAAGTAGGGACGAACATAGCATTGTGAATTGCCATACGTGCCTTTTTGGACACATTCTGACTTTCCACAATAAAGTGTAGAGCCCCATTTACTCTATTTCCTGCGTTCACTCGTCGTTCTATATCCTTATCATATCTTCCATCCTACTAAGTACACATCCCAAATACACAAACTCATCTACTTGCTCGACCAATTCCCTTCAATTCTTATTTCACATATCGTTTTACTTTCTTCTCTTTCAAAACCATCACTTTCGTCTTACTTGCGTTCACTTTCATTCCTTTTCTTTAATGACCTATTCATTAATGTAACCATCATTTGCAACTCGGCCGCCGACGACGCAAGTATGACTTGATCATCGACGTACAAAAGGCACTTCGACTTTCAAATTTTCCAAACAAATGTCCATAAATAGGTTGAACAGTCACGGGGAAGCCACACAGCTTTGTCTGACACCTTTATGGATGCCAAACCAGTCCGAGTAGGCTCCGTTGATCCTGACACAAGCACTGGAGTCCCTATACAGAGACTTCAATGCCTGTATCAACCCAGCGCTCAACCCAAATGAGTTCAGTGTTTGGAGGCATAATAAATCAAATAATCGGAAAATGCTCATCATCTGAACTGAGAAAGAAGATACTAACTAAGGGTGATGGAGTTACCCTAACTAAAATCATATCAGCCCTTGAGACTGTGGAGAGGACAGTTAAATGGGTTTCAACATAAAACAAAAACTCAAATAAATAAAATAGATGCTCAAATATCCAACCCTGGATGCACCTAATGTGGCACAAAGGCAGATCCCGATAAGATTTGGGTAATTAAAATTTTAAGTACCCAAAAAGATTAAGCATTTGAGGGCCTTTTTAGGTCTTTGTAATTTTTATAGAAGGTGCATTCCAAATTATAGTGGGAGTATAATTTGGAATGAATATAATTTATAATGCCGCTCTGTGAACTGCTTAAAAAGGGACATATGTTCAAATGGAGCGAAAAAGAACAGAAGGCAATATTTTGTAAAAGAACAATTTATTAATACAATACAATTACATCATCCAGATTTTAATAAACCATATTATTTACAAACAGATTGTTCTGGTGTGGGTATGGCCGGAGTACTAAGTATATCAGATTAGGGATGTCCCGATACCACCAAAACATCGATACCTACGTATATGAGTAGCACTTTAATCGTTTTGCGGTACTATTCATTTGAGTACTCCCAAAAGTATCGATACTTCCTCTTATCGATACTTCTTTTTACAAGTCCAAAAAAATTGTGATAGTTCAAATATTCTAGTGAAATGTATAACATAGGTACTATCATTTATAAATTTTTATAATAAACAATATACTTAAGAATGAACATAAGTTTCATTCTCTTACACAAAAAAAAAACAATTTTGGAAAGGTTTCCCAAAAAACAGTAATTGCTCTAAATATTTGGATTGCCGACATAGCGTATTGACGACGCAAAGATGCGTTCACAATTAGTGCGTGATTTGATTAGATACAGGTTCTTTTTCTTCAATACTGAGTAGGTAACGAAAAAACTTATTTGATACTAAAATTTTTTGGTTTCGAGGAAAAGGTATTTACTTGTGTCAAGTCATCCATGTATCAGATAGACGATAAAAATGAATGAAATATATTATATCACAAAACGAATTTAAAATAAGTAATTTATAAAAGTGGAAAGGCCTTATGTGATAAGGCCTTACACTTTCCTCGCCTAGCCCCCATCCGCCAAATTCGTACCGTCCGATAAGGAACTTCGTTCCAATAGTTTTTTAAAAAAAGCTCTATCCTCGGTTCCGTATAATAGTACGATACTTTCACATATTTACCATCAGACAAAGTAACTGCATTTATAGAACATCTTAGTTCCATTAATTCTAAAATTCAATTTACTATAGAGTTAGAGGCAAATTATTCCTTAGCCTTCCCAGATGTGTTAGTCATCCGAAATCCTAACAACACCATAGGCCACACTGTGTATAGAAATAAGTGGTAAAATTAAAAACATTGTACAACTGACTTCAATTTAAATTATTAAGGATAACTCAAAAACTACTGTTGAGACCTTGATCTAATTTATTTAAACCACATGAGAAGCACCAGCTTTAAAATATAAAAAGAATCATAAAAATCTGTTCACCGAGAAAAAAGTTATGAGGTAACACACATAAAAAAAACATACAGTCGAATTGAGTACCTCCTCCTTTTTGAAGTTGGTTGAAAAGACCCATACGAACCGATATTTAAACGGTGAATCTCACCATCATCCTTCACAGTTAGCTACCGTGGGCAAATCTTTGTTACAGAGAGCACGAGGGATCTGTAACAGCAAACACCTGGCCGCCGAGCTTCAGCACGTCAAGCAGGTTCTGCACGACAACAAGCTTCGAGTCCTGCGGCTGCGTCACAGTGACCGAGTGAACATATTTGAAATTGGTAGTAAATCTTCATAGTCGTGTGGTACCAACGTAAGCAAAAAAATCCTCCTATTTCCCGTTTAATGAATTTTTGAATTTTACGTTCTAAATTTATAAATTATTGATTATGTTCTTTATTGTAATTCCTCACTAGCCAAGTTCAAAAACGAGAAGGTTTCTGAACTCGGTTATTCGGCGCGTATGTTTTTTTAATGTTCACTGATTACTCGGGAATGGCTGATTAAAGTGATTCTCTATTTATTAATTAGGATATACTTAGGGGCACATATACCTTTGAAGGAAAAGTCTATTTCTAAAGGTCAATAACTTAAATTGAAAATTTAAAAAACCCCCGAAACAAAAAGAGCTGATGATCTTCAAAAGACTGAACCAATTTAGATATTTGATAAAACATATCTATGAACCACCGCCGGAAAACCTGATTTTAAATAATAATGACGCTTCATTTTATTAGACGCTAGTAATTCATTTACTTGTATTTGTTAATCAATAATATAATACGTTTATCAATAATAATATACTACAAAAGGAACTTCGTTGAAACCAGGTGTTCCACGACACTCACGCATGTTTTTTTATAGAATAAGGGTCAAACGAGCACACAGTCCACCTGATTGTAAGTGCTTGCTGTGTCCCATAGACATCTACATCTATCATCGTTTAAGAATCAAAATGCAGATGCGTTGTCACCCCTGAGTCTATAATAGAATGCCTCGTTTCCAATAAATGTCTTCGGTTATCTACACTCACCATACGAAACACAGCAGCATTAAGCTGCTATTTTACGCCGGTATTCTGTGGGAGCGTGGTCCTATTCCGGTCGAGCCGACCCATTCGTGCAACAACTATAATATAGAGGCAATATACCTCTACCACGTTTTATAGGAAAAGAGTGACAAACGGGCACACAGTCCACCTGATGGTAATGGTTGCTGTGTCCCATAGACATCTACATCTATCCTCGTCGGTTCACCCATTTAAGAGCTACGGTGCCACAGACAGACACACAGACAGACACACATAGCGGTCAAACTTATAACACCCCTTTTTTGCGTTTAAAAAATAGGGGATAAAGATTTGAATGTAATGTTAGGAATGAGGGTAAAAAAAAATAAAAAGAAATACGCACAAGTTGTAAATACGCACGAGCTGTAATTTCCCACCCGTTCTAACAGTATAAAATATCGCGCAGGCGACTAAGAGAGAGCAGTCTGTAATTCTACGAGTCTCACTGTCGTTACTATGCCCGTTGGGGTATTCTACTAGTATAGGCAAGGAAGAACGTGTTGCTGAGAGGCTGCCCTGTGTTACATTGAGATGGGTGGTGTTACTGTTGGTTTGCATACTTTAGTGTTATTATGTAATTGTGTCCTTCACGTTACACCGGTGCGTGTTTGTGACGGGAACACGTTACGGTTGGTCGAACTGTATTGTTGCAATGATTGGTTGCGTGGACAGGAGAGCAAGTTGAGCATACGCTCTCACAATTTTATTGTCTTTAACAATTGGCCACCAGAATGGTTTCTGATGGTAAGGCGTGCTTGTTACCGAGTAGTGTTCTTTTATTTAAATAATTTTGAGAATAATTTCTAACATCAGAAGTGGAATAATTTCTTGCAGTATCTCTTGTGACTACATTCTAGCTGTTACATTGAACTGATGATTTTCCTTAGAGCACTTAAAAGGATTGAATAATGAAACTTTTAATAAAAAGTGCAATTCGAATTCAAAAGTAAAAAAAATCCCACCCAATATAAATTTTAAATAAAAAAAATCGTTTTCGAAGGTAATTCTTCGATACATTTTGTCTTAACACCGACTTTCAGAAGCTATTATGAAGAAAATATTTTATTCCCTTTTGTTTTTGAAGGCGGTTTTTTATTTATGCGAATGCTATCAATGTTGACGTTACTCCAATATTATTTTATATGTAAATTCTAATCTAATGTTGGTGGAATATGTTGAAGACAAAATTTTTATATAAGGTCAATGAATGATAATAAAATCCGTAAAAACTAGTTTTATTCAATGTGTTGTGTGCGCGTAAATTTATGAATTCATTATAATAAAAGATCGTATTGTAAAATCATCCCGCTTGCCAAGGGTGGCAACTATGAGATAAAAAATCTATGGGGGATTCCTATATTCAGCATTGGACTTTTGATAGGTTGTAATGAATAATAATAATAATAAAAATAATCCACTCTATAGGACGTTATTTTTGTGATAAAGGACTTACCCTCTATCCTTAGCCAACGACCCGCCAGAATAGAGCATTTCCGACCGGGAGACCGTATGGAAGGAGAAGGAGCTCCACGGAGGTTCTACAAGGCTCTACATGAGCCTTTCGTAGACACAGTTGCCTCCCCCACTGGCTACGTTTTGGTGACCTCTTCGGGAAACCAAGGTTTTGTCTCAATACAGGATCAGGTTATTAAGACCAACAACTATGGGAGATACATCCTAAGGGATGGCACCGTCGACATTTGTCGAGCTTGTCGCCATCGATTAATCACTGGGCATGTCATCTCTGGTTGTTCGGCGCTTTCTAACTCTGAGTACTTGCATAGGTACAACCTAGTAGCCACGATTCTATACCAGGAGCTCACTCTGAAATACGGTCTCGTGGATCGGAAACTGTATATGTACATGTTATATGTACATGCCGGAAGCCGTGCTCGAAATTAAAAGGCTCTACTCAGGCCATCATCACAGACAGGACCATTCTTGCGAATAAGCCTGATATTGTGCTGATGGACCGGGCACAATCAAGGATATTTTTGGTCGACATAACCATTCCGTATGACGAGAACCTCGTGAAAGCCGAAACAGATAAGCGAACAAAATATCTGGACCTGGCTCACGAGGTTACCGAAATGTGGGTGGACTGCGGACCGAAATTATACCTGTAGTCGTTTCTGCGAACGGGTTAATCCCAGTCAGCCTCTCAGGTCATCTGAGGCGACTGGGACTCCGTGACGGACCGCTCCAAGCTCAAATGCAGAAGGCGGTGCTCCTCGATACCGCCCGCATCGTCCGCCGGTTTTTCCTTTTCCCCTAACCCTCGGCTGTTTGGTCTCCCCTGCAGGGCTTCCATCTGGTTGGGTTTTATTTATTTATGTATTTTTGTGTGTTTATTTTATTGATATTTATGTATGTTTATCATTTTCATTTACAATTATATATTTATACAGCCCAACCAGATGAGAAAACTATATAGATACCCACATAATAATAATATTTTTTATGGATGATGGACAAAATAGAACGCGCATAGGGCCGCTGCCTGGGGTCGCCGGGTCGCGTCTGGAGCTGGCGCTGGACGCGACAGCATGCGGGCCGCCAGCCGAGTGCGAGGTGCTGCACGACCACCTAGCAGCCCTCGCATCCATCATCCCCACCAGATGGCTTGGTGTCGGCAGGGTCTTCTCGGACTCGGAAAACGGCACCCGCCGCTGGTGGAGTACGCCACATGCGTTGGACAAAAGATATGAACATAAACGCATTGCGGGTGTACTATAGGGCGAAAGGAAGAAACTGGAGAGATAGCGTATCGGGCTTGGATGCACCGCTTTTTGCTGAGCTGGAGCCGTCTGTTCCCGTCACAGAGCAAAACCTGGCAGACCGAGTTCGAAACATCATACGCTCGAAAATATTTGATGATGCCGAACTCGAACGACTACAGCGTGAGGCTATTCCCTCATCGAATGAACCTATAGCTGGGGATACGGCTCTTAAGGCCATAGACCAGCAGCCATATGGAAGCCGCCATGGATCTTTCCGCTTTGGTTGATTCAGGCGATGATGGAATGGTCACCGAAGAACTAGAGCAGATGAGGAGTAAATTGGAGCAGGCGATTGTGGAAACCCTAAACCCTAAGCAAGCGGAATCGGGATGTCGTGATGGCCTGAACCCATTGCTGGCAACCTTTTGAAACCAGCCGGGACCTTTGCGATACGGACTCAATACTCTTTAGCGCCACTTTGGCAGTTTGCCTTATTGTTGGTGCCAAGCTTCCCATGGATGTGCTACTGGGCAAAGTAGAGCTATCCCAGCCTGGAGAAGAAGGATTGAGGACCATATCGTAAAGGCAGTGGCCTCATCGGCAGACTGATAAGCTTCAGGTCGGGCAATAATAGGCCGAGAATTGTGCGCACCGTCAGGATGGCGTTTGCTGGGACAAATATCAGTTTGTCCCAGCAAACGCAATCAAGGTTGACTTTACAGTTTGAGACTTCCTCGGCAGTGTATGGGGCAGTTGAGTACGAGCCTTTGTCATCTGACGAGCGGATGACGGCTGCGGAGAACCACATAAGGATAAGAAGGGTATCTTCCAGGGCGATTGTTTGAGTCAATCTGGTTCTGCCTCTCTCTTAACCCTCTCAGTACCTTACTGGAGGGTTCCGGGAGGATTTCATCTTCGGAAGGTGGCACAAAAGTGACCCACCTTTTCTATATGGATGATCTCAAATTATTCGCCTCCATTCGTTTCGTGATTCGATCGAATAATAATTGAATGGATGAATTTTAAACCATATATTCTGTGAATTAAAATCATTTATTTTCAGGAGACGAAAATGTGAAATTCCAAAAAGGACTCATTCATAACTTCCGATAGATGGCTGTTTCTTTTTTTATAGAATAAGGGTGACAAACGAGCACAGTCCACCTGATGGTAAGTAGATGCTGTGGCCCATAGACCTCCATTTATCCTTACTTAAGAAAAAAAATGCAGATTCGTTGTCTCCCCTGAGGACTGAGATGGAATGCCTCGTTTCCAGTAAAAAGGGTCTCCGGTTCTCTACACGCACCAGACAAAACGCAGCAGCATTGAGCTGCTATTTTACGCTGGTATTCTGTGAGAGTGTGGTCCCTAGTCCAGCCGACCCACTCGTGCTACAACCATAATGTATTCGTAGTTTACGTGATTTTTGAAGCACTGCACTGGGTTGAAACACGGCCTACTTCCTGCCTCTACTAAGATGGTATGTCTCCATACTAGTAAAAAAAAGGATGTTTAGTTTTTGCCTCTCACCATGAAACAGTACTCACTAGATTTTTATACTAAATTAAGCTAATATTATATAAAGGCCAGGTAAGAGCATGTTCTGTCCACAGTTGAGTTAATCCATTCTACCTACAGGCATAATGCAGCTCTAACGTGATTCTACAACGTTTACATTACGTGGCAATTTTACTATATATATCAATAGAGAAATGTTATCATAAACAAAAATAATCAAAGAAAACCAAGTCTTTAATAAAGTGGTGTTTGTAAGGACTTGGTAATAATATAATTTCTAAACTTAAAAGTCCCCTAACCACAAAAATTAAGTGACTTAATATTTCAAATTGCGAAGGACACTTATATTGATTAAGTTGTGGACATTTATAAGCCTCGTTGACTTTCTATTTCGTTATTCACGTTGTTTTAATGTCGACAGCTTACTAATAAAATAAAAGATAATTAAGAGGCAATTCTCAAAAGAATAGGAAATTTCAACATCCCTATTATTTTTAAGCTCTACGACAAGGCGGAAAACAAATGCTATAGCGCAAAAGTAGCTAGTTAGTTCCAGCTTCTGCTATATTTTTGTATATATTTGACTGATATTCTAAACATAAATTACAAATATGCTATCACTGTATACTTTCGTATCTGACCACCTTTGCAGAAGATCAGCGTAAGATAGCAACTTAATACTACTGTGTTTCGTGAGTGTTAGAACCTGGACGCTTTTCAATGGAAATGAGGCATTCCATCTTAGTCCTCAGGGGTGATAAGGCATTTTGATTCTTAATCGAGGATAAATGTAAACGTCTACAGGCCACAGCCTCTAACTACCATCAAGGGGACTGTGTACTCGCTTGTCGCCCTTATTCTATAAAAAAGCGACAGAACTTCATAACTCATAAGACTTTTGCGCCGTATCAAAATTACGCTGCTTTTATACCTGAGTCTGAAAATCTATACATAAGAACAAGTTTAGTAGGTGGTACCGTTTTCTACAAGTTCACCTGTGTAGATACCACTGCACTGCTATGTTCCAGTCTGAACGGTATAGATAGCCAATATAATTACAACCCGTGAAACATTCCATTCCATCTTACATCCGCAGAAGTAACAACTCATCTCTAGTCTCTTCGCTTGAAATTGGCTGCAGGTTTCCATGGACTGCAATAGCCATTTACTATCAGTTGGACTGAAAGTTCATATTTTTAAGAAAAAAAATTACTCGTCAATATACTTATTATATAGCAATTACCGCCCCTCACAATGTCAACATGCAACAACCACTATCAGAACACCATATTCATCTTCCAAGCCAGCTGGTCACCGTGGAAGATCACGACCAAAACCGTCCAAACAACCCTCCAAAAATGAAACAACCCCACAAAAACATTATACATTCTGACATACGACGTTAAAACACTTTCATCATATGATCGTTTGATAGAGCTAAACGAAGCTCTCAAAGAAACTAAATACGACATATTAGGATTAGCTGAAACAAGACGCATTGGAAACAAAATCGAAGAGCATGAAAACTTCATCTTCTGCTATACAGGCCAACCACCTGGAAGGCATGGCATAGGTTTTATAGTTAAATTCCATCTTAAAAATAATATAGAAAGCCCCCTTGGACTTTCTGAAAGAGTAGCCATATTGAACCTGAAATTCGACAGTACCAGCTTATCCATCATTCAAGTCTACGCCCCTACTGCACAAGCAAGCGATGATGAAATCGATAACTTCTATGCGACAGTAAATATAAACTAGCATACAAAGACTTCATACTGATGGACGACCTAAATGCTAAAATTGAGATACCAAACAATGAGGAACATTTAATCACGAAAGCACATGGATATGGAATCAGAAATGAGAGAGGACAAAGACTAATTGAATACGCCAGTGAAAACAAATTGTTAATTTTGAACACTTTCTTCAAAAAAAAGAAACAAGAAAATGGACCTGGAGATCACCGCATGGAGTCAACAAAAATGAAATCGACTTTGTGCTGTCAAATCGACCTCATCTGTTTAAGCAACAGGCCAGTAAGAGCTACAATATCATATGATACACATTTCAAAAAAAAAAATAGAACAAAGTTTACTAACTGTCAACATAGCACAATAACAAGCGAGGAAGAAATCACCAAGTTCAAAGAATATCTAAACTCCTACATATCGAAATATCAAATGTTCGCCGAGACTACTATCCCAGTCCAAAAATATTACGATAACTTAATCGGAATCATCTCCTCAAGCTTGCAAAACGCCCGAGTAGCACAAAACCCAAAGAAAGTCCATAAAATAATTTCAGAGCGAACATAAAACTTTTTAAAAGAAGACAAGACCTGCAAAAAAGCTTAAAGTTTTTTTTACCAACTGTTCAACAATGCATAAAAAGACAACGCCAACTACAGATATAAAACTATGGAAAAACACCTACGCCAAACTGGAAGCACGAAAAAGGCATACAAAGAGCTGAAAGCAAATAAAACTTGGATCGAAGAGCTAAAACGAGGCGAAATAACCAAAACAACCGCTGCGACATCATCAGCATAGCGACAAAGTTCAACAGGGATCTCTACAGCACAAAAGAGCCAGAAGACACCAGCCACGAGAACGAAAATAACAGCAGCGACGGAAACAGACTAAAAAGACCCAAATTGAAGAAAATGATCTCATTGAGGCATTTAACAAACTGAAACTAGACAAAAGCCCGGGCTCGGACAACTTAGCAATCCAGACTCTAAATATAGCTGCCCCAATACTAGCTACACCCTTTACAAATTTATTCAACTCTATCCTCGAATCTGGAGAGACACCCACTCAATGGTCTGAATCTAACATAATTTTTTTATATAAAAAAGGCGACCCGAATGATTTTGGGAACTATAGACCTATAAGTCTGCTGACGAGTGCATATAAGCTATTTTCTACAAATCAAGATCTCTATATTAGAAACAAAACAACCCGTCGAACAAGCAGGGTTCAGAAAAGGCTTCTCTACCATCGACCATATTCACACACTCGAGCTTCTCATCGAGAAATATCAAGAGAAAAGTGGACCAAAGTAGAAGTAGTACTTGGCATATATCGACTACAAAAAAGCATTCGATTCGGTGTCACACAGCTATATCTGGGAAACTCAAGCAACACAAAATGTGGAAAACGAATATATAAGAGTAATCAAAAACATAAACAGTAAGAGCAAAAGTAGAGTTAAACTAGAAACAGCCGGTTCTTGGTTCCCTGTAAAGAGAGGCGTAAGTACACTATCACCTATATTACTTATAGCCACATAAGAATCGATTATAAGCAAGCTCAACTGGAGCTAATTCGGTATAAAATTAAAAACTAAGTACTTAAGCCACCTACGTTTTGTCGACGACTAGGTGCTGCTATCAGAGAAAGGAAAGGAATTACAGCGTATGTTAGAGTCACTAGACAAAGCTAGCAAGCTCGCCGGGCTAGAAATGAACCTCTCTAAAACTATGGTAATGACCAACAGCACCAAGGTACAAATATACGTCGATAACGAGCCTATCCAATATACCGAAAAATGTATTTACCTAGCTAAGCAAATAACCTTCGAGAGACTAAACAACTACCAGAAGATTGAGCGCAGGGCCCAGCTAACATGGAATAAGTACTGGAGGCTTAAAGAAATATTTAAGAGCAACATGCCAATCAAACTGAAGACTAAGGTTATGAATTCTTGGCTTATACCATGCCTGACCTATGCTTGTCAGTCATGGAAAATTACCAAAAATATCATAAATAAAATTATAACGTGCCAAGGAGGAATGGAGCGGAGTATGCTAACATAAAAATAATAAATAAAATAAGGCATTCAAAAATACGCAACATCACAAAAGCAACAAACGGCTTAGCACAAGCTCTCACATTAAAATGGAAGTGGGCCGGACACATAGCACGCCTGCAAGATCAAATGTGGACAAAAAGAGTGACAGAATGGAGGGGGCCAGTGAGCAAAAGAAAGAAAGGGAGACCTCGCAACAGATGGGAGGATGAAATTAAACGCATAGCGGGTCCAAACTGGATACAAACAGCGCAATCCAGATAAAACTGGCTCAATTTGGAGGGGGCCTTTACCTGCAGACGGGTTCTTACGGAATAATTTCACTAACGTATCAAAATTATTTTTATGAAACTGTAACTACCTACTACTAATATAATAAAATACTATTTTTTTTTGATACTAACAAAACTAATTAACTTTGTAAACTAACATTTCTGGAAGAAATAAAAGGCTTTTATTTTTATTTATTTATTAATGGTAACAGTACCAATAAGACCCATCATCATTATCAGCCCGTAAATCTATTACATCGTTTAACGACACGGACTCCGCCCGATATAGAGAGGATTTGCCTTAATCGTCACACTTGGCAGGCGGATTGATGTTCCTAGCACTAGATTTCTCGCTACTTTAACGCTGCTGTATATTTTACGTCTAGCTTAAACGCAATAGATATTGCCATCTATTGGAAGCCATAACATCTGGCATTTTAGATACCCACGGGGCGAAACGGGGTGATGGATTTTCTTACGCCCCCACCACAGACAATATAAGATTACAGTAAATGTATATTTTATTATTATATATAGTACTAGCCATCCGCCCCGGCTTCGCGCAGGTGTTTTCTGGGTCTTTAATTATTATATACAGTATTAGCCCCAGCGTTGGGCAGGTAATTATCCATCCATAAGTCATCACTGGCAACACGTACTGGTTATACAATTACACGCACTGGTTGTACAAAGATTTTACTACAAACATACGATACAGAAAAATATTTAAATTTTATTTCTTTAGACTTTTGTTAGATTGCTGAGCTTAGATCACACTAGACCGAACACAATAATAACACAAAAAGACGATTTTTAAATCAGTGCAATTAAGTAATTGCAATTATTCAAATGAGTTACACTCATTTGAATAATCCTGAAGCGTAAAATTTTTGATTTCAAAATTGGATAATTTGGTTACAGTCTCTACTTACGTTACGCATATTCAATGATTATAATAATTTACCACAAGCTCAGCGTTGAAGGAAAATATCGTGAAAACCTGTACCGTACGAAAACCTGCATGTCTAACGAATAAAAATGTTTCGATAACACGTGGAGTCCGCTAACTCTTGAAGTAACAACGCAGATTAATCTACATAACCAGTCCAGAAATGAGACCAGGCGCGTGTCCAGCAGTAAAACGTATAAAGGCTGTAACTCTACTATTTCATAGCATGTTTACGCGAATTAAAAATTTCTCTCAGCCTTTAATTGTACTCGTTCTCTTTCTTATCCTACTAACCGAAACAAGCAGTAGGTTCACTACTACTAGGAGATACATATATTTACTTAGAAGCGTGCCAGTAGTACATAGTTCCAACTTAGATATACTAAAGTTGTCATTTGATTTAAAAAATATATTGTTCAAAAGGAAATAGTTAGCTAGCTATCTTCTTCTTTGTCATCATCAGCCCGTAAAAGTTCACTGCTATACATGGGCCCCTCTTGTTGTAGGGAGCCATGCCAAACTTTAGTGTTAAGCCTGGGAAAATGTTCCAAGCAATGAATATGATACTCCTAACATTACTAATCTCATATCTGGTGTAAATACGAGGTGTTAGACCATATCTGGTCATCTCTTGCGACAAACACGAGAGGAATCAGAGTGCTGACGGGTTTTCTTGTGTCGCCATAACACATCGAAAAATTCAACGTTTGTGTTATATTTTTAGTAGAGTTCAGTAGTATTCTATAACAAGTAGGGAGCCAAGTTCTAAAACTCGGAAATATAATATTTGGGCACACATCTTGCTATGTAGTGGTGGCGATAAAGTATCCATAATCACATTTCATTCAGTGGTTGTCGTAAGAGGCCACGCTCTCACAGAATACCAGCGTAAATTAGCTTAATGCTGTTGTGTTTCGTCTGATGATTGTAGTGAACCGGAGACCCTTTTACTGGAAATGAGGAATTCCGTCTTAGTTCTCAGGGGTGAGAACGCATCTGCATTTTGATTCCTAATTAAGGATAGATGTAGACGTCTATAGACCAAAGCGTTACTTACTATCGGGTGAACTGTGTGCTCGTTTGTCACCCACAATTATACTAGTAATTAATTAAGTAAAAAGTAAATGACGACTCCGTAGAGCAGTGCCTAAGCGTTTGGCTGCGGAACTGCAGGACCGAGGGTTCGTTCCCGCACTGAACAAGTGTTTCTATGCTGTAAAATAAATAGTCTGCGTCTGGGTGCTTGTTTTTAACGTTAGTTTTTTTAAAGGGTAAAAATATTGTTTTTTTTTAACACTTATTGGATTAATTAGCTTTTATGTGTATCAAACACTATGTACAAACCGCTAGAGTTCTTCACATAGATACATAATACTCGTTTACTAATAGTCGCTTTCAAAATTAGTGCTCATTATAGCTAATGTTTGTAGATGAATCTATAAAAAAAAACACAAAATATTTATAAACAGGTAATTACAAATAACTTCGAGTTTAATTATATAATCGCATTCTTACCAAAATGTGACTTTAGAGGGATATTATCTTTAGCTACATGTAAGGAAACCTAATTAACATACACATAATTGTGGAAGTTTTAAGTCCACTGATGAAATAACAGTTCGTTTTAGTTGGGCTTAAATCTTCGGATTTGCAATGTTTGCCACAAATATGTTTTAACATGTGAATCTTTTTAATTGGTACATGTCCAATGTTCAATGTCCCCAACTAATTTCAGCCATTAATTTTAAAATATTTCTGAAGAAATAATATAAATAAAATAACATTTTTATTGAACAAATAGAATGTAAGCAGTAACAATTAGACATTAGTTTCTAAGTATAGCTCGTTTCGGATTGCCGTCCCATCGAACTATCAGAGTTAGGAAATAGTGTTTTCAAACGACTTCAAAAAAGGAGGAGGTTCTCAATTCGTCGGAATCTTTTTTTTATGTATGTTCACCGATTACTCAGAGACGCCTCACGTTTCGTACATAAAATTTTTACTATGGAAGTTGCACCAGCCTGATGGTGGAAGCCTGTATTCAGCAGTGTTTTATAGGCTGTATGGATGCATGAACACAAAAATAAACTGACAACTATCGTACAACGCAAACAGCAAATTGTACACAAACAGCAATCACGCCTTGAAAATATCACAAAAATTTTAACGGGAAATGTCGAGTCAATTTATTATTCAAATACGTTAAACATATTTGAATATTTGCATGATGTATTCGTCAATCACTGTTACGATTGTTATTTTAGTGAATATTCTTGTTTTTATTCAAGTTTTCTGTCATGTCAAAGATAGTGTGGTTCGATGGTTAGTGCAACTGCAACTGTGTGTGTTTCTGTTAAAATAATACTAGAAAACAATTTAAAAAAAAATATTACAATATTGTGATATTTTATAGGAAAATGCAGACTTATGTATATATACCCAACCCTCGAGAGCAAGGGCGAGATGACTTCTACCCTAAAACTTAATTCCTACATGACCTCTATTATAACGGACCATTAGGTCTCTATCAACTTTGTCTCTAAACGCCAACTTAAAGTAGCCTATTTAAAGGCCTAAAGAAGTGGACAGGTAACAGCTAATATCTTTTTTTCAACCGACTTCAAAAAAAGGAGTAACTTGAACCGATTATGATGATTTTATTTGAAAGCTGGAGCTTTTCATGTGGACCCATATAAATTTGATAAAGATCTGACTAGTACTTTTTGAGTTATCCATAATAATGCGTATTTAATTGACTTTGACTACATTGATGATGTTCTCATTTTATTTATATTGAAGTCGGTTGTACAAAATTTTTAATTTTACCATTTGTTAATTACTATTGTTATAGGTGATAAAAAGTTCGTAATGTTGCACATAACGGGTGACTATTTTTCAATATTATTTAATATTATAAATGTGAAAGTACATCTTTTTGGATGTTTATCCTTGAATCACACTTCAACGATTGGCATAGATGATAAAAATCGATTTTTATGAAGAAATGGAGACTTTTTATAACCACTATTACTAAAGTTAACGCCCAGTGAAGCTAGCAGGTAGCTAGGTAACCTGTACTTAACCAAAGCAAATGTAATAAATATCTTTTACTTGAAAAAAAAATTTAATTAAAAAAAGTCAGGCTATAGTGCCAGCCTTATTTCTAATTATAAACGCATATTTTCGTAAATCTTAAATTTGTGTGTTTCTCAGACATTCTGTCATCGAGGCTTACTCACAATGTTTTCTTTTAACGCTGATCACTTGGCAAATCAGTGCTTAAAATTGCTATAAAACATTCATTAGTGTCGGCGTAGATCGGATTCAGTTTTATCTTATGCTGTGAAATTTTAAGGAGAGCGCTTATCCCCTGAATTACTACGGTAAAATTCTTTATGGCTAAAACGGTAGGTAATGTCGAGTACGGTGAAGAGAGAGAGAGAAAAGATTTGAAGATATAATATTGATAATAATAACATCATAACTGAAAAAGTTTGTTAAGGAGAATACATCGTTTGATGATATATTCTTTTTGGCTGAAGACCTTGCACCCAGTGCCACAATAATGAAAAAAAATCATAGTATCATAAACAACGCACTTATTGGGTTAAATGAATACACCACTCTAGTCATGGGTAACTCATCTATTTTATTTGAGGAATTTTATGAGAGGAAACGCTCGTCAACGTATAAGGCGTGTCTGCGGACATGATTTTTATATTTGTTTCAAATCCGACAGTGACAAGGCGAGTCGCCTTCTTCCTAAAGAGTTTTGACTGATAGGCGCCATTAGTGAACGCAAATGAAATTTGCGATTACTTGTTACATCCAGTAAACTCAAAATTGGGTGATACGCCGATTTAAAAAAAGGCGTGATTTAATTTTCACACGCAAATATGTGTTTTGATTGTTTTTCCAATTTTTTTTGTTATTTATTAACCTTTTTTCCCAAAACTAACACTAAGTTTTTTAGTGTTTCGTAACCAACGGGACCCTATTACCACGCCTCCGCTGTCCGTCCGTCCGTACGTCCGTCCGTCTGTCTGTCAGCGGGCTGTATCTCATGATCCGTAATAGGTAGACAGTTGAAATTTTCTCAGAATGTGTATTTTTGTGGCCGCTATAACAACAAATAATGAAATTTAAAAGGTGCTCCCCTACTAGACACGTGTATTACGAACGCACGGAACCTTCATGCGCGAGTCAAACTCGCACTTGGCCGGTTATTGCTTTTGGTACCTGTCCCTCATTTTACTTTTTTTATTGTAGCCGCCTCACATACTCAAATACACGAACATAACAAAAACATAATTACATCACATATACAAAGGTATATTTGTAACGATGATTATTATTTTTGAATATATAAAATTGTAAAAATAAAATTAACGTAAAATAAAATAATACAGTTACTCCGATGTCAAATTTTTGAGACCGAACTCATTTAGATATTGCTACTTATTACATAATTCGTAAACTACTAAAACTATTTTTAGTCGAGTCGTTCGCTCATAATGTCACTTAAGTGAGGACGTGAACGAGTACGAGAACGCTAAAATTTGCGTAAAGCTTTAAATTTGCTGTCACGATGAACTCAAACGAGGTACCTACGTACGACACCACTAATAAAATATATATAAACAAAACTCGAGCAATCGGCTCGCTTCACTGAGTGGTTTTCCCCATTTAAGTTAGTAAAAGAAAATATTTTTATTCACTTTCAATTTCAAGCAGTAAATACTTTGAGAGTTCTTCTCGCGTGATATGTCTCTTCGAATTCGCAAGAAACACGCGAAAATTCCGTCGTCGTAAAAGTATTCGGCCATTAACCAACTAACAGTTCAGTAGCACGCTAGATTTCTTTTCCTATGTAATAAAACTGTAAATCAATTTATTTTATTAAATGGTAAAAGGGTAACAGCCTACATACATCCTACTGCTGAGGATGTATGTAGGAGACGTCTGGTAATGTGATAGTCAATCCTATGGCAAGCGGCATAAAGGCAACTTTTCCTAGCAACGCAACGTCCTTTCGCTTGGACGTTTCACGAGCTGATAGTGATGAAAATAATAAGAAAAAGTAAAAAGCCTGCCATTCAACTCTAGTGCATTCGTTTGATATTTTTTTAATTTTTAATTTTCCATTTCTCTAATTACAAGGACTAATGTAAAGTCAGTTAAATAATTACTTTACCAGAAAGCAAGTACAAAATATCTAATCCACATCCACAACTTTTTCTGCCACCAGGGCGGCGCCACTAGAAAGTGAAGTATAATATTTGACAGATTTCATAGCGGGAAAATTAATTTGTTTGGAAAATGTAAAGTTTTTTGTTTCTTTCTGCACTATTAGCTATATTTTATATTAATAAGATTAAAAATAAATAGACGAAATAACAGATATTCGTAAAAGTAGAAAAATTTTAAAAAAAAGTTTAAAATGTGCAAAAAAATTAAAGAGCAAACCACTGACGTATTGTATTGTCTATTAATATAATACTCTAGAAACTGATAAAATTTTATTAAAAACCAACTTCTCAATTAAATTACATTGTGTAACAAAAAACTTTACCTCAGTGTCAATTAGCGACATCTGGTGAGCAGAAAATTATTAGCCCTCATTCACGCTCTTACACGATAAAAATATTTTTACGGGGTAGTCATTCTGCAGATTTTATTACATGCTTAGATTATGCTTGTAGCACGAATAGCTTGGTTCGATCAAAAAAAGGACCAGGCTCTCACAGAATACCAGCGTAAAATAGCAGCTTAATGCTGCTGTGTTTTGTATGGTGAGTGTAGAAAACAGGAGACTCTATTCGCTGGAAACGAGGAATTCCATCTTATATCCTCAGGTCACAACGCATTTGCATTTTGATTATTTGTCTAGGATAGATGTAGATGTTTATGGGCCACATCATCCACTTACCTTGGGGTGGACTGTGTGCTCGTTTGTTACCCACATTTTATAATAAAACACTATTTTAAATAAACGTATTCTAAAAGTAACGTGTAAATAAATCTACCCAGCTATTCCAGTTTACGAAATATGTTTCGGAGTAGTTTTTCTACGTTGTTTACCTTCACATGCGAGAATTAATAAATTAGCTCGTAAAATTCCAAATAACAATTGAAATGGTGTTGACACATGGATGGAACGGAGATTGCTCTTGTATTCTAGAAGATGAAAGGGAGTGACCTGACCCGAGCTCATCTATTGTACTGCTATTGTTGAAAGGTTATATCTTATTTCAAATAATAGAGTTTTATGGTGAGACATCAGTATTTATTTCATAACGTGATAAAAACTACTAGTTATTGTTAGGAATAGAGCAGGTGACGTAATGTATTTTCTTTGAATTATGATTCTTCAGATCGAAAAATTTTTCAAGCTTTTTACATTTGTTTCAAATCCGAAAATATAACAAGACTTTGAAAATAAGACATATCAATAATCATTGTGTTTTCTATAAATAAAAATTGTAAATTATAGAAATATGTATCACTTAAGAATTTTTAATAACGGACACGGTTGTTAAAATGTTACCTTGTTTAGAGCCTGAGCCTCAGTGGCGTCAGAGGCGGCTGGACTGTGTAAATAGTGTGAATATGAATCTCTGAGAGATGATTAGGATAGAATAGAATAGAATAATTTTTATTCAGTATAGATTACAAGAATACTTATTGAAATTCATTAAAGCTTTATCACTAGTTCTGAAAAAACCTCTGTCCTGCGAAGTACTAGCAAGAAATTGATCTGTTGGATATGCGCAGTTAAGATTCGTCACCGCTGGAGACGAGAGGGCTGGTCCTTTTCTCGTCCAATGGCTGCGACGACTACTTCATTTCAAGCCCAATGAAGCTATCCCATTGTACAGGAGACTTAGAGTATTTATAGCATAGCTTGCTTATAAATACTCTAAGACAGGATATATTATAGTGCGCCAAGTATACTAGCTAACTGCCGCTAGGACTAGGGTGCAATGTCAAAGACGAGGATAGTGACAACACATCTAGATAAGACAAATAATAATGTATTTTTCTATAATTTTACAACTTTTTACAATTTTTGTCCAAAGTAACCAGCCATACATACAGTCGAAAAACATTACCTCTTCTTTTGAAACAGTCGGATGCAAATTGAAACGTCTCATTTCCAATAACTAGACGTAATATATTTAGGTAAACAAAACAGAGGTTCTCGATTTCTATAATTGGGTTTCTTCGATAAACATTACACACGAAAACTTAATTTAATTTAGAAATTGGAATGAAGAAAACAAAATATCCTTTAAGAATATGGTCCCGCACTTGATCTCTCACCTTTTTTTTTTTAATTTATTAAGCATTTTATATTTCATTATACAATACAATACTAGCATGCAAATCTCTAGGGTTTTATCTACGCTAAAAAAGGTTCTGTCGAATTGCCAATCGGACTATGATAGTTAAGGAATAGAGTTAATTATTTTTTAATTAGTTTCGAACACCCTCGTGCACTATAATCCTGTCCTGCGCAAATGGCTAGTCTCCATTGAGTCCGGATTACCTCATTCCTCAGACATAGGTTTACTCACGATATTTTCGTTAACCACTGATTACGTGATAAATCAGTACTTAAAATTGCAAATAACAATTTTATTGGTGCCGGCGGGGTTCGATCCCATGCTGTTTGCGTATTGTGAAATTACGGCTGGCGCTTAGAATCTAAACTACGCGTCTCTTAGTATGAAACTTGTTCTGTTCAATTAGTGAAAGTTGGAACATGTTACAGGTATTGCTTACTTTTTATTATAAAACAATTAATAATGTTTAAAGGTTTAGATTAGATACCATGCCATACCACCATAGTTGGGTACCAATGGCATAATAAATAGAAAGGTGAGACAGGCGGCAGATTTTAATAGCGTAAGTCAGCTCCCGACTTAACTTTTAAATAGCTCCAGTAAAATTCCCAATAAAACTAAAAATTAGTTCTTGCTGAACAAAGCGTGAACTTTTCAATTAAATTTAACGAAAACAGTAGCATTGAAAGTTCTGAAAATAAAGAACAGAACCTGCACATACAGTGCTTTGCACGGGTGATTTCTGAATTTCGCCAACAGCGCCATCTACCGGGTCCAATTGTGAATCTAAACTATGGAGGGACCCACTCAACCACACATAAAAATATTCACTATATCAATTTTCGAGGTTTTGCGAGCTAACGCACGGCAATTGATTTTCATATACACATAAGTACTCGTATATGGACGCATGTTGCAAGGGAGCAAACACTGATTTTCAGCTGCTACGCTCGAGATGACAAAACGAAAATGAGTACAATAGAATAATCAGCGTACATTATGTATTAATGATGTGTCCTTTCAGTCCTACGATTTGCGTCTTGGGTTCAATTTAGTAAAATTACTAAAGGGGCGTGTAAGTGTAAAAGATTGACAAGACAAGTGAAAGGTAGCATAAGGTTTAGACAGCCATGACAAGTTAGCAGAAAGAATAACAGGCATTCAAATAACTCACGAATAAACAAACTTCCAACACAACATAATTCATAGCTTAAATTTTTCTGAAACGCTAATAATGTTTTTGAAGCGTGACACATAACGATTAAAAAAGACCAAAAGGATACAAAAACGCTTTAAAGATTATAATGTTTAAAAGTTTCCATTTCCACTACAGTCTATAAAAGTCCACTGCTGAACATAGGCCTCTCCCATAAATTGCCTCATAGTCGGATGTAGTCATAGTTGCTACTAGCCACGCTTGGCAAGCGGGTTGGCAGCCGCAGTTTTTTATTATTTTGAGTTGTTATCAGGAAGGTGCTGCTGCCCATCCTCTTGGTACAGTTTCCCTCTGTCATCTATATATATGAGATAGTGGATATTCTTACACCGCCACTACACGGTTTTAAAAGTATGTTTTTAATTATTATCACCCAATAACAGCCTGCAAATCATTGATCTAGGGGATTACCCTCTATGATGGGAGAAATCTATAATATATATAATATATAATAAATAGATATGTTTTTGAAATTAGAATTGTTAGACTCTTTAACTTAACAGCGGGGTTAGTCAAAATGACATTCTACGATCATTATCGCTATAGAAAATAAAACATGTGTCCAGTTCACACGCGGTGTAAGTGAAACTTTTATAAAAACACTGTATACTATATTCTATTTAATTCTCTCGTAGGCTATATCTTATAGATGTATATGTTTGTCTCTTTTTAGTGTCGAATTTTCGTTTCATCGAGTTTTAAATCACAACGATTCTAAAGAAGTTTTCATTAACTATGTAATAGATATATGTAGAATAAAATGGTATATGTAGAATTAAAAATAATTTTCAAACTTGGTGACAATATTATAATAAACAAACCCTACAATTATCCTACTCCTGATACTCTGCATTCGTCTCATTCCCTCGAAGTATATTTGTCTGAAGGCTTCACTTGTACCGCGTGTAACCTGCAAATATGTTGTTTTTTTAATGTTCTATAGCGTAAACGATCGTAGAAAGTCATCTTGGCTAACCCCGCTGGTTAGCATTAACCATTTCACTGTCCCATGAGTCATATCATATATGACTCATGGGACATTTCAATTGTTTAACTATTGTGTCTATTTCTCGGACAGGGAAGTTGTTAAGATCCATCTTTTTTTTTTAAATAAATTAACTTAATTACTTTTCAAATGCATTATTTTGTATAATGTAATAAAACTAATTGTAAAGTTAGTGAACCTTGACTACCACAAGGTTTTAATTTAAAAATCTATAATTTTTAAGATCAGACAACAAAGTCAAACTTTTAAACTATCTGATATATTTGATGCACTTCTCACAACTGTTTAGAAAATTTGTTGGGGAAGCTTTTCATGATGATACGTGCTTATTTTATAGCATAGACGAGAAATATTGGTGTCTTGTAATCAAGTGTAAAAAAGGTATATAAAGGTATACTGGTGAATCGTTCTTGCGAAACTTTGGCAAGTCATAAGTTACACGTCATGTTTGCTATGATATGTGTCTCCAATAACTATAATAATTAATTATTAATTCGTCTCTGAAACTAATGTTTCATAGAATGAACACAGAAATAACACAAATCAAAACAAAACGAGAATACCAATTGTGCTACGATAGGGTGGTGTTTAGTCAAAACAGGCTGGTTACCGCCACTTCACGACTAAGTGCGTATTTAGGTATGGGTATTAGCGTAAGAATTATCGGACATACTTTTAACTCTTTATTATCATTTACTTAAATTAAGTATTAATTATTATCTCCACATCTGTCCCTTTGTATTATCATTTAGTTAAAAGAGAGAGATCAACTTTGAACATTTCTTAAATTGACGTCGTACGGCCGTATATAGGTTAGCTGTTTGTGGAAATTCGCGTGTCAATTGAAAATATTTTTATGATCTCTCAAAATGAAACTGCTATAGAAGTTATATGAAAATATGAGAAAATGACGTCAATGGAATACCTTATTTGTATTGTATAAAGGTCAGTCCCCTGTAACCGTGGGTGTTACGAGCGCGCTCGAAATAATCGTCGACGATTAAAAATACTTTGGTAAAAAGTGACACGTGATAAAATCCGTAAAATTTGTTTTATTCAAAGTGTAGTATTAAGGTGAAATAAAAACAATATCTTATTTGTTTGTTTTTATATAATAAAGATATAATATAAATTTAAACGCAAACGTATATTGCTGAAGTGACAATAGATATAGTTCATTCAAGGTATACCTCGAAGAACACACAACCGATGAGGAAGAAAGTTTCTTGAGTGGTAGCCTCTGTAAGCAAAGTATAGGGCAACCCTTCACTTGATGCAGTGACAACTTGGCTCAGTACCGTGCTTTGTGGCATTTCTTGGGGGAGGCCTTTGTTCAGCAGTGAACTTGAGAAGGTAATGATGATGATAATGATGATGACGATATGTCTATAAATCACAGCGAATCAAATTATTATTTTTATACTTAAATATATTTGCATTTCCGTATTTGAATATGACCAAAAATTTTTATTTAAAAGTACATTAAATTCGCCTGAACGCTGTCGATCTTGGATTTAAAGTTCTTTAAAATGCAATTTACTAATAAAATGGTTTCTTTTTAATTCCACCGGAGATACTCTTACTTCGTATATTTATTGTGTACAAGGCAGTGAACTTTATAACAAATCCTGGATTTTTTGGTATAACATCTATACAAAACAATATTAAAATGTCTCACTGTAATATTGAAATAACTGCCTTCTATTGAGCTCAGGGTTATTTACATGCTATGAAGACATAAATATTTTTTTAATTTACCTGTATTTCTCTCCGGGCTAATCTTCATAATTACTGAACCGATTGTGATGAAACTTCACGAAAAGTAAGAGTGTTAAAACAGAAGTAATTTAGGCTATATTTTATTAAAAAACCAGATAGACGTTTCTAGTATATTGAAGCAACCTTGGTCACGGGGGACTGAGGTTTACGACATCCCAATGTCATATTTAACCACGGCTACCATCAGTTTTAAAATTATAAAATTTTAGTTCAGATCTACGCAGAAATATCATATAGTATCTTGAAGTCTTGCAGTGGTATGCTTGGTTTGGGATTTAATTATATTAATTAATAGGATCCCAAGCAGTTAGTAGCACCCAGCCATCTTATCTATTGAAGTTAGGATGTTTTTGATCTCAATAGCCTCGCGAACCATCCTTAGTAGGTTGGTATTCTTTAGCAAGTATTTTTCATCTACCAAATTTGTGTAATGTAATGGCGGGGGTGGTCCTGTACGTACTCACAGACTGCAGACTTCCCGGGGCGTCAATTCTTCACATCAACTATATGTTCTTTTACGCTGGTATATTGATCTTTTAGTTTATTCTATGTAAGAAAAACCATATTCATAATGAAGCTTGTACACTCCTGCACCTTGCAGAAGGATATTAGTTACACTTGACTTTACTTTTTTTTCGCATTTCAACAATCTGGAAAGAAAGTTACCTATATTTTGTCACCTATAGATACGGTTTTACATGTATTTTGTGATCGTTAGATAAAACTAAATATTTCTTGAACATGATGGCAAAGGAAACTTATATTGACATTGTTAAATTGACCCACAAATGTTTCCAACTATTAACAGGATCACTCTGATACATTAAAGTTAAAGTTTAGTTATGTCTAAGAACTTGTTAATGAACGGTGTCTCGGTGTCGACAACTTTACAACTGGAAAAGTTCTGTTGTTTAATATTGATTTGCACGACTCTAAGTGAACAGTTAACCTTAAAACGTTTAAGAAGGTCAACGACGTTCATTATTAAATCATTTAAGTTCATTGAACGAAAGTCTTAAAATTATTTATGTATGTTATTACTTTACGTATGAATATTAAAAAAGAAAAGAAAATTTTCATGAGACCATAGTCGCCGTGTAGTGGCGGCTTAAGAGAATCCGCTATCCCATATCGTCCCGTGGGTGCCGTAAGAGGCGACAAAGGGAAATGAAGAAAATATGTGGAGCAGCTTTATGATAAAAACTCAAAATAATAAAAACTGCGGTTTTAACTCGCCTGCGTGGCAGTAACAAATATCCCCCGAGGAGGCTTATGCTCAGTAGTGGACTTCTATAGGCTGCCTATAGAGATGATATAATTTTTTTAAATACTAGTAATGCTATTAACATTCCTGATATTCCCTTTAACCATTCCTGGTTAGCACGAAATGCTTGTGTTGGGAGTGGTTCACGACAGTAGTCGAATGGCGGATTCGAACTCACGACATTTTTGAGTTTGCATTATTTGCACATTATACTATTATTATTCCAAGACTAAATGTACCGTAAAAGAGAAATCATTAGTCATAGCACGATTCTTCCTTAAGTGACTATCATTTCTCTCTCTTTTCCCTTACTCTACACGTACATATCATAAAATATAAATTAGGAAAAATCGGCTAATAAATCTCCGAGATATAGTATAAGATACATTAAAATATAAAGTTATATGAATAATTTTATCCTTTTGAAATCTGTACCAGAATAAAAATAAAATTACTGCACTTGTACGTGGTAGAGCCACGCTGCAGCTATATTAGTTGTAACACGAATGGGTAGGCGTAGACTGAGATAGGACCACGCTCTCACAGAATACCAGCGTAAAATAGCAGCTTTTCAAAGTTTTCATCGATATCGAGTATTGAGCACTCAAAAATTAAATCATATTTTGTAGTTACCGACTCAAAATATCTTCGTAATAATTTTTATATTATACAAAGGCAGGCTAACAATCAATTTATAAATGAATAAAGAATTATTTTTTTGTACTAAATATATATTCTCGACATTTCTGGATCGATAATTTTGCACATAAATTCTTGGTGTATACCGATACTTCGAACCCTACGTATTTATTAAATAGGTAAAATTACGAACATTTAGTGAATATCACATTAAGTTTTTCTTTCAACACCGAACACATGGTATATTACCTCTTACTTTATTTTTATGCTATATTAAAAAAAATAGGTCCAGGGCGCAATCGAACACAATTTGCTCGCATAGGTAGGTACTGTTAAGTTTTAAAGCGAGCGTGTTCTCTGAGCTACCACGGCTCATATGTACAAATCTCAAAATTATTTAAATCGCATCACGCTTACATATAGTCGTAGTATCTCTGTACGACGCTATCTTCGTATTACTGTCGAATCCTCATGTTACCATATTTGCATAACACAGTTAAAAAAAAGAAAAAAGAGGCTATCACGTTGTCTAGCAATCACACTTAGGGGAAAGCTGAATTTTATTTCCATTGCGAATAGAGATTACTCTGGATTCATGAACGCTATATTCTCTTATTCGTGGAAATTATTGTATATTAATTCTTTCTTAATATATCTTTAAAATTTCAGATTATTTAGACTTTTGTTAGGGTGTGAAAATTAAATTATATAATTCCTTTACATACAGTCATACATACATACATACAAGCCAAGATAATTAAAGCGTGTTTACAACAAGTAAGCGCTGTTTTGACCCATTATGTTTAAAAAATTAAATCATCTGTAAGTGAAGCAAAGACAATGATGTTTACGTGTTTTAAGTTGTTAAAAATTTATTTGCTTATATTTGTATTGAAATAAAATAATAATGTGTCTTACCTAGTTTGATTACGTTTTAGCCGACTTCAAAAAAAAAGAGGAGGTTCTCAATTCTACTGTATGTTCTTTTATCTTTTTATTTTAATTAAATAGGCTATACTTCAGAAGTGGTTCAATATAAATTTATATAAAAAATCCACCTCTAAGGTTGGTGAAAATAGGGGTGAAGTTTTTAATGTTAATGAGACTTTTTAACTTGAGCTTGAAATATTCCTTGGTCTAGTCCAAAGGGTCAAAAATTTAAAGTTTAATAAAAGTGAAAGCCGATATCAAATAACTAAAACGAATAAAATAATTTCCACATAACAGCTTCTGAACTCGAGGCTTTAACTCTTTTATACACTATGTCTTAGCACCAGTTGTTGTGAATATAGTATAGAAGTTAAATTTTATTGATATTGAATCAAGCTTTCGCCAAAAATAACCAAACATATTATAAATGCATAGTTATTTTATAATTTTTATATATAACAACAAGAAAGAATTTGCCACGTACCTGTAGGTTCTCTTGTAACCCTCTTATACTGTCGCAACAGGCATTTAGCTCATCCCCAGCCCGTACTTAATAAACATAGCGACCATAACCAGTCGCCGCATATAATATAAATGCCGTTTACATTTTATTTTTGTGAAAAGATGATGTAAATATTTACGAAAGTTATGGCAGAATCAAATCCTAAGGAGCGCGTTATAGTTTACAAGCATACATCTACGTCACGCCTGTAGTCCCCAAGGGGTTAATCAGAGTCCAAAGAGCAGCGAGCAGCCACTCGGACCACGTTTATAAAATATGGGTATAGATGTTTATAAAAAATGGGTATAGATGGATATTTGTGAAATAAGCGATATGTGGCTAGCCCATTGCCTACACAATCACAAACCCAATATAAAAAAAATTTCATCGTATTTTATATACAAATTGAAGACATTTTTTCAACGTTTAATTACATTTAATTGTAATATATATGTTCCATTTTGTTCAATAACTTGTTCTCATCTTGTAGGTAGTGACATAATCCAGTAGTTCAAAATTTTTGATCAAAAAAATGCGACAAGTAGTTTTGACAGTCCTCTCTTGATTTTAACCTAACATTTCCCAAAGAATTCTGAAGAGACTGAAACTTTTCTTTTTCTCAATGTCCTATTTGTATTGATATTAAAACCAGCCAGATACGAACAGTACAACCAAAGAGATTTTTCTCAATTTTATACAAACAAAATATGAAGAAACTTTTCCCCGACCTATTATTAGTTACCTTTAACGACATGCTAGCCAAGTAGCACAATAAGCACATTCTTTTTGTTGTGATTCTCATAGAAACATGGCACCTATAAGTCCCAGACCAACATGGTACTACGCGTTTTTATATATTGTATAATTTTTAAAATTCTTTTTAATATTAATTTTAATCTATACATATAATAAAAATGTAAATAGCAGACGTCTGTACATTTTATATTTTTGTAATAAAAGTGATTGAGAGGTACTAAAAATAAGTTAATTAAATAAATTTCTACCATTTTTAGAATTTTCTGTCTGTCTGTCTGTTTGTTTGTTAACGTATTACGTATAAGGTACTAATTTATATTATAAGAAACGTTAAGGAAATTATAAAGTGTATCTTCGTGTTACATTTAGTCTTTATTTTATTAAACTCAGTTCATTTCATCAAAAGCTATGATAAATATTCTGAGTATGGGTTTACCTACGAAGTATAGGTACGAATTTGTTCAATGGTGGCGTTGGTTGAGTCATCAAGTACATTTTAAACCAATATCATATCATAATTGAATGATGTAAAATAATGTTCTATAATGATATAATTATATCTAAAACGCAGTAAACAAAAGTATTAAAGAACGTAATAAATATATACAAAATTAAATTAACCTTATTATCTAAATCTAAAGTACAATAGTTAACCAATTTCATCGATAGATGGTGTTGTTGTGCAAATGTAATACAAAAGGCAGGTTGTGGTTTTTCCTGTAGATGAGTTTTCATATTTGCTGCTAATCTTTATAGTACTCGCTGCCCTACTGTGTGTTGACAAACTCATTTATTCTTTAACGCCGAGTACTTTAAGTGGTAAATCAAATTTTAAAAGAGCTTTTAACAATTTCGTTGGTTTCGGCGAGGATAAAACTTTATTTTTTGTTTACTATGCAGGCACTGATTTATAAGTTCTTTTATGTTTTATATAATGTATCAATCGCGTCAATTGATCTCTTTTATTTTTAGAATTGATGTTAACAGCGCCATCTCTGTTTAAATCTATACATAATATAATAAATATGGTGATAACATGTTGTCTGTTTCTATACATAGTATAGTATATTTGTGACTAAAATCATTATGGGGACTGAAAATAATTAAATAAGTACATTTTTATAATTTTTAGAATTGTCTGTCTGTCTGTATGTGATATAGAAGATCATAAAGCGTATCTTCGAGTTACATTTAATCTTTGTTTTATTAAAATTTGTTAATTCTATAGAAAGTTATGATTATTATTTTGAAATTTAGGTTCGAATTTGTTCAATGACTCCATAAAATCTCAGAAATAGTAATAAAAAGATTTGTGTTTAAAAAACACGTTCTATAATAATATATTTATACTTAAAACACAGTAAACAAAAAAAGAAGTTTTCCTTAAATTAAAAAAAGGATGTTTTCTCACAAAGAACGTAGTATTGTACAAATTACAACCTTTTCTGCGGTGTTAAGATTCTCTGCCGGTGAATCGTATTGAGACTTACTGAAGAAATTTTTGTCCACCTAAGCTATGTAACGGAACTCGACTAAAAGTAACAAAATTGCAACAAAATGTCGTGATATTCTTTTTATACCCAGAATCCCTCTTATTCCAAATAACTTTCCTTTCAGTTTTAAGCGTGTTCAGTTCCCAGTAAGCGTGTGTTATGCGATGACCGTAAATAAAGCGCAAGGTCAAACTTTACGCGTTGCAGGAGTGGACCTCAGTACCGACTGTTTTGCACATGGCTAACTCTATGTTGCTATTTCCCGCGTTAGTAGCCCCCGTAACCTTTTTGTGTACGCCCCGGGTAAGTCTACTTCTAACGTCGTTTTACAGAAGCTCTATCATAAACGACTTAGAATTTTGAGGATAACGATTTATTTTGTTACCACTTATTGATACAGTAAAGATATAAATCGTTTAATATTCTCTTACCTAAACGTCAAATTCTTTAAGTAAAACCTATATACGCGAGCTACGCCGCGGGCACAGCTAGTTTTGTATAAAATTTAAAAATTTATCAGCGTAGCTTCAAACAAATTCTATCGATCTTTAGCTCGTCATGTTTTCTTTAAGTTAAAAAACGTTTACCTTTTACGACGTAAACAAATTTGAAATTAAATTATTCCTTCAATACTTTTCTTCATGAAACTACTTTAAAATATGTACACCTTGACAAGTATTAAGTTTGGAGAAGTAATCACTGATCTAATTAATTATTCTACAGGTAACTCTATAAGCACTATCCACTTTATGGAGCCGCTTGCACTATGCAATAAAAGCATCTTAAAAGTTTTGCATATTTAACAGATATTATAGCTTATATAAGAAACATTAAAATTTGTTTCACAATTTAATATTTTTTAAAAGTGTACGATTAAAAAAGATAATATGTTAATACAATGTACCATGTATTATATAGATCTACGAACCGTCAATAAATGTGATTGTGAAAGAAAGCTTCTAGGCAATAATACTGATAAAAGAATAAGTAAATGATATTGCTGGGTAAAACCCATCCAAGATATGTGCGCTGAGATTCGGGCTTGAATATTTATTACAATCACAAGCTTTGAAGTCACTGAAATGTAAAGTTTTGATAACGTGCATCAAAACCAATATATTTTGCACACCTCAAACGCGAGCGGAGAGGGTGGCCGTTATTGTCGACTTATCAATGTCATGCTACCTGTTGGCCCAAGATCCTGATCCTGGATATGACAGGAGTTCTAGAGTGATGATTATAATAGTACAAATGAATTTAAAAAATGAAAATCTTGCATTTTAATCATATTTTAGATCCGTGGTAGAGCCATGCTACAGCTATATTATCGTTGAATAAAACTATTTTTACGGATTTTATCGCGTTTAATTTTACTATTTTGATTCTCGACGTTTCGGGTGCTTTACAGCATTTCATTTATTCAATGTGTAGTGTTCGCGTAAATATAAGAAATCATTACGAATCGGTCGGCTTGACCGGGGAAGGACTACGCTCTCACAGAATACCAGCGTAAAATAGCAGTTTAATGCTGCTGTGTTTCGTACGGCGGGTGTAGAGAACCGGATACCCCTTTTACTGGAATCGAGGAATTCCATCTTAGTCCTCAGGGGAGACAACGCATCTGCATTTTGATTCTTAATCGAGGAAAGATGTAGATATCTATAAGCCACAGCATTCACTTACTATCAGGTGGACTGTGTGCTCGATTGTCACTTATATACTATAAAATAATATTTAAGTACATATATTTTAATATAATTGTTATACATTTATTTACATAACATAATATACAATATTTTATTATATACAATATTAAAACTATAATAAAAAACTAAAACTGGTAATTTAATTATCAAACAGTCCTACTCCACGCGGTATCGTGCCAAGAACGCTGGCTGCGTTTCCCCGCTGAATGGCTATACTTAGCCTTTGAGCGAGAAAAACCAGCCTTCTTATCACCAGCAGCAATGACCAGCCGCGGATGGAGTTTCTTTGAAACTTCACCGCACGTAGACCCACGGACCGATGGTCTCTACAGCAAATGGCACAAATATGTAGTCATCTCTGAGACTCATATTTGCGCCACTTATTCAGTTCAGCTGCCTCTGATGCCACCCCGGCTCAAACGAGGTACCCCTGAGATGAGAGGCCGCCAAAGTGTCTACGCAAGTAGCATCATACACTAGGGCTTTACCTCTCTCCCAGGACCAATGTCATACCGTCGAGTCTCCTGCCATCGTGTCTAAATATTCCACAAGGCTCTAAATCCGAGGGAACATTTATAGAGACAAGAGCCCTTCGGATGACATCGTTCAAAGAACCGTGCCGTGAAACCACCAGCACTTTTCTTACAACAAAGTCCGTGGAGCCCAAACTTGTCGACGCTGCTACCACATGGGCACTGATGGGGTTGACAAATCGTCGCTCTAGTCGGATTCGCAAGCTTTCCCCATCAAGTAATGTGCCGAGATTACTTGATGGTAAAGCGTGTAACCAGTGACTAGATTCCATAGTCGAAACAGCTAGAAGGCGTGCCTTATCTTGGTCACTATGGAAATTATGAAACAAATCTTTCTGCACCCTCTGTACCAACGGAATATCCCACTGTTTTTGTTGGTTAACTTCAGTGGAACATTCTCGCCGGGACAGAGCGTTTGCCATGTCTGCCCTGCCCTGCCTACGTAGCAAAGCATAGGTCTACTTTATTATTTAAAATTATATTACATAAATTTCTGACACTATGCACGGAAGCAAGGAAAGCAGGCAATGCAACGCTAGAAAGATTTCTCACACCAATACAATAATATAATTTAAGAAATTTAAATGTGCAATAAAATTTCTTTATTGAAAGATATAGACATTTTAACAAATAACTAATGTGTAACAAATTTAATATTATGAACCATATGACCGTTATGATCGATTCTGCTTGTCCGTTCAGATTTAAATTTTGATAAGCCCTTCCAGGCTATTCGTCACTGTCGCGTTTAGATTTACGGTAGGACGCAACACCACCCGTTACAGCCTATTCATAAGTCCAATTTGTCAAGCGTGCATGAAACACATCGCAAACTGACTGTTTCATGTCCGCCTCATCGATACCTATGTTCTGTGACATACCCAGGTATCGGTATGTTTCAACCTCGGAAAGGGTCCTTATGTTGATGGGTATAGATAAGTCTTTGCCTCAGAGTTAGCAACCCTACCTTTCGACATGGAGGACCGCACTTATCCGTCCCCAGCTCCATTCTAATAGAATTGCTAAAATTACAAGTGATGTTTAGCAATTCCATAAAATGGGAGCGACTGGAGGCGAACAAATTGAGATCATCCATATAGAAAAGGTGGGTCACTTTTGTACCTCCTTTCCGAGTTATTATTATGGGGTATATATAGAGTATTCTCATCTGGTTGGGCTGAATAAATAAATAAAAAAATGATAAATCCTGGTGTAGAATCCTGGCTACTAGATTGTGTCTGTGCAAGTACTCAGAGTTAGAAAGAGCCGAACAACCGGAGATGACATGCCTAAGTGACTCACCGGGATGGTGACAAGCTCGACAGACGTCGAATGCGCCATCCTTTAGATGTATTTCCGATAGTTGTTGGTCTTAATAACCTGATCCTGTATCGCACAGACAAAACCCTCGGTTTCCATAAAAGGTGACCAAAACGTAGCCAGTGGAGGAAGGCAACTGTGTCTACGAAAGGCACATGTAGAGCCTTGTAGAACCTTCCGTGGAGCTCCTTCTCCATCCATACGGTCTCCCGGTCGGAAATGCTCTGTACTGCCGGGTCTTGCCATTGCTCGTTGGCTAAGGATAGAGGGGTAAGTCCTTTATCGCAAGAAATGACGTCCCTATAGAATGGATCATCCGCCCTCGTCAGAAAGTAATTACGGAGGCTGCACACTTCGCGATTATGCATGGTAAGCGCGCTTAAAAAGCCACGCCCACCATGTTTCCGCGGCAAGTACAGCCTCATAATCGAGGAATTCCATCTTAGTCCTCAGGGGAGACAACGCATCTGCATTTTGATTCTTAATCGAGGAAAGATGTGGACTGTGTGCTCGATTGTCACCCTTATACTATAAAATAATATTTAAGTACATATAATTTAAGAAATTTAAATGTGCCATAAAATTTCTTTATTGAATGATAGAGATATTTTAACAAATAACTAATGTGTAACGAATGTAATATTATGAACCATATGACAGTTATGATCGATTTTGCTTGTCCGTTCGGATTTAAATTTTGATAAGCCCCTTCCGGGCTATTCGTCACTGTCGTGTTTAGATTTACGGTAGGACGCAACACCACCCGTTACAGCCTATTCAAAAGTCCACTGCAGAACATAGGGGGATATTTCACATTTGTGGGCTGCCGCAGTTGTTTATTTTTAGTTGTTATTAGGAAGATACTGCTGCCCATCTCCTGCGTTGTTTCCCTCTGTCACCTCTTAAGGTACTCTCATATCATCATATCATATCTGTTTCGGCTTTCACGAGGTTCTCGTCATAAGGAATGGTAATGTCGACCACAAATATCCTTGACTGTGCCCGGTCCATCAGCACAATATCTGTGATGATGGCCCGGTCCCAGTAGAGCCTGGTGCGATCATTTTCGAGCACGGCTTCCAGCAAGTACTTATAATAAGGCAGTTTCTGAACCACGAGACCGTATTTCAGAACGAGCTCCTGGTGTAGAATCCTGGTTACTAGGTTGTGCCTGTGCAAGTACTCAGAGTTAGAAAGCGCCGAACAACCAGAGATGGTATGCCTAAGGGATTCACCGTGATGGCGACAAGTTCAACAGACGTCGACGGTGCCATCCTTTAGGATGTATCTCCGATTATTGTTGGTCTTAATAACCTGATCCTGTATTGCACAGACAAAGGACTTTAGGATGAGGCTACTGTGTCTACGAAAAGCTCATGAAGAGCCTTGTAAAACCTCCCGTGGAACTCCTTCTCCTTCCAAGCGGTCTCTCGGTCGGAAATGCACTGTACTGCTGGGCCTTGCCATTGCTCGTCAGCTAAGGAGAGAGGGGTTAGCCCTTTATCACATGAAATGACGTCCCTGTAGAATGGATCATCCGATTTCGTCAGGATGTAATTACGGAGGCTGCACACTTCGCGATTCTGCATGGTGAGAGCATAAACATTCTAAACTTAATCCAAGCATGGATGTAGCTGTTTTGCAATATTCACAATTAATACGTATAATTATAAAATGAACAACTTACAGGGCTACTTAGGGAAAACGTTACGTTACGTTACATTACAAATCAAAAAAATAAATGCCATAATGACTGCTCATATTTTTCGTGTTTTCTAAGTGGTGGCGCCATACTGCAGTTATAATATGGTTGCAATACGAATGAGTCATCTCGGCCAGGAGCGACAACGCTCTCACGGAATACCAGCGTGAAATAGCAGCTTAATACTGCTGTGTGTCGTATGGTGAGTGTAGAGTACCTGAGACCCTTTTTACTGATAATTAGGCATTCTTTCTTAGTCCTCAGATGTGACAACGCATATTATAAATTTTGATTCCCAATGGAGGATAGATGTAGATGTCTATGAGCCACAGCATCCATTTACCATATGGTTTTTTTATTTTTAAAACACGCGTGTAATATTGCACACGTTTATTAATTGAATAGCGGACATTTCTTTGGCCAAAGGCCTTCTCAAAAATGAAAGGAGGTCTATGCCCAGCTATGAGACTGTAACTGTTATTTTAGGAATTTTATGGCATTTAATTACATTAATTTAATTTACTTTTAATCGCCGACGTTTCGGGCGCTATGTAGCCCCCATGATCATAGCCCCCGTGACCATAGGTGCTGCCAATTTAATATAATGGTGGAACAGATTTGATCGCAAGAGAACACCGATCCATACCAAGAATTAAAATCAAATTAAAATCCTAATTTCCACAGGAAAGGTGGCTGCGTGCTACCATCTTCTTGGAATCCCAAAATTAATAAAATTAAATCCAAGCCCACCCAAACTTACAAGATTTCAAGACGAGAAGAAGCTGAAGGTAACCCGTGTTACCTATGATATCAGAACGTTAAACAGTCAGTCACCCCGTAGATCATGAGAGCTCCAAAGTACCCGAAACGTCTAAATTAAAAAAAAATTAATAAGTTTAATTGAACGCGATAAACGCCATTTTGAATGGGGGTTTTTAAAATAAAAAAAACTTAAACCATTTGTAAACACCATAACATTGCAGCTTAATGAAAATATATCTGTAGGTACGTTTGTACCTTTGTACAATTTAATGGCAATTTTTGGAAAGGGCGACAAATTAAATCAGTAACAAATTTTCATTAGCAACGTTGTTTTCTAATCAATCTACGCAGTGTTTCGTTACTGGAAAATTATTTACACTCACCACACGAAACACAACAGCATTGAGCTGCTATTTTATGCTGGTATTCTGTGAGAGCGTGCCCCTTCCCCGGTCTAGCCGACCCATTCGTGCTACAATCATAATATAGCTGCAGTATAGCTCTACCACCTTAACATCTATACTATAGCCTACTATAAAATAGATTAATATAATGTCGAGGACAATGATGTGCCATCGTGGTCCAACTGGGTAGGTACCGCCCACTTACCTGTTTCTGCCGCCAAATAACAGTGTTTGCTGTATTCCGATATGAAACTCGGTATAATTACAGGCTGTGAGGCATTCCTAGGCTACAGGAGGCTACAATGACGTACCCAATATCACATTAGTCTTTCACGCTTACGGCACATTCTTTTTTGTTATAAGTTCCACTTTAACTTAAGCCGCACATCAACGTGGGACAAATGGATGGGATAAAGAATCCACTACCCCATAAATATCCCGTGGGTATCATAATAAGCGACAGAGGTAAATTAAAACAGCAGATGGGCTATAACATCTTCTTGGTAATGGCTCAAAATAATAAAAAAGCGCGTAGGTAACTATGGCAAATACCCCGCCTAAAAAGCAATCTATGGAGGAGGCCTATGATGTACAGTGGACTTTTGATATGTAGTAGTAATTAATGAAGCTGAACTATATTTATCTCGATCGTACAGCCCTGTGGTCCAAGTACCCGACTATTACTCCTGAGGTTAAAATGCGATACAGCGAAGGAACATACGCTCCACTTATCTGTTCAGTTGCCTGTATACTGTCAAATCTGCTGGGCTCGACCAGGTCCACTTCTTGTGGGGCCGCTTCTGGAAAAAAGAGTTCATCATGAAGAATTCCTCTTTCTCCATGAAGTCGGCCAGCTGTTGGCCCCTTGGGTTTCGATGCCCTATTCCAAATTTCTCTACCTTCAGCTCACCGTTTTCTCTTGTGCCTAGTTTTGCGTTGAAGTCTCCCATTTACACCGTATAGTTGGATTTGGAGGAATGCAAGGCTAGATATCCTCATAAATTTCCTCCACCACCTCATCGAGATGTACCAAGGTTGGTGTGTAAACCTGTATGACCTTCAACTAATACCGTTTGGTGATTCTGAGTATAATTTACGCAACCTTCGTCGACACACTCACAATCTTTACAACGTTGTTAACGAGAGACTTGTGGACGATATAGATCTGAGTTGTAAATAATACATAATCTTTAAAAAGATCCATAGATACCTATTGGTTTATAATAATTATGTAGTCTATCTATACTCGCGGTGCAATTCAAATATATAAGTACTGTAGTAGACAAGTTCAATAAGTTAAATATCTTAAAGTGCACGCTGCCAAATTGTACCTACTGTAATATACTTGTAACAGTTCTAAGGAACTTCATTTTATCTCTCTTGTTCTATTCTGAACATTACCGATATAACAGAATAATATAGCGTATTCTGAACTGAGCTTAAAACTATAAATTATCTAGTATCATTCTAAAATTGTAAACGACTTCAATTAGGTCGGCACGCCCGCACCAATATTGATTTAGAGAATTATTTTTGGACGTCGTGTCAGTCTCCGGTAAAGTTTGTTCTGTAACTATCTGTTTAGGTTTACCAATAGTGAGTGTATTAGATTATACCTAGCTATATATATTATAAGTTGAAATTATTTAACCTAACCAATTTTGTAAGTACATATTTTGTGAAAAGCATAGCCTTCCTTTAAAATCAATTCTGCTTTTGTATTTGAAAATAAAAATTGAAAAGCCGCAGCATCCACTAACCATCAGGTGGACTGTGTTCTCGTTTGTCACCCTAATTCTTTCTTTATTTAAAAATAATCAGTCAATTATACTGGCTATCTATATCCTTTAAACTGGAACTGAAAATGAAAGAGAATCGAATAGAAATAAGTTTTGTTATTTCAAAAAAGAAACTAACTACCACATTGAAAAGTTTCTAAGTGGTAGCACTTCTTTTCTACCATAGTAATATTTGATAATTAAGGTTTTCAACTTTTTAGTTCCTTTTTAAGTTTAATTCCTTTAAAACCAAAATCTTATTTCCTCATCAATTTCTTACCATCCATTAATTAACTCACTAAGATTATTATTAATATACTAGCTGTTCCCCGCGACTTCACCCGCGTGAAATTTAGGGTTTTAATTTTGTTGCACGGAACCCTAATTATTTTTCTAAAATATAAGTAGCCTAAGTTACTCCTTACAACATGAGCCAGTGAAAGTCCCGTCAAAATCGGTACAGCCGTTTCGGAGATTAGCCGGGACAAACAGACAGATAGACAGACAAAAATTTAAAAAATTGTGTTTTGGTTATAAGTACCGTATATACTTTTATATTCAATTACTAAAAAGCTGTTAATTTGACATTACAAAAAGACTTCAATTTTATTTATTTGTATAGATTTTTGTAATATTTTTTATTACATGTAAGTTATATACTCCACATAATATTAGGTCCTTACATATGTAATTAGCGTTTTGTCGTACTGACCACTTTGATGTGAAATATCTCCTCTTCGGTTAAGAATTCCAAATTCAAATTTATAAATTAATTTAGCTGGTACATTTGAGTTTTGAAAACAGTCATTCATTTGTTTTTTCCTCATTATTTTATTCTTTGGCGTCGCTTATTATCGCACAATGGAAAACATGAAATATCGGTATATTTACGAGTACGAGTTCTACCGTGGCACCAGTGCTGCAGAAACAGCTCGAAGGATTAATGATGTGTACGGCTGTATCGCAAAAGAAAGCACGGTACGTTTTTGGTTTCAACGTTTTCGTTCTGGAAATTTCGACCTTCAGAACCAACCCCGTGGACGGCCGGAGGCCAAAGTGGAAAATTAAGAATTAAAGGCTATTGTGGAAGCGGATCCATCACAAAGCACTTCAGAGATAGCTGCAGACTTCGGAATAAGTGATAAATCTGTATTAATCCACTTGAAGCAAATCGGGAAAGTAAAAAAACTTGAACGATGGGTACCTCATGAATTGAGTGAATCGAACTTGCAAACACGCGTCGACTGCTGTGTTACTTTGCTCAACCGACACAATAATGAAGGGATTTTAAATCGAATCATTACTTGTGATGAAAAGTGGATACTGTACGATAATCGGAAGCGCTCATCGCAATGGCTGAACTCTGGAGACCCATCCAAATCCTGCCCTAAACGAAAATTGACTTAGAAAATGTTACTTGTGAGTGTTTGGTGGACTAGCGCCGGTGTCGTTCACTACAGCTTTCTAAAATCTGACCAAACGATTACGGCAGATATCTATTGTCAGCAACTGCAAACCATGAAGGAAGAACTAGCTGCTAAACAACCGAGATTGGTCAATCGCTCTAGGCCACTGCTGCTTCACGACAACGCAAGACCACACACTGCACAACAAACAACCACTATACTCCCCGGACCTTGCTCCAACAGATTACCATTTTTTCCGGAATTTGGACAACTTCTTACACGGAAAAAAATTCAACTCCGATGCGGCAGTCCAAACCGCCTTCAAAGAGTTTATTGATTCTCGCCCCCATGTTTTTTTTAGTAAAGGTATCAATGAACTACCTATGAGATGGCAAAAGTGCATAGATAACAATGGTGCATACTTTGATTAATTAAATATATTTTAGAAAAAAAAATTGACTTTATATTCTTCCCGTACAAACCGCCAATTTCATATGTAAGGACCTAATAGTACATGTACTTGTGCTAGGCGGCAAAAATAGATAAAAGGGTAGTAAATCAATAAGGTAAACATTATGTATACCTAAAGAATTTTGAACAATTGTAATATTTTAAACCTTAATTTGCTTAATAGCAAGTTAGTATGTAAAACAGACTTCCAAATTAATCTAGGGCTCAGATGTGCTGTTGGATTCTGTAACCTCACATAAATTAAATTTGTGGCCAAAGACCCCGCCGTAAAATTGTCTACAAATTAGATTTGAGCTTTTATTAAAAACCCTTGTTCTTTATGTGTTTGAAATATAATTTATTATATTTTAAAATAATTTATGTTAAATGACAAGTAGAGTTTTCATTTTAATTTATGGAACGAAGTTCCTTATCGGACGGTACGGACTTGGCGGATGGGGGCTAGGCGACAAAAAGTGTAAGATTATTCCGTCACGACCTCTTCTGTCGTAGTGTAGACGGCCTTGGCGGCTATAAGGAAGCGAGATGGAATAATATCCATCTCTCTCGCACTTTTTCTTATCTTGCCATGAAAGAAATATTATTTTATTTTAATAACTTCATTTTAATAGAGGCTAGTACATAATTCATTTATTTATATTTGTTAATCGATAATATAATACGTTTATCATTAATAATATACTACGAAAGGAACTTCGTTCCAACCGAGTGTTCCACGACACTCACGCATGTTTTTTTTACAAAGAGAGAAAATTAAATTATGTACAAAACAGTTCACTATTGAAATCGGGCTACTTTCACAATTATGGCGTACTTGTCCGTTTAGGTAAGAACCACCAACCTCCAAATAGTGCAAACACTGCTGTATTCTGGTCTGAAGGATAAAGAGAGCCATGTAATTACAGTCTGTGAAGCATTCCGTCTTAGTATTCAGAAGTAACAAAGTAGTAAGTAGCCTTCTTTGTTTGAAGTTACCATCAGGTAAACTGTTAGTTCGATTATCGCTTCAGTTTAAAAAAATATATAAATTATTACAAGAATCATCCCATTATTAAATAGATTTGCAAAGTGATAGAATCAAAAATAATTAGTCGTGCAGTTTAAAAAAAACATACGGTGAAAACGGAGAAACTTCCTTTAATTTTGATGTCGGTTAAAATAAAACTAAGCTTTGATACATGTAATGAACGATACAAATGATATTTATAGCTTGTAGCTATCATATGGTCCTCTTCCGCAACAGGGTTTGCTACAAACTCATCGCTTTACAACCGGATTTGCAATCACAATACTAGATTTTGACCACCATTAATGATAGAAGTAAAAATGTTGATAATAATGTACTCCAAACCGAATTTCGGTCACGGCAGTTAGTCTTAACGGAGACTAGTCATCTGCGCAGGACAGGATTATAGTGCACAAGTGCACAAGCACAAGTACACTCTCTATTCCCTAAATCTCACAGTACGATGGGACGGCAACATGATCGGACGGGCATCAGGCGCAAGATCAACGGCTTTACGTGCTTTCCGAGACACGGGGGTGAAACACCTCTAACTTCCCGACTCCGAGCTGCTACTGAGAATGTCTTGACAGAAAAATCCAATAACAGATATAATGGCCCAACTCGGGTTCCGAACTCGCGACCTCATGTGCTGTAACGCTAACGGCCACTAGACCAACGAGGCAGTCAATGATATAAGTAAAAAGATGACAAATAATCTATGTTAGGTTTGATTACGGGTATAAAAACATAATAATATTGTTACGTATCATGCAATTTCATAAGCAAATTGAAAGAGTTATGGCATAATAAATTCGTCCTTCGTAAAATTAAATCTATAAAAACGTCATGACACTCAAAAAGATAAGGAGGGATATTCTTTTCAATCCAAACGCAACCTTGCTTTGCAAAATCTATACGTTTTTCCTCCATATTATTATGAATTAGTTATTTTATTATTTTAACATTATATATTTTTTTAATTTATCTGCATTTTATACAGCATTGTTTTATCCATACGATAGTCATACAATAGACATGTCTACTGCAGCCCACTCTTGCAACAGTAAGTTAAGTTTCGGGAGCAGTGAAAGATTTTAAACACTACAATTATGTTGGATGACATTAATTTATTACTATTTATTTTTATACGTGGTAGAGCCAGGCTACAGCTATATTAATAGTATAGTTCTTGCACGAATGGGTCGGCTCGACCGGGGAATGACCACGCTCCCACAGAATACCTATTCCTATATATACCTATAGATATTCTGTGGGAGCGTGTTTCGTATGGTGAGTGTAGAGAACCGGAGACCCCTTTTACTGGAAACGAGGCATTCTATTTTAATCCTCACGGGTGACGACGCATCTGTATTTTGATTCGTAGTCGAGGATAGATATAGATGTATATGGGCCATAGCAACTACTTACCAGGTGTGTGCTCGTTTGTCACCCTAATCCTATAAAAACAATTATTAACTCACTTCAATAGCAGGGATATTTTCCATAGTTGCCACGCTTGGCAAGCGGGTTGGTAACCGCAATTTTTTTTTATTTTTAGTAGTTATTAGGAAGACGCTGCTGCCCATCTCCTGATTTGTTTCTCTCTGTCGCCTCTTACGACATCCACGGGATGTGGGAGATATTGGGTCGTGGATATTCTTACACTGCCTCTACACGATGTATCCCCCCTATGAGGCATATGAATGACGGTAACGGTCAATTCAATACTTCATTAACTAGATGATTTACAGAACATTACTACGAGGAGGACTATAATGAATGAATTATCAGTGCAATGGCTTTTACATGGTAGCCAAAACAAGTTACTGTAAGTGTGACAATTTGGTAAGCAATAACAATTAAAGAGTGGAGGAAGCGTCTTCTATAACATTATACCCCGTATTCTAATATCAAAAGCTTGGTCGGGATAATTCATGCTCGACATGTCGTTATAATAATAATAATAATAATAATAACGAACAAAATATCTGGACCTGGCTCACGAGGTGACCGACATGTGGGGTGGACTGCCGACCGAAATTATACCTGTAGTCGTTTCTGCGAACGGGCTAATCCCGGTCAGCCTCTCGGGTCATCTGAGGCGACTGAGACTCCGTGACAGACCGCTCCAAGCTCAAATGCAGAAGGTGGTGCTCCTCGATACCACCCGCATCGTCCGCCGGTTTCTTTTCCTTTCCCCCTAACCCTCGACCGTTTGGTCTCCCCTGCCGAGGGCTTCCATCTGGTTGGGTTTTTATTTATTATTTTTTGTGTGTTTATTTTATTTTATTGATATTTATTTATGTTTATCATTTTCATTTACAATTATATACTTATACAGCCCAACTAGATGAGAAAACTTATACATACCCCAAAAATAATAATAATACTCATTTATTTCAATCCATCAGATCATAGTTACAGTAGTACATTTGAAATGAAATTTAAATTTTGAACTACATATGAATTAAATTAAAATAAAATTGAATTATATTAAATTAAAATTATTAAAAAACCAGATTAAAACCATTAAAACCAAATTAACATCATTAAATATAAAAATCAATAATATGCCTGCCTCTGAGTCATTTGTTTGTTTGTCCTTACATTAATCATATAACAATGATTAATGTACTGACAATCAAACCTGTTCGCAAATACGCTCAAGATAGTATTGGAGGTTGTCCGGAGCCTGCGCCCCAGAGATGTGCACCGCTTTCGCATCGTCGTGTAGAAACAGTCGACACGGGCGTCGGTGAACATCCCTGACGCGCTGCAGTGCCCGGGCAGCCCCAACAGCACCCTGAACGCATTATTATATTGCACACGGAGTGCGCTGTACCGCTTCTGGGTATATGACACCCACATGCTGGCCGTGTAAAGGGACGTACAAAATGCTCTGAAAAGAGTTATTTTGACAGCCCCCGAGCAACGAGCAAACCTGCGGGCGATCATATTGGCCCTCACAGACAACGCTCTCCACTCCCTATCGATGTCCGCATCGTCCCTCAGGTCAGGGATCACGATATGCCCGAGATATTTAAACTGTTCGACTCTTTTTAACTCGACACCGTTCAGTCTAATAGGTGGAACGGTCTCCGGGCAGCCCCGCCCCCTGGCCCGAAAGACCATGCATTCACTCTTATTTGCGTTATAGAGCAACCCGTGATCCAGCACGTAACGCTCGCAGATTACCAGCAACCTGGACAGACCACACATATACATAAACATTATAATACTCGTATTATGGCTACTTGCAAATATTAGACGCTTAGTCGTAAGGTGCATAATATTTTTTTTAATATTCTACTAAGCCAGCGCTTATCTACGATCCCACCTGAACTGTGTGTGATTGTCTTAGCGTAACAAAAGCCTATTTACTCTTGCCTTGAAGATACCCACACTGTAATCGGATGGAAAGACAGATGCTGGCCACTTATAGCGAACCGTTTGGTTCGAATGCGTGGTAAGTCAACAACGAAAGGGTGGAGACTGGCCGAACGTCTTATTGTCCGATGTTGGAAGGGAGAGGGAGGAATTAAATTATGCAATTCCTGCGCACACTCTCCGAAATGCATCCTGTAGTAAACCGAAAGGCTGGCTACTTTGCGTCTGTGTTGGAGGCTGGTAAGATTGGTTTTAACCAAATTCGGGTCACCAATAAGCCTCTTAGCACGCCTTTCCATTGAGTCCAAAGCTGCTAGGTGGCATTTTGCAGCATCAGCCCATATATGGCAGCAATACTCTATGCACGACCGGACTTGCGCTTTATATAAAGTAAGAAGCTGTCCCGGCATGAAGTATCGCCGCACCTTTGCAAGGACTCCCAGCTTTCTTGCAGCTGCTTTGCCCTTGAACTCAATGAACCGCCCGAATTCAGATTTGAGGATATCTCAAACCCTAACAACTGAAGGCGGACGGTATATTCCAGTAATACATTTCGGAAAGAAGGAGCCAGGGTGAGCTGGCTCCTTTTTGCAGTGAAGAGATACGCTTGTGTTTTGGAGGCATTGAATTTCACAAGATTTGCATCGCCCCATTCAGAGACTGCCTGTAGTGTGAGATTCACACGCTCTACCATAGCTTCTCTTTCGGACTGGATTTGATCCCGACTGGCCAGAGGACTTGGTTGGTATCTCTCCACAACTATGCTATCGTCGGCATACCCATAGATACCAGGCATAAGCAGATCATTAATATGCAGCAGGAAGAGAGTTGCGGAGAGAACGGACCCCCGAGGAACACCGACGTTATTCGCCATAAGATCGGATGAGCAGCCATCGACAACGACCCGGAGAGACCGTTCACTCAGAAAGTCCTTTACCCATTCAATCAGACCAGGGGATAAGCCGTACGCTGGAAGCTTATCCAAAAGGCTAGTGTGCCAAACTCTGTCAAAGGCCTTCGAGACATCAAGGGGAACAGCAAGTGCTACCCCACTGTTCTCGAGTGCCTCGCTGACCGATTTTGGCGAAACCCATATTGCCGGTCACTAAGGAGGTCATTCTGTTGTAGGTATGCCATTAAGCCGGCGTTCAATATACGCTCCATAATCTTGCGGAGTATGGAGGTAATTGAGATTGGTCGATAATTGGCAGGGTTGGCACGGCTGCCTTGTTTCGGAACAGGCTGCACGTTGGCCAGCTTCCAGGATTTTGGCACTATTCCAGTCCTAAATGAGAGGCGGAACAAGCGTGTCAGTACAGGAGACAACTCAGGTGCACAAGCCTTTAGAACTATAGCTGGTATACCATCTGGTCCACTAGCTTTATTCACGTCTAAACACCGCAAGGTTTTAAGAACCTCTTTATTTGTTATACGAACCTCCGACATAGAGGTCCCGCAGTGAGGTAATTTAGGTGGAACGTTTTTGCCACTGTCCAGACGTGAATTGTAGGCAAAGAGAGACGCGAACAGGTCCGCTTTCTGTTTAGCCGTATGCGCCAATGTGCCATCCGGTTATACCAGCGGAGACAGTGTAGCCCGACAGAAGTTTGTCTCGACCGCTTTGGAGAGAGATCAAAAAGCTCTAGTGCCGGATGGTCTGGCAGAGAGTTTTGCGCCAATATGTTTAATGCGACCGAGACTAGTTTTCCGTAATGCTTTTTTGTAGGACTTGGCGGTCTGGATGAAAGTTCTCTTCTTGGAGCTAATATCCGGAGCTTAGCGGTTTCGAGCGTCAACCCAGGATAGGTACACTAAATGCTTGCGCTTTTCAGCTTGGGCGCATTCAGCGTTAAACCATGGGCGAACTTTGCTACCTGTGGGAGCGTCAGAGAAGGGGATAAAATACTCCATAGCTTGACGCAACACATCCGTTATCACAACCGCGCAGCGCGACGGATCCGCAGAAGAGAAACAGACCTCCCGCCAAGGATAAGATGCAAATAGTGTCGCATCTCATCCCAATCAGCTGACTTATACCGCCATATTCGTCGAACACCTTGGGACTCGTAATCAGGTGGAGAATATGACGATACAAATTTCATTGGTCAGATGTAAAGCTAAAGTGCGTGTGTTTCACGCAGCTCTAAGCCTTATTGTTCGCCTCTGCTTAACAACACTCGCAGATTAGCCTTTCACCGACCGCCAAAGTTAAATATGTGTAAAGAAAATAAGTTACTTTCTCCCGAGTACAAGGTGCCAAGTTGCGGCTGGCATTGGTGAGGCTGTGAATGGATGCAAAAAACGTCCCCGTGGCCATGCTGATATATGGCGAAGCTTGAACATCTAGGGATATAGTTGGTACGAGTCCAAATTAACCCATCTTTATCCTCGCGATACAGGTATGCATAGGCATTTCCCGATTAAAAAATGTAATAAAAGAAGTTGGTAAACAGCATATGATTATGATGATGTGGTATAGGCGTCAAAGAAACTTATCATTCCTTTCATCCCGTGGGCATCGTAAGAAATGCAAAATATACAAAAAGTCTAGGTATTATAGTCGGCGTAGTAGGTTGTAAATATCCCTAAAATGAAATATGTTCATTTCCCGGACGAACATAAATAAGAAGTACCTACTCTCTTTACCTCTGCGTCACCACAACGCAAAAAAATTATAGTAAGTCTCAAGTTCGACTATATGGTGTGACGACCAGGCAAGAGATGCACGAAATTGATGGATACACGTGGCTCAGCACCGTGCTTTGTGGCATTCCTTGATGTTGGGCTATGATGATGGTGATGAAGTTTCAAGCTTTAAAGACGTGTTATGTTCTTTATTTTATTTAATAATATTTGAATTTAAAAAGCCTTAAACAACACACATTGATCATGTGCTGTGGAAAATTTTAGGATTATCCGTATGTCATTTATAGTACGACATGGAAACCTCGTTATAAGCAATATCAATTTACGACAGTTAAACTGTCGTAAGAATAGACGGTGACCCGACAACGTGAAATAAAAACATCGCCTGGTTATAGCGCTGTAAAACGAAAATATATTTTATTAGGTACTACTTTTCTCCGAATTATAGTCGTCTGACATCAAGTACTTATATACATAAAGAGTTGTATTAATACATAAAGAGAAAACTTTGAACCCCTTTTTAAGCATATTGCGCGCACGGAGGAGTGAGTGATTTGGCATAATTAAAGTTTATGTGGAGAAGGAGTGGATAAAGTTTAAAAATCTGTTAAAAAAATTAAAATAAGTGTTACAAATACATAAAATAAAATAAAATAAAACATTCATTGTTTACTTTCAAACTGCCATTGTCAAACACAATAATAGTCTGTGGTCAAACTATGTACGTTATATTACTCTAAGGATCAAACTTTCGCACAGAGTAGAGATTATCACCAAAAAAAGTTTAAAATGTTGAAAACAAATAATTACTACAAAATTTTGTATGATTTTAAATGTTCCTTTTTTAATAGTCGGTGAAATGTATGTCAAGGCAAAAAGCGTTTATTTTATGTTTTGTACATATTATGAAATATCTATGTCTTAACGTGCAGTTCAAAGTAAAATACAACTTGGTTTATATATAAGTCTATGTGGCCGTTTGTTACCCTTATTTGTATAAAAAAACTTACCTACAATTTGAGTAAATTAAAATCAAATTTGGTCCAACAGAATAACAGAAATTAAATTTGTTGGATGTCTTAGTTCTTCATCAATTTAATTAAGTAGTTTTTAATAAAATATGTGGAAAAGTAATTCTCAGACTTCAGAGTTAAATCACAGTGACAAAGTTTAGATTATAATTTGATTTTTACTTTAAAATTTAACAAAACCACAAATTATTTTTAAATCGATGAATATTGCAAAACATATGCTATGATTTGAGGTTTTCTATCGGATTATCCACTCCCTTGTTACAACCTGTATAATATACACATATTATTAAGTTACCACATTTGAATAAAACTAATTTTACGGATTATATCGCGTTTAATCAACTTATTTTTATTAATTCCCGACGTTTCGGGTGCTTTACAGCACCCATGGTCACGGGGTACTGAGGTGATTGACGTCCCGATGTCAGAGTTAATCCGGTGTACCTTCAGCTTTTTAATTATTAATTTTTGTCCGATCTACGCAGAATGAACTAACTGTGTCTTGAAGTTTTGCAGTGGTATGCTTGGGTTTAGTTTTAATTTTATTAATTACAGGATCCCAAGCAGGTGGTAGTAACCAGCCTCCCTCTCTATTGAAATTAGGATGTTTTTTAATTAGTTTTATTCAATGTGTAGTGTTCGCGTAAATATAAGAAATCATTAAGTTACCACATTGTTAAATTACTGATATGTTTCAGACAAACGAACCTCGTTAGACCAATAATGTTGTAGGAATTAAATTTCATATTATAGAATTTATACATTTAAACATTTATTTTGTCACAGACAGAAAAGGTTTATAATTACTTAGTAATTCATAAAATTTTTAGGTTTGTATATTAAGCGAGCTGTATTTCACTTTCATATAAAACACAGATATCTTATATAAAAAATATAAAATAAACGTTTATTTTGACTTTTTTCTACTTTGAGACAAAGACTACAATCTTCTTTATATATAAAAATTACGTGTCACATTGTTTGTCCGCGGTGAACTCCTAAACTACTGAACTGATTTAAATTAAATTTTGCACACTGTGTGCAGTTTGGTCCAACTTGAGAGATAGGATAGTTTTGATCCCGATAAGTGACCCTCAATATTTTTTTGCGAATTTAAGGGTTTTTTTAAAAGACAAAGGGTCGTCGGAACAGGCAGAACAACGTCTGCCTCTCCAGCTAGTTATATAGGGTTTTATGTGTTTGTCGTTAACAGTATGACCGTAAACAATAAATGTTTATTTTTTAATATAAGTTAATTAAAAATTTATTAAAATAGTACTTGTAACACATATTTTAACTAAATTTAAGCTTTCTGCACTCCTTCTCTCTATAAAATTAAACTATGCCAAATCTCACACTCCTCCATGCGTGCAATATGCTTAAAAACGGCTACAAAATTTTCTTCTCACGTATTCATACATAAATTTTTTTGCTCCCTCTTATCATTTTATTATTATTTTTTTTTGTTTACCTACTTCGAATTTTACCGACGGGCGATGTTTAGAAGTAAATTCAAGTACTTGAATGACCTCGCGATTAAAATTCTATAAAGCTAAATTCAATTAAAGAGAAGACAATGGTTTTCTCCCTTACAGAGTTTCAGGCAAACTTGCATAATTTCGTCTCAGTGGACTTTTTGAATGAACTGAAATCACGATGACATGACATAATTATTAAGAAAGACTATAAAGTAAAGAAAAAGAAGAATTACATTATATATTTAGTGTTTTTAATAAAAGTGGTAAAATTTCTTACAGTTTATTTTGTGTATTTTTCTACCCTGAGTACTTAGATAAAACACCTCGTTAACAATACGAGTAAAAAGTCTCCTGTTCTTTACACTACGAAACACAATAAGGATAATCTTTCTTCTGCTGAGCCGACCCGTTTATTACAACCATTATCCCATCATACAGTTGTAGCGTGGCTCTATTATGTGAAATAATTATGGTATAATCTATATTATTATAATATACGTATGTTAATAAAAACTTGTTTTCTAAACAAATTATTATATCATGTGGAAACGGCCAAAGAGGTCCTTTTATGAATCGGTGGATGGTAGAGGTTACCCATAACTTTTTTTAAAGTACGTGGGTGACAAACGAGCACACAGTCCACGGATCCATGGATATCTGCAATCAACTTTAAACAAAAGGCACAGATGCATTATCACCCTTGAGAACTAAATGGAAATCTTCACAACTTGCAATTATACTTGTAATTATACTCTGTAACCCATCAGACCGAAACACAGCTGTTTCGCGGCAGAAGTAGTTAAGAAAGTAATACAGACCCAGTCAAATTCAAATTCAAATTCAAAATATTTATATTAAGTTTAAACATTTGGTGTTAATTTAAAATATGATGTATCCTACAACTTAACCACCCTTTTCGGGTATTACAATAATAGGTCTGTGAGTTACATAACTATATCGAATAAAGTTGTTAGTTATAATTAAACAACTAATCAACATTATAAAAAAAATACATATTATTAGGTATTTACCCATGAAATTGCTGTTTTTTTATGAAATAAGTTAACGTATTTTTATTCTATATTTTTTATTTCTATTAGTCAAAGTAATCACCCATGCAATCGATGCATTTTTGCCAACGCAGTGGCAGTTTATTGATGCCTTTCTTGAAGAAACCAGCTGGACGGGAGACAACAAATTCTTCAAAGGCATTTTGTAGTGCCTCTCGTTTATTGAATTATATTTTCCCGCTAAAAATTATCCAAATTCTGAAAAAAGCAGAAGTCTGTAGGCGCAAGGTCTGGTGAGTACGGCGGATGACGGAGAGTTTACAACCCCAGCTATTGTAACTTGGAGACCTTCTATTGTGCAGTATGAGGTCGCGCGTTATCTTGCAGGAGCAGCGGGGACGAGCGATTGAAGAAATCTGGTTGGAGACGTGCGAGCTTCTCCACCATTGTGTTCAATTCTTCACAGTATATATCTGCAGCAATGCTCATCCCGTTTGGTAAGAAACTGGATGAATCACACCAGCGCTAGACCACCAAACAGTGACCATCACTTACTAGGTGTAAGTTTTCGTTTAGGGCATTGTTTAGGTGCTGAACCAGGATCCAACCAACTTGCTGACCGCTTGCGATTGGTAAACAGAATCCATCTTTCATCGTAGGTAACAATGCGATTCAAAATTCCTTCGTTTGTGTGCCTGTTGAGCAGTGCAAGGCACGCCTCGACGCGTCGTACTTCGCGCTGGCGATCATTGAGTTCGTGGACACCCATTTGTTAAGCTTTTTACCTTGCCAATTTGACGCACATGGACCAATATTGTTTTGTTACTAACTTCGAAAGCTACTGCTAATTCAGCCATAGACTATCATCAGCTTCCACAATCTACCTCTAATTCGTCATTGTCGACCAAAATTTTTGCGGACGACCACGGGGTTCATTTTTCAGGTCAAAATTCCAGAACGGAAGCGGACAAACCAATCAAAAATTCCATGTTTGTAAAATAAGATTAATTTGAAATTAGAACTCTTAACCAAACAAAAAATATTTTAATTTGAAATTGCCAGTACTGCAGAAAGTCAATTTCATAGGTAAATACCTATTAATAAAATGAAGAATACATAATATGTAATTAGATTTATTGAAGAGTAATTTAATTTTGTCGATATTCTTCCAAATTGTAAAAACAGCTTTGTTTTTAAAAAAAATCTTATTAAATTCAAATTCGAGAGATAGAGATAAATGTAATACAGTTTTGAATCACTTCCTGACGTCTAAATGATTTAAAATTTTGCAGGCATATTAAGAACCGATGACAATACAATCATTGGATTGACCTAGTATTCTTACTAGGATCATCACAACTCATGATCAAAGCGAGTTGTCTGAGTGTTTTCAAACTCTAATATTATTATTCTTTTAGTAAAATAAATTATAAATAAATAAAGACATTTATTTTACTTTTTATTTATTTTTATCGGCGGACCCTCAGCTTAATAAACATAGAGGTAACAATATAATAATAATAATAAATTTTATATTTATAATACTTAATAAACACAGTAGTAAAAATATCAAATTTGGCACCGTGGCTTAGCAATAAGTAAGAGCGCTGGGGGCCGCGGGTTGGAATCCTGCACGGAACAAGTATTTGTATGACCTACAAATAATTGTTCCAGACCCGGAATGTTTGTCCTTGTGCAATTAATTTTTGTAAACTGCCTCCATGATACGGGAGAAAATCCTAGTGTGGGAGTAACGTTTAAATTAAGAACAAAAAAAACTAATTAAGAACTAACGTATAAATTAAGAAGTAAATTTGTAGAAACTTATAGCTAATAACAGATATACTTCCACAAGTAAATAACAAAATGAACAACAAATATGAGTGGTTCTTCATAGAGAAATATACGCATTTAGGTACCTAACAATGTGCCATACAATCCTTTTTTTGATAGTCAAAAGCGATCATCACTTAAGACACTTATCTAAATAATCATTAAAGTGCAAACATAATATAAAAAATCATATAATAAAGATATATCTTATATAGATGTGCATTCAAAAATGATTTTAATAAAAAGTCTAAAAAGATAATATATAGTATAAAGATATCGTCGTGCATTTAAAAATGATTTCAATAAAAAGTCTAAAAAATATTTATCGTATATGCATTTAAAATTATTAGAATAAAAAGTCTTTCTTGAAGAAACAAATGTTTCGGTTCCGGTTAAATGATCCACAAAAGTAACCACGCAAATGCTTTAAAATTGTTCCTTGGTTTAATTTCGTCAAAGACATTGTTAATGAAACTACCCAAGAAGATTCGCAAACGACTTTTGTTTAATAATTGTGGTGAACTTTGTATGATATTAGTAAGTTACATACGAACCGCTTAATTGTTTATTCTTAGGAAGAGAAGATTTATTTCATAAAATCAATTAAAGCAATTAAGAGGAAATATGAATTGAGTATTGTAATAACGTAATAAATAAAACTCACACACCTGTTACCCAGAGGGTTAGGCAAAGACTACGGACTTTCATTTGGCTCCCGACACACCTCTCTCACTTCTTTCACATCCATAAACCTACGCATACATGCTCATCGTTTAAGGGTACTTTTAATTTGGTCCATGTTAAATGTATCGCCAATTCGGTCAATAAACTTTTAGAGCTTCTAGAACGTCCCTTGTTGACTCTGTGGCTCACTTCTGCAGCATAAATTTGCTTTCCTTATTCGTTCTTTCTACGTGTCCAAACTTCCGAAGAATTCCTTTCTTAAGTCTAGTCTCAAGATATTGATACACTAATCACTATTAAGTATTATATATTATTATTATCAATACTTTTTCTAGGATAAATTGTACGACTAGGTCGGCTTTTTTCCATAGAGAAATGCCAACGCATATCCACCTCGTGGGTGCCAGGATGGGCTACGTCGGTTTTGCACCGACTGGTGTTTACCATGGTATTTCACCTTCGCCGCGTAAAAGAAGGGCTGCAGGAAGTTCCTGCAAGGAACACATTCACGCACGTAGACGGCCCCAGCAGCAGTCAGCTGCTTCTTGGAAGCCTTTTTGTAGTGCCGGAACAAGCGCTTTCTACTGTCGCAAAAACTATTCAGATGATTAATAAATAATTAAAAAAAATCATCCAGCTTAATCTCTTAAGGCATTTTAATTATTGTTTAAAACAGTATGTAAATTGAATTCTATTTCAAAGAGGAAGAAACTTTTTATTAGTGCCGTTACTTTTTTATTAACAACGTTTATGGCGGCTCACAATTATCGAGATTTACTTGCTCGTAGAAATTAGTCCTTTTAAGAGAATTATTTATTTGTAGTCGACTACAAAAAAGAAGCATGTTCTCAATTCGATTCTGTTTTCATTATTTTTTTAAGTATATGTTACGCAATAATTTCGACAGATTGTTTTTCGATTTTAATTATTCTTTCTTTATTAAATAGGTATACATTCCATATAAATTTGTATAAACTTGCACACTTGAGTGTGTAAAAAACAGGGAACGAAGTTTTTAATGTAACTATTACGACGACATAGTTGTTATCTTGAGCTTTTGATATTCTTTAGCCCGCGGAAAACTGACAAAACAATTTAATAACTTTTATAAAAAATAAAAGGTGACTTCAAATCATTAAAATTTTCATATAACTTCAGAATGTATTATGTGTATTTTTTTAATATTTTTAGTTCTTTGAAGTCAGTTTTTACTTATATTATTATTTAAAGTTTAATTTTTACCTTGTTGCCTTAAAAATAGTAAAACAAAAATATTTTGTTAACAATATAGTAATGGTAGATAGAATAGTAAGATTTTAGTAGGCTTATTTGCAAAAAATCAATAGCTTGATTTGAGGTTGCCTAAACTTTTGCCCGCAATTAAATCATTTTCAGAAATCACCACCAGCTCCCTAACCATTCAATATATTTATTTTATAGAATAAGGATGACAAACGAGCAAACAGGTCACCTTATAGTAAGTAGATGCTTACACATTTATTACTATAAATTATTACTTATAATTAAGAATCAAAATGCAGATGAGTTGTCACCTTCTGAGGACTAAGATGGAATGATTCGTTTCTAGTGAAAAAGGTAATCTACACTCACCATACGAAACACAGCAGCATTAAGATGCTATTTTACGCTGGTATTATGTGAGAGCGTGGTCCTATCCCGGTCGAACTGACCCATTCGTTCTACAACCATAATATAGTTGCAGCGTGATTCTAAAACGTATGAACAGTATATTTACATTACTTAAAATGACGCTCTTAAACTTTACCAACTCTTTTTGGCATAAACTGTAAGTAATTATATAAAGGAGCAAACGTAGATACTTATAATAAATGAAGGCGATTTGATATCAAGTAAGGTGATAAATGTTTATGGCTGACGTGCGATTTGGGATTGTATATATCTACGAGTATATAGCAATACAATAAATCTGAGTGTTTCTACAAATTATTGCTCTGTAAGGAAGCTTTATTATTCTTGATGGGATGTTGCGAAGCGAGAGCAGTAGGCTCGTGTGAGTAAATTTATCATTTAAAGTACCACTGTTCCTTGGTGGTCCAACGTACGTTTTTCAGGTAAGTTATATATGATGATGAATTAATCAAAAGGTACAATCTATGGGGTAACCGGCGGAGTATTTTTATTTCTTTGTCTTTATTTATAAAACGTAATATCTACACATTAGAAATATTTCCTGTACTGTAAAATTGTTTTACATATATAAATTACAAATGGACAAACATCCAGACCCGGAATAATTTTTGTCATCATCATCATCATTACAGTCCCTCACAAATACACTGATTACCAACAACAAAACACATCTATCGACTTCCTGCATGTCTTACCAGGCCACTTCATCTAGTTCGGGGCCGCTCTGTACTACGCTTGCTAAGTCATTATTTTTAAACCATACAACATTCTATGCGGGATTCGAAACCTCAACCCACAAAACAAACAATTATCCACAATCTTACTAAGTCGTCCAAGCACCTTTCATCGTTTTTTCTCCGAATCGAGTAATCCCATTTTGGATAAGCAAAAACACTATTATCCATTCAAAGAAACATAATTCTGCTGCTAAGCAGTTCACCAATGTTGACTCGACTTAAAGAGATTATTATTACAGGCTATGAGACATTTTTTTTATTGAACTTTTCATATATTTGAAAATGGTAGTAAAGTCGTGTGGTGGCGTAAGAAAAACCATCCTCCTATTTCCCGTGGGTGTATTTTTTCAATATCCTAATCTCAAATTGTTTTTATTCCATTAATGAATTTTTAAATTTTAAGTTCTAAACTTAATTGATTTTGTTCTACAATATACTGCCACCTTAACCGAGTTCATAAACCAGAAGGTTCTATGTTAGACGCGTGTTTTTTTTTAAAGTTCACTGATTTCTCGGGAATGCCTGAACCTATCCACGCAATTCTCTTCTAATTAATTAGGATATACTTCAGGGGCATATTTACCTTTGAAGGAAAAATTAATAAAAATGAAGGCTCACAAAATAAGGGATGAAGATTTAAATGTAACTATTAAGACTACATTGTAGCTGTTACGTTGAACTGGTGATATTCCTTAGACCAGTCAAAAGGATTGAATAATAAAACTTTTAATAAAAAGTACAATCCGAATTCAAAACTAAAAAGAAATCCCACCCAATATAATATATATATATATTCATTATATATACATGCATATATAATGAATAAAAAAAGGAAAAATAGTCTTTGAAGTCGAGGTTTCAATTCTTTGATACACTATGTCTTAACACCGACTTTCAGAAGCTATTATGTAGAAATTATTTTATTCCTTTTTGTTTTTGAAGTCAGTGCTTTTTGATTTAATGAAAAAAAAACACAATATAAACACAAAAACATCACAAAAACCCTTACGGGTTTGTCTGGATGTTGAGACACTTTTGAGCAATCTGTTGACATTAGTTTACACATATATTACTTTATAAGAACATCAAAAATACAATATCAGCAGTTATGTGCACATTGTTTACACAGAAGCGGACATTAAGGAAACGGTTATAAATAGCGGCTCGGCGCAGGCGGCCGGCCGGCTGATGCTACTTGAGTGTGTTATATACAGAATGTTGCAATTATCGATATGTTACGAGTATTACGTTAGGTTTGATTTGATTAAAACTAGACTACTTGTTATGAAAGTAAAGAATAAAAATATTGTTTATATTTATGTTTATAGTTTTTGTCCTTTATTTCTAATTGGGTTTTAGTTGGTATGTCATTAATGAGAGTTGGTATTACATACGCATTCGTTCGTTTTCCGTAATAGTTTCTGACTCTTGGTATTTCTAGTTTTGATTGAACTACTTTCCGTATCGTTATTTAATGATTGACTTTTATTTGTAGTTCTTTGTTAGTAAATTGTTCAATTAATAGCCACATTTTTATTTTTATATGAACAGGTAAGATTTTACAATATTTAAATAAGGCCAATACATCGTCATCGGAGCAGATTGATTTTTTTAATTTTATTAGGTGTTATAATTTTTAAAAACCGAAGTTGAAGGCTGTATATTTTGTCCAAATAAGTTTTAAACGTCCTACCATAGCTAGTGATCCCATATGAAATGATTGACTCTGCGAGTGCATTATAAAGATTTAGTCAATATGATAACCCCAGTTACAGAAACAGAAACAGAAACTTTTTTATTCAATATAGATTATAAATAATACTTATTGAAAGTCACTCTATTGTTTAGTTACCACTGGTTCGAAAAAAAAACCTCTGTCCTGGGAAGAACCAGCAAGAAACCCAGCGGGACTTTTTTTTTAAATAACAGCTTACAATCATGTATGTTACACAATTAACCACACAAAACAAATTAGAAATAGCTTGGTAGCATTAAGTCTGTCATCAACTACTAGTCCTAAGTATTTGGAATGAGGAACCTGCTCTAATAACTCACATTTGCAACCGGTCCTATTTGTTTGAAATACATGCAAGCACTGGTGACTATGCGCAATTACTTCGATTTTCTTATCAAAATTGAGTAGGTAGTTTGGGCGGACATAATTATTTTAGTTTTACTAGCATTGAGTACTAGAACAACATCATGAGACCATTTACATAAGTTAGTGAAATCAATTTGTAAACAGTGTTCACCCTTAGCTAAATCTTTATCAGCTGCTACAAGACATGTATCGTCAGCGTATTGGTATATGGAACAGTGTTTTATTATGTTTTCCATGTCATTGGCGTACCCTAAATAATGCAAGGGTCCGAGGACGGAGCCTTGTGCTGTTCCAGTAGTCACCAATATTTCGTCACTGAAGTCATTGCCAATCTTTACCCGGTATTTTCTACCGTTGAGATAATCTGGGCACCATTGTAATAATGGCCCGCGTACACCTGTATTGTCAAGTGTTTTTTATAAGAATATCATGCCTAAGAGTATCAAATGCCTTACTAAAGTCGATGAATAGTAATATAACATGTTTTTTATCATTAAAGTGTTGATTTATTTCGTTCGTGAATTTAGACAGCAAAATAGTAGTTTATTTATTAGATTGAAAGCCATGTTGAGTATTTGACAATACATCGTTTTTAGTATAAAAATTTTGAATTTGTTGAGACACATATTTTTCAACTATCTTATCTATGACTGGAAGAATTGTCATAGGCCTATAGCTATCATAGTCACTATGCGATCGCTTTTTATAAATTGGTCTTACGATGCCGGTTTGCAATTCGGGTGGATATTTTCCTACTGTTATGCTAGTGTTTATCAACTTAACTACAACATTAGCTATCTTATCACTTAACATCTTCACGTCAAAACATCGAATTCCATCATTACCAGCCGATTTATTTGCATTTAGACTTTTTATAATAGTTAATATATCGCGCTTAATAGGTTTTCTAAATAATATAGATTTATTTTCTGGAAATATATATTCCAATTCTGACATGAGTTTTCGCAGAATTCCTTACCAAAATTGTTAGCTATATTTTTTAATGATAAATTGTTATTCTTAAATGCTTTAATTACAGCTTCATCTACTGACTTACAGACGCGACCAGTCAGTGTATTTAATATATCCCACATTTTCTTTTTATTAATTTTATTATTGTTAATTAAATCATTAAAGTATTTGTTTCTAGACTTTTCTTTTAATTTTTGAGATTTGTTTCGCTGTTTATTAAATTCTAATGTAAGTATATTTATTCGTATCTTTTTCCACTGATTAAAAAGTAAATCTCTTTTTTGAAACATATTGTTAATTTTACTATTTATCCATAATTCTTTGTTTCTCTTGCTATTTAAATATATTTTTTGTGTATACTTAGATTGTTCGTAACATATTTCGAATTTATTTTTTATATAATTATAAATTTCTATCGGACATTGCATCTTATCGACTACATTCCAATCTGTTTCATTAAGCTTTGGTTTTAATATATTATAATCAATTAGCTGTTTAATTTTGCACCATTTGTACAATGTTTTTAACTCCGCTTCCTATGCACGACAACACAATCATACGATGGTCCGCCATAACAGTACCCAGCGCGGCCGAATAAAGGTCTAGCGAGCGCGTTCTTGCAAAAATAAGATCAATGCAACTCCGCGTAATAGTATCATTTCGTTTTTCGATTCTAGTATGATCTGATATTGCACTCGCTAGGCCATACTCGGCCACTTATATAGTATTCACGTATGTTATTATGCGACTTCAAGTCAATATTTACATCACCCAATAAGTATAAATCTAAGCGTTTAAAATAGTCCTTACACAACAGTTCTCTCAATTCCTTGATAAATAAGTGTTTGCTTTCTTTAGGTGTTCTATACAATAAACAAATAAGTGCTGTGTAATGAAGTGACGTAGATAATTTCCCTATTAAAGATTCACAATGGTTTAGTGATACATTATTTAAAATTTGGAACTTGTGGGTACTTTTTATATACATCACAATGCCACCACCTCTTCACTGCTCACGCATCTGACAGTACATTTCATATCCATAAATCTTATGCAATTAAACAATTGCAAAAGATTACTGCTTATGGAAACTCCTACCTCTGTTAATATAATAACGTCAACATCAATTTTAGAAGAATGAATTAATTGTAAAACTAGACAAAAATGATTAACTATTGATCGTAAATTTATGTGGACAATATTTAGTTTTTGTGTATTATGTGGTAGATATTTACTAAAATCGCTTATGTTAGCACAGTCAAACAATTCATGTATTTCCGGTGAAGAAACTGTTGCTTTGTGTCAAACTGCTATCGATATCTCAGCATCGATATCTCAGCATCGATCTCTTATCAATATCACATGAGCTCCTTATGACAATCGGCTTATCATTATCGATTTTGCGAGCCAACATTCTACCACCCTGGAACCAAATATATTTGTACCTACGTCTTCTTCAAGGTTTGTTTAGCTTGCCACAGAAGCGTTTTATTTGCTTTGGTTAGTGCGCGTCGAAGTATCACTCTTGTCTTGGCTACATCAGGATTAGTGACATTATATCTTCCATAGCAAATGTTTCCCTTCGTGCAGCGCGGATCACTGGTCGACCTGCTCCTCTTGTTGCAATACTACCTGGATTACACCTTCTTTGCCATCCCTGCCTTTCAGTCTCTTCACCATTGACACTTGACGTTTCTCTATATTTAGCTTCGAGGCTAGTTTACTTGAAAGTTCTTCTAAGTTCTCGTTCTTACCTTCGTTAATTCCGGTTATTTTCAGTACATTACCCAGCTGTTTTTGTTCCATATTTTTTATTTGTTGTTCCATTGCATTAACTTTTAATTCCAGGTGGGTATTTTGATTTGTCAAGTACATGTTTTTTTCTCCAAGTCTTTAACTTTTTCAGTTAGGATGTCCAGTGTAGCGTTTATATACACCATCCATTTTAATACACCATGAGCTTAACGATTCATTCACATGGAAAGACGACTTTGTAAGACATGCAGGAAGTCAATGGATGCAGGTGGCTCAGGACTGTGCTTTGTGGCATTCCTTGGGGGAGGCCTATGTTCAGCAATGGACTTGTGAAGGGCTTTAATAATGATGATGCATGAATCGATGAAAGAATTTGAAACCATATTCTATGAATCAGTCATTTATTTTCAAGAGACAACAATGTGAAATCCCAAAAAGGACTCATAACTTCTGATAGATGGCGGTAAAACTAGCTTGTTTATGCCAAACGTAATATCCCCTGACTAGAATGAAATCAGATGCAGGACCAAAGACTTTATATGCTTTTTGAGGCGCAGGGGTAAAACACGGTAAACTTTCTGCCTCCGGCCTGCTACTGAGAATGTTACTAATAACTAATAACTGATTTTGACCCGATCCGGTAATCGAACCCGAGACTGGCACTTACAATGACTAGAACAACGACGCAGTCAAGACTAAATACTGTGGTGTGATGCTATGGCCCATAGACACTCCTATCTAACGTTGATTAAGAATAATAAGGACTAAGATGGTATACCTCCTTACGATTAAACAAGGTCTTCAGTTTTTGTCTCTCATCATACGAAAATGTACTGCATTTTGATACTAAATTAAGCTAATATTCTGCAAGACCTAGGTAAGAGCATGTTCCCTCGGCATTCGAGTTAATCCATTTTACCTGCAGCCATAATGCAGTTCTAGCGTGGTTCTACCACGTTTACATTACGTAATAGTTTTACTTTAAATATCCACATTGAAATGATCCCATAAACAAAAACAATCGAAGAAGACCAAGTCTTTTATAAAGTGCTCTTTGTAAGGACTTGGTAATAATATAATTTCTAAACTTAAAAGTTCCCTAACCACAAAAATTAAGCGACTTAATATTTCAAATTACGAAAGTCATTTATATTGGTTAAGTTGTGGACATTTATTAGTCTCGTTGACTTTGTATTTCGTTATTCACGTTGTTTTAATGTCGTCATCTTTATAATAAAAGAAAATATGATTAAGAGACAATTCTTAAAAGAATAGGAAATTTCAACAGACCTATTATTTTTAAGCTCTACGACAAAGCGGAAAACAAATGCAATAGCGCTGAAATAGCTAATTCCAGCGTCTGAAATATTTTTGTTTATATTCTACTGATATTCTAATAATAAATAATAAACATGCGATCAACTGTATACTTTCGTATCTGACCTCTTTTGCAGAAGATCAGCTTAAGATAGCAACTTATTACTGCTGTGTATCGTGAGTGTAGAGAACCTGGACACTTTTCAATGAAAACGAGGCATTCCATCTTAGTCCTCATTAGTGACAACGCATCTGCATTTTGATTCTTAATCGAGGCTAAATGTAGACATCTATGGGCCACAGGATCTAACTACCATCACGGGGACTGTGTACTCGTTTGTCACCCGTTTTCTATAAAAATAAGAAACAGAACTTCATTACTCTTAAGCCTTTCGCGCCGTATCACAATTACGCTGCTTTCAAACTAGAGTCTTAAAATCATACAATATACTCATACATAAGAACAAGTTCAATAGGTGGTACCATTTCCTACGAGTCCGCTTGATTAGGTGCCACCCCAATATATATATCTGCCGCCAAATAGCAGTGTCTGCACCGCTGCGTTCCAGTCTGAAGGGTATAGAGTGCCAATTTAATTAAAGCCTGTTACACACATACACATTCCATCTTAGATCCGTAGAAGTAACAACGCATCTCTGGTATTCTTCGCTTCAAATTTATCTGCATGTGTCCTTGGACTGCATTAGCCATTTTTTAGTTGTGCTGAAAGTTCGTTTGACACTTATGTAGTTATGAGTCCTTTTTGGGATTTTTAAGAAGAAAAAAATAACTCGTCAATATATGTACATATTATATATTACACCGCATTACTGCATAATAATTATTTTAAATATAGCGCAAATTGATTGTTAACTTCCTATAACGAAGTTAATGTAATAAATTCGATTTTTGAAGTCCAAATTCTCACCACGATTCAAGATGATTTGGTTTTTAAAAGGATGTCTGTGGGTGTATACTCGTAAATATGTGCATATGCACTTTCGTGGTTAATTTTTCACATCACATATATCGAGAATAAATAATTATAGCGACGTTGTATTCATTTCATTCGATGCAAAATTATGTAATTAGAACAAGAAAATCAATTCAGCAGTCTTTTGTTATGAATAATTTTACTGAAGAAATGGCAACCTAAAAATTTTGCAAGTGATACTCGTGTTGTGTTTATGCGTAAATGCAGGTTCTAAATATGGTCACAACTTTTTTTAATAAATAAAATTTTATGATATTTATATTTTCATATTTCACATTCCAGGCTTCCTATTTATTGCCATTTCTTACTGAGAAGTTCGTAGTGTGCACTTTCCGGCTCGCAAGCATTTCTTCTATCTAGTTATGAAACAGCAAAGAACGTCTGACCGTTGATTCGTGACTCCTGAAATCAAACTCCAACCTTGACAATATTATACACATTCAGCCGACAACTGGTTTTGGTCTAGATGTTATTATGTCTAATCAATCATATAATATCAATAATCAGTCAATAATAAAGATGTTGATAGCTCCACGCTGTTGTTTTAATTTTATAATACCGGTGATGTCATACGTGGGCCACGCACTAATTTCTATAAATTGAAAAAAGTTCTATGGTTAAAGTTTTTATTAGCGTACGTAAGGGTAATATGGTCATCCAGTTAATATGGTCACTTTCTTATAACTCAAAAATAATAACCTTGTTTGCATAGGTGGCTCTGTGATACGATAGCTCTTCATCAGTCAATCAAATAATAAAAGGTCAAAAGGGTGCTGCTTTATCGACGTCATTTTGACAGTTGATATATGTCAGCAACCACTTACCATCAGGTGGACTCTGCGCTCGTTTGTCATCCCTATCCTATAAAAAAATATAAATATTAATAATAATATATAAATAAAAATATGATAAATTTTTTTTTCTTAATATGTTAGTTATATTATACGACATTGTGTTTTCATCTCTATCCTCCTCCTAGTTTTGGTTTCATAGGGCGGCAAAACTTAAAGGGACCATTTTACCCTTACGTACCTTATTAAAACTTTTTAATGATATCTGCACCATCATTACAGCTCATTATTATAGTCCATCAGAAGTTTACTGCTAAACATAGATATCCCACAAGGAACGCCACAAAGCACGGTCCTGAGGCACCTGCATCCATCGACTTTCTGCATTTCTTACAAGGTCGTTTCTCCATCTAGTGGTGACACTCTCACTCTCGCTGACAGTCTGAACAAATTTAAAAACATTTTTTCAGTCTGCATCAGTTACCCTCTTACGGCTTGCTCGAACGCTGCTAGAGCACCTTCAGGCGATGAAAACTGTACCCCTTACAGCTGCTTTTTTGTTTGTTTAGGGAATATAGTTGTGGCAACTATGGGAAATATCCAGAGGGGTGGGCGGTAATAAGAAATAGAAACATTCGTATTTTTGCTTGTAAATAATCATATTTTCAAAAAATTATAACTAGACAGTATCACTTATAAAAAAACTTTTTTCGCAAAACTGCGTGTCGAATATTCACGCACATGACAGCTTCAGAATTTTAACCGAAATGTAATCCCGTAATTGGAATAAGTCAGAAACTCGGGATGGATATTATAATTATAAGACTCATCATACCGTGTAGTGGCGGTGTATCCACTACCCCATATCATCCCGTGGGTGTCGTAAGAGGCGACAGAGGGAAACAAATCAGGAGATGGGCAGCAGCGTCTTCCTAATAACGATTAAACATAAAAAACTACGGTTGCCAGCCCGCTTGCCAAGCGTGGCAACTACAGCAAATATCCGTATTAGGCGATGTATGGGGAGGCCTATGTTCAGCTGTGGACTTTAATAGGCTGTAACGGTAACGGTATCAATAAGACCGATCATCATCATCAGCCCGTAAATCCATTACATCGCTTAACGACATGGACTCCGCCCGGTATAGAGAGGATTTGCCTTAACCGTCACACTTGACACGCGGATTGATGTTCCCAGTACCAGACGTCTCGCTGTTTTAACGCTTCTGGATATTTTACGTCTTTCTTAAACGAGATAAATACCGCCATCTATTGAAAGCCATAGCATCTGGCATTTTCCATAGTCACCTCTTAAGACACCCACGGGGCGAAAGGGGGTGATGGATTTTCTTACGCCCCCACCACAGACAATGTTAGACTACAATAAACGTATATTTTATTAATATTAATAGTATAGTATATTTCATTAAATATTTGTTAGATTACTGATTTTAGATTAGACTAGACCAGTCTTTCTCAAAGTGGACGTTAACGCCCCCTTGTAGGCGTTGGAGACCTAGAGGGGGGCGTTAAGGGGCCCAGAAAAAAATGGGGGTTGGCGTGGTTTAGGGGGCGATGGTTGATTTGTAAATTCATTTAGATACTTTATATTTTAAAATTTACTAAAATTAAAACCTACCTACTACCCAATATCGAATAACTAGTTTATATTCCTGCCCTGTATGATGGTATATAAACTAGAAATACTTAACATAGATTTCGTAAGATAGCCCATACGCCGTACGCAATCAAATTGTAACAAGTTTTTGTTAAATAACGCCATTGGTGCAATCCGGTTGCAATCGGCTGGTTCATCGTGTCTTAACTTGCTCAGTACGATTGAGCGTCGAAAGAGATAAACGAGTTTGTGCGTATTTGTTTTATTCCTGTCGGTGCGTGCTGTATTTAAATTCTATATAAAAGCTCGTAATAATTTTTATATTTTCATTAGTGGTTTCGCGCAATCTTTAAACAGGTATTTACATATTTAGAAAACAAATGGATTCATAGAAATTTCGACAAATCCATCTTTGCCTTTGTGCCTTCTTTGCTCAAAAACATTTTCAAACGAAGCGATGAAGCCTTCAAGACTTCAAGATCATTTGAATAAAATGCATCCAGATAAGGAGGATAAAAATGTAGCCTATTTTCAAGACCTGGAAAAGAAGCATAATGCTCAGCCAAGTGTATCAAAACTTTTTTCGGTGGCTGCTAGCAAGACGATGACGGACTTCGAGCATTATACAATATCTCTTTGTTAATTGCTCAAACGGCAATAAAAGAAGTTATAACTACTGTGCTCCATAAACTGGCGGCAGACATAATTCGAAAAATCTTTGAGCAATAGTTCTGTGCAAAGACGAATTGATGAGATGGCTGAAAACATTGAAGAGTCCTTGTGCAATCATCTGAAGACTAGTCAATTTTCAATTCAGTTGGATGAGTCCACTTTACCAACTAATGAAGCATTATTGCTGCCTTACGTGAGGTTTATTAAAGATGAAAAATATGTCAAGAACTATTATTTGCTAGAAATTTAGAGACAGACACAAAAGGAGAAACCGTATTTAAAAGACTGGAAAAATGTTGTGATGAAAAGGAATTCCTGAAGAATATTGTATCAGCTACTACAAGATGGTGCTTCAGCTATGACGGGGTGTCAAAGACTTCATAGCGTACTTAAAAACAAAATTCAGATGTGCTTGCTGTACATTGCGTTATACATCGACAGCATTTGGTTGCTAGAAATTAAAGTGAACGATTGTTTCAATCATTGCAACATGTCATCAGAGCAGTCAATAAAATCCGAAACAACTCTTTAAATGACAGTTTATTTAATCATTAATTTGTGTTACTAATGATGAAGATTTCAACCGACTGATCTCTCACACAGAAGTGCGTTGGCTATCCGACTTGTCTGACTCGATTTTACAATCTGTTTGACTCTGTCATAGAGTTCTTGGAAAACAAAGACACAGAATTGCGCGACAACCTCCTCACATCAAAGAATGATATCGCATACCTGACAGACCTTTATAAATTGCTTAATAATATGAATCTCCAACTTCAAGGCGATGGCTTGAACTTAATAAAAACAAAAAATATCATCGCTGCTTTCGTAGCTGCTCTTACACAAGAAGAATATCGGCAGACGTGAGTTCCATAATTTTCCCAATTTATCAGTATCCTGAAACAACGACGACTTGCTTGTCTACTTCCAACATTTGGAAAATCTCCACAGTGGTTTCATTGAAAGATTCCAGGATATTTTGAAATTGGAAATAACAGACTGGGTGTTAGATCCTTTTTCAAATGTCAACATAGCAGTATCACCCCAACTGGAAGAAGAACTTATAGAACTGACAACGAACGAGGAAATAAAAATCAAATTCTAAAATGGCTACCAAGAATTTTGGCTACAAAAGTCAATCCCGCAGTTGTACCCTGGATTGTGGTCGATCGTTCAACGATTTTTGATAGCATTCCCATTGTCATATTTTTGTGAACGTGGATTTAGCGCTATGACAACGCTGCTTACTAAAAAAAAGAAATCGTTTACAAGTTACCGAACGCGGCGACTTACGACTGTTTTTGAGTAAAATCGAACCTGATATCAACAAACTTGTTAAAAATTATCAAATTCATCCATCTCATTAGATTAGTTTTAAAACTAAATTGATTACCTATCTATATCGTTTCTTTTAATTTGATTAAAATATATTCTTAATATTATAAAGTTGCGTTTTAATTGCCATCACTGGTAATAATGTCTAGTTTAGAATGTAAGTTTAAATACCAGAACCGACTAATATAGCACACCATAACTAAATTAATTAAAGTAATGAAATTGTGTTTTTTTAAGTTTTAGGAGTGTATAAAAAATTGGGGGCGCTGAAAAATAATTGATTTTCAAAAGGGGCGGTAAAAGATATAAGTTTGATAATCTCTGGACTAGACCATACACAGTAATTGTGTAACACAAAAAGGCGATTTTAAAATCAGTGCAATTAAGTAATTGCAATTATTCAAATTAGTCTAACGAAAACAACGCCTGAAGTGTAAAATTTTTTATTTCAAATTTGGATATTTTGGTTACAGTCTCTACTATATAATTTCAAATTACATTACGCATATTCAATGATTATGATGATTTATCACGAGCTCGGCGTTGAAGGAAAATATCATGAGAAAACCTGCATGTCTGACGAATAAAAATATTCCGACAACATGTACACTCCGCCAACTGTTGAAGCAACAACGCGGATTAATTGCTACATAACCCGCCCTGATATGAGACTAGGTGTGTGCCCAGCAGTAGGACGTATAAAGGCTGTAACTCTACTTTTGCATAGCATAACAACACGAATAAAAAATGACCCACTGCCTTTAAATGTATTGGTTCTCTTTCTTACCTTGCAAACCGAAATAAAGTAGACGGTTCACTACTACTAGGAATATTGTGTTTTATTGTCAAGAAATTCTTAGTAGCAACCCAGAGTCAGGAAGATGGCGGTGTTTGAACTCCGTGCCTCGGAAGGCACGTAAAGACGTTAGTCTTGCGCCTGGTCTCTCTCGTTCGTGTTGTATTACCGTCCCATCGGACTATGAGAGTGAGGGCATAGAGAGTGCACCTGAGTTCGCGCACACACTCGGGCACTATACTCCTGTCCTGCGCAGGAGGCTAGACTCCATTGAGACTGGCCGCCGTGATCTAAATTCGATCTGGTGGATATTATTATTATTATTAAACGTTATAATCAATTTAGATAGGTATTTTTAATTTTACCTAATACATATAATTTTTCTTTATTCTTTATAAAAATTAAAATAACTAGTAAAATCAAATACAATCAACTAGATACATACTCGTATACCTGCTTAGAAGATAGTACCAACTTAGATATACTAAAGTTGTCATTTAATTAAAAACAAATATTGTTTAACTGGCTGACTAACTTCTTTTTCATCATAAGCCCGTAAAAGTTCACTGCTATGCATGGGCGTCTCCTGTTATAGAGGACCCAATTTTAATGCCTCTGTGGATATGAGCGCGTGAGCATTATCCGCGCGCATGAGAGTGAGTCACGCTGTGGGTCTACGCTTGGGTCTAGGGGATGATTGTCCCTTGGATCGGTCTGCCTTCTTTTAAAATCTTTTAAAATAGTTGTCTGGCTAACATATATAAAAATGGAGCTTCAGAATGTAAGTGAAATTGAGTAATTTTTTTTGAGAGCTTTAAAGCTTCTGCAAAGCGATACTGCCGACGGATAGTGTCTGGGAGTATTGATGACTGATTTTTAATGATATTATCTAACATATACGTAAAAATCGGCTGGGAGAATTAACGTGAGGTGAGCAATGTTTTTACGTATCTTGATTATCTAATACCTGGAAAATGGCCCTCTGGCCAAGCTAGCATATAGACCTGCGATCATAGTACATACTAATACTACTCAATCTTATACATTTCGTTCGTCGGAAAATAAGTGACGTCTTGTGGCCCTGGGATCTTGCTCTACGAGACTGCAATCTTCAATTCGCCTGTTAAACGTGACGAGCGGATGATGCCCAAACTTAGCAGTTGAGTTTTATGATGCCTTTAATTTTTTTAGTTATAATCATTTTTGATAATGACCGTTAGTGCCAAAATAATATTTAAAAAAAAACACCCTTTTGAAAAGTCTAGCCGTGGATGTAAAAACGTTTTCGATGGTGTATTTACATATTTACCATAGACGTAAGTTTAATACCTTTACACAATAATAACCTTTACTCAAAAATAAATCGTGTAATGGCGGTGTAAGAATATCCACTACCCCGTATCGTCGTGTGTGTCGTAGGAGGCGCACCTGTGTGATAACAACTCAAAATATTAAAAAAAACTGCAGGTAACCTGACAACTGTGGCAACTTTGACAAAATTTACCATATGAGGCAATCTACGGAGGAGGTCTATGTTCAGCAGTGTTTATAGGCTGTAAATAAACACAAAATAAACTGACTATCGTACAACGCAAACAGCAAATGGTACGCAAACAACAATCGCGCCTTAAAAATATCACAAAACTTTTAACTGGAAATGTCGAATCAATCTGTTATTCAAATACGTTAAACATATTTGAACATTTGCGATGTATTTGTCAATCACTGTCACGTTCGTTATTTTAGTGAAACTTCAAGTTTTTATTCAAATTTGCTGTCATACCAACGGTAGTGTGGCTCGATGGTTGGTGCAACTGCCTCTTTTTTCCTTTTAAAAGAATACTAGAAATCAAATTTTAAAAATTAAATTAAAATATTGTGATATTTTATAGGAAAATGCCGACGACACTCGATAGCAAGGACAAGATGTATTGAACCCGCAGCAACTATCAACCCATAGTGTTACATCTTCGCCGCATAACGGGAAGCCTTTTTAAACATCTGCAGCCTCCTTAGGGTGAGGATAACTTCTACTCTAAAACCTAATTCCTACATATCCTCTATTATAATGGATCATTAGGTCTGTATCAACTTTGTAATGCCGACCCTCTAATGCCGACACCCACAAGGCTCTGTCCTATCTCCACTCCTTTTACACTCTTCACGGGTGATATCCTAAAGATCCAGTGGTAACATCCTCTCTTCGCCGACGATACGGCTCGGTTTGTATCAGATTATAATAGGAATAATCTCACTTTAAAACTTCAAAGAGCTAAAAAGTGTAGCAATATACTTTCAACGGAGTCCAAAACCACACCCAAAGTATTGCGGACCAAAAGCCAGAATTAAGGTAATTTCTTTATATGGCCGCCCCATTCCTTGGGAAGATTCGGCCAAATATCTGGGCGTCACGTTCGACGTCCGCATGAGTTTCGCGAATCACATAAGTGTAGTACGCAACAAAGCCAGGTCAGTCATTGGCCGTCGCCACCCTCTTGTTAATGGAAGAGAATGAATGGAAGAGTAAGTTGTCTCTAAGACACAAACTCCACCTGTACAAAACCTGCGTTAGACCTATCATGTCTTACCTATACGTATGGGTGAAGGCTACACCTTAGCCCACACGTATAGGTACCACCTAAACGAACTACAGGATGACAATCACTGTGTAAATCAACGGAATTCAGATTTACACAGTGATTGTCAACTTCCCTCTATCTCCGAATACTTCAAGGAGATGTCTTAGCGCTACTTTGATAGCGCAGAAACCCATCCAAACCCGCTAGTGGCAAACGCAGCCAACTACGTCCCGATACCAAACGTCGCGCCGACTCTCCGTAGACCGCGTAACGTACTAATAGAACAACCACGCTCGCTCGATCCCGTCGAACCAAACGTCGGAGGACATCATACGACACACTACACCCACACCAAATGGACAAGCACAAATAGGATAACGGATGGGGCGTGTCGCACCCGTAGGCGGGCACGACGCGTTCGAGCACACCGCGTACACCGTACACCGCGTACCTGGGCGGTTCTCACCGCCCAGAACATCGACCGATACGAGCTAAGCAGTCAGAGACGGGAGTACGCACAACCCCACTCGGACAGCGTTTAGATAGCTCAATAAACCTTAACAGAGGGGACATGATGATTGGTAACAATACCAATTCATAAACCATCATCATTCTCAACCCCATCCTAATTGCCGCCTATCCACTTTTTAAATAGCTTTCGGCCTTTCAGGCAGCGAGCTCTGTGTAAGATCAAGCTGTAAGAGCCGCATAGGATAACAGCGCCAACATCTCGACAATAGAATGCCTAGCGAAGTGGACAGGTAACAGCTAGTATCTTTTTAATTATTATTCTTATGGGTTATAAAAAGTTCGACAGGTCGAAAGGTCGAAAGTGGCGACATTTTTTCAGTCTTACTTAATATTATAAATGTAAAAGTACGACTCTTTGGATGTTTATCCTTCAATCATTCTTCAACAATTGGCATAGAAGATAAAAGACGATTTTATGGCGAAATGGAGACTTTTTATAACAATTAATACTAAAGTTTTACTTACGCCCAGCGAAGCGAGCGGGTAACTGCTAGTTATCCTGTACTAAACCAAAGCACCTTTAATAAATATACTTTACTTGAAAAAAAAAACTCATATTATAAAAAGGCAGGCTATAGCGCCAGCCTTATTCCTAAATATACACGCATATTTTCGTATGTTTTCAATTTGTGTATTTCTTAGACATTCTATCATCGAGGTTTACTCAAAATGTTTTCTTTTAACGCTGATCACCTGGCAAATAAGTGCTTAAAATTGCTATAAAACATTCATTAGTGTCAGCGTGGATCGGATTCAGTTTTATCGCATGCTGTGAAATTTTAAGGAGAGCGCTTATCCCCTGAATTACTACGCTCAAATTCTTTATGACTAAAAGAGCAATGTAGAGTACGGTAAAGAGAGAGAGAAACGATTTGAAGATATAATATTGATAATAATATTATACTTCCACAATATTATACTTTCAATGTTGCACCTCTAAGAAACTGAAAAATTTTGTTAAGAGAAATGCATCGTTTGATAATATATTATTTTTGGCTGAAGACCTTGTAACCAGTACCACAATAATGAAAAAAAAATCATAGTATCAAAACAACACTTAATGGGTTAAATGAATACACAACTCTAGTCATGGGTAACTCATCTATTTTATTTGAGGAATTTTATGTGAGGAAACGCCCGTCAACGTATTAATTATACAAGGCGAGTCACCTTCTTCCTAAAGAGTTTGGACTGATAAGCGCTATTAGTAAATGCAAATAAAAATTTGCTATAACTAGTTACACCCAGGATACGACGATTAAATAATGGACGTGACTTTATTTTCAGACGCAATGTTTTCGAATTTTGTTATTTGTTTTTTGCTTTAAATACCTGTCACTCATTTTACATTTTTTTTTGTAGCCGCCATACATACACAAATACACAAACATAACAAAAACATCATTACATCACATATATAAACGTATATTTGTATCTATGATTATTTTTGTATACATAAAATTAACGTAAAATAAAATAATACAGTTACTCTGATGTCAAAGTTTTGAGACCGAACTCATTTAAATATTGCTACTTATTACATAATTCGTAAACTACTAAAATTATTTTTAGTCGAGTCGTCACTCACTTTACACAATTTATATAATGTCACTTAAGTGAAGACGTGAACGAGTAAGTGAACGTTAAAATTCGCGTAAAGCTTTAAATTTGCTGTCACGAGGACCTTAAACGAGGTAACTACGTACGACACCACTAATAAAATATATATAAAAAATAACTCAAGCAATCGGCTCGTGTTACCGAGTGGTTTTCCTCATTTTAGTTAGTAAAAGAAAATATTTTTATTCACTTTCAATTTCAAGCAGTAAATACTTTGAGAGTTCTTCTCGCGTGATATGTCTCTTCGAATTCGCAAGAAACACGCAAAAATTGTCGTCGTCGTAAATGTATTCGGCCATTAACCAACTAACAGCTCAGTAGCACGCTAGATTTCTTTTCCTTATATAAGTAAATCAACTAATTTTATTAAATGGCAAAAGGTAACAACCTACATACATCCTAATGCTGAGGATGTTCCTTTCCTTATTTTGGATAGATTTATAGAAGCAGTAAAGTTACCGGTTAGTAATTGCGTAATAGATTCCATCACCCTACTTCGTTCTACAGGTGTCGTTATAAGCGACTGTGGAAAATGTTAGTACATTTTAAATTTTTTTTCTAAAACAATAATCTATACTTTTTATTTTTTTAGATATATTAACGTAATATACATTTATTTACATAACATAATATACAATATTATATTATATACAATATTAAAATTTAATTATCAAACAGTCCTACTCCACGGTATCGTGCCAAGAACGCTGGCTGCGTTTCCTGAATGGCCTACTTAGCCTTTGAGCGAGAAAAGAGCCAGCCTCTTATCACCAGCAGCAACAACCCGCCGCGGATGGAGTTCCTTTAAGAACTTCATCGCACGTGGACCCGGACCGATAGTCTCTACAGAAAATGCCACAAATATGTAGTCATCTCTCAGAGACTCATATTTGCGCCACTTACTCAGTTCAGCTGCCTCTGATGCCGCTCTGGCTCTGAACGAGGTACCCTGAGATGAGAGGCCGCCAAAGTGTCTGCAAGTAGCATCCCACACTAGGGCTTTACCTCTCTCCCAAGGGACCAATGTCATACGTCGGGTCTCCTGCATCGTCTCTAAATATTCCACAAGGCTCTAAAACCGAGGAACATTTACAGAGACATTATTAACATTAAATTATTTAATTCTTATCTCGTTTACAGCACACGTAATATACAGCTTATACCGGCGACGGGCAGCAGCATCAAAGGTGCGAGACGTCTGGTAATGTGATAGTCGATCCTATGGTAAGCGACATAAAGGCAACTATTCCTTGCAATGAAATAGGCCTATGTCCAAGCGTGGACGTTTACGAGCTGATAGTTTTTTTTTTATAGAGAGAAGGAAAGGCGGCTCACCTGATGGTAAGTGACTACCGCCGCCCGAACAACTGCAACACCAGGAACCAGAGGAATTGCAGATGCGTTGCCGGCCTTTAAAGGGTAGGCTCTTTTCTTGAAGGTCCCTAAGTCGTATCGGTCCGGAAAAATCGCTGGTGGTAAACTATTCCACAAAGTTGTGCGAGGAAGAAAACATCTTCTAAATCGCACAGTGGTGGACCGCCAATCATCCAGATGGTGTAGATGGTATCGGGTTCTGCCGCGATGTGCGTTCGTGAAATTTGGCGCCTGGGATTAATCCGAACAATTCCTCAGAGCACTCCCCGTGGTAAATGCGAGAAGAAAACAAAAGATGCAACATCTCTTCGCGCGCAATGAATCGAGCCGATCGGAAAGGACTCGGTCGTCGACGATTCGAGCCGCTCTGCGCTGGATGCGGTCAAGTGGAAGGAGCTGGCACTGGGGCCTGGCCCAGAGATGGGAACAGTATTCCATGTGAGGCCGAACCTGCGCCGTAAAGTTGCAGCGTTGTGCCGGCATGAAATACTGTCCCGCTCTGCTGAGCACGCCAAGCTTTTAGAGGCCAATTTATTCTCTTCCAAGTGACCGTGAAACTGCGCCACTCGATATGTCGACGCCGAGGATTCCGATACTGGCTGCGGCAACAAAGTGCCTTGAAACTGAGGAGATACGACAAAGGGGTTCTTTTTAGCGGTAAACGCGCAAACTTGTGTCTTCTGAGGATTAAACTGGACTAGATTTAGTCGCCCCAATCCGAGACTTTGTTCAGCAAAGACTCGACTTCAGAACTAAGTTTGTTCCGGTACTCGGCGACGTTTCCCGAGAAATATTCGCACGGCCGGCGCATAGAGCATCACCAGTGCTATCATCCGCATAGCAATGAATGCTACGGTTTGCAACATATCATTGATATGCAGAAGAAACAGCGTTGGTGATAGCACGCAGCCTTGTGGAACACCAGCGTTAATCGGCTTGTAGTCGGGCATGCACCGTCTACAACGACCTTGATGCTCCGATCTGCAACAAAGCTGGTGATCCAATTGCACATTTCGGAAGCCCATAGGAAGGGAGCTTCGAAAGAAGCGCTTTGTGCCAAACCCGATCGAAAGCCTTCGCAATGTCAAACCAACGGCCAATGCCTCCCCTGGACTCTGCCTCCGCCCATCTATGAGTCAGGTAGACCAGAAGATCACCAGCTGACCGACCCCGACGAAAACCGTATTGGCGGTCACTAATCAGCTGGTGATCCTCAAGGTACCGCATGAGCTGGCAGTTTATAATGGACTCCATTATTTTGGAGAACAAGGGGTGATGGCGATAGGCCTGTAGTTGGACGGGTCTGAGCGGTCGCCTTTTAGGGATCGGTTGGACAAAGCTGTCTTCCATGATTTCGGACTACGCCTGGGGTAGGAGTACCGGAAAAGACGCGTTAGAACCGGTGCCAACTCCGGAGCACGTCCTCAGCACAATTGGATGGATTCCGTCAGGCACTCGACTTGTGAATGTCCAGGAGAGGAGTGCTTTGCGAACCGAGCGCTGTAAGAACCGCACATCCGGCATGGAGCACTCACACCGCGGGATGGTCGGCGGTGTGTTCCCCGTCATCAAGAGTCGAGTTGGACGCAAAAGTGAGCCTAAAGGTCATTTTTCTTTTGCGGCGTGGGCCAGTGAGTCGTCCTCCTGTGCAGAGATGGTAGTGATGGCTTACAAATTCCCTTGGACAGCCTTGCGAGAGACCAGAATGCACGGGTTCCCGAAGGAAGGCGAACTAGTTTCTCGCCAATTCTGCCTATGTGCTCGACTTTGCCTTGCAATAACACTTTGAAGGACCTGGAGGCGAAGTTATACTTCTTTTTAAGCATGCTGGTGTTTACATCCCGAGCCGCCGAAGCCTCAGCCCAGGCCTGATAGCACTCCTGCTTACTGCGTAATGCAGTCATGGAGCGACAAACCAAGGCTGCGATCTGCCTCCGATGGGTACCACAGATGATGGAATAAATAGTTCCATTCCTGTAGCACCACGTCCGTGACAGAGTCAGCAACAGCGCTGGGATCATCCGGCGAGAAGCCCCCGCCATGGGATGCAAAGAAAGACCGCATTCCGTCCCAATCCGCCGACCTGTAATGCCAAACACGGCGGCAACCTGCAAAACGCAACCGCGAGGGGAGCGTGAGTGGCACCACCTCCGGATCAGACAATGGTCCGAAGAGCCGAGAGGGCATCGACGGAAACCTGATATCCGTCCGGATGAGAGGTCAGCAGAAGGTCCAACAGGGAAGGTGTATGATCCTTCACATCTGGAATCCGCGTAGGCGAAGTAACCAGCTGTGTCAGACCATATGCCAAGGCAAAGTCATAAACAGATCTCCCCATGATCGGTTAAACGTGAACCGAGCCATCCGGCGTGGTGGGCGTTAAAATCGCCAGGACCACGATCTCTGCGGATGGGACCTGTTGTAGCAAGGAATCTGTAGCCATTTGGACGTGGTCGATGAGTCGGTCTGTTTCGGCATTACCGCTATGGGACCTATAGAGGCACCCGTAGACGCGCGGATGGTTGTCGCTATCTACGCGTAGCCAAAGGATGGACAGGTCCGAACCTTCAAGACTGCCGAGGCGTCGAGAACAGATGTCCTCTCTGACGTATACCAAACTCCAGCCCGAGGCACAAAGGTGTTCCAATTTGTACCCCGGTAGGAGAGATACAAAGTATCAGCCGGAGAGGACACGTCTCGGTCAGAAAAAGCAAGGCCGGCTTCGCCGTCTCGAGATGGTAGTGGACGGTGTTTAGGTTCAGTGAAGTCCTGATGTTGCAGAAATCCACGGATAGCGTGGCGGGGTCGCCTTGGTCTTGTTGCTCAGTTTGCCCCGAGCAGTTATTGTTTTGAGCGGAATTTTGCCCCAGAATACGCGGGGCAGCCTGAGCACCACGCTCAGGGTGGAGTAGCATGGTCGTGGATGCTCAGCGAGTTCACCAGGGTGCTGGTACCCTCCTGGGGTAGTCTAAGATTTAATTCCGCTACCATGTTGATGGGTGGGGGTTGGGCCTCCGGTCACCTGCACTCACCAGACGAAACGCAAAAGCAGAGCTTCACTTCACGCCGGTATTCTGTAAGGTCGTGGTACCAACCCGGCTCGAGCCGGCCCATACGTGCAACAGCAAAGCTGCTGCGTGGCTCTACCACCGTCAAAAGTGATGAAAATAATGAGAAAAAGTAAAAACTCTGCGACTCAACTCTATTGCATACTGGCAGTCGCTCGATATTTATTTAAATTTTTAATTTTCCTTTTCTCTAATTGCCAGGACGAATGTAAAATCAATTAAATAATTACTTTACCAGAAAGCAAGTACAAAATATCTAATTCACGCTCTTACACGATAAAAAGATTTTTACGTGGTAGTAATGCTGCAGCTTTTATTACATGCTTAGATTATGCTTGTAGCACAAATAGGTTGGTTCCACCAGAAAAGAACCACGCTCTCACAGATACCAGTTTAAAATAACAGATTAATCCTGCTGTGTTTTGAATGGTGAGTGTAGTAAACCAGAGACTCTTTTCACTGGAAACGAGGATTTTCATCTAATATCCTCAGGGGTTACTATGTACTTGTGTACTAGATGTATGTAGATGTTTATGGGCCATCCACTTAACATCAGGTGGACTGTGTGCTCGTTTCTTACCCACATTTATGCTAAAAACATGCGTGAGTGTCGTGGAACACTCGGTTGGAACGAAATTCTTTCGTAGTATATTATTATTGATAAACGTATTATATTATTCATTAACAAATACAAATAAATGAATTACTAGCGTCTAATATTAAGCGTCATTTATAATAAAAGAATATTTCTTTCATGGCAAGATAAGAAAAGTGCGAGGAGATGGATATTATCCATCTCCCTTCCTCATAGCCGCCAAGGCCGTCTACTACGTCAGAAGGGTTGTGACGGAAAAATCTTACACTTTTCTCGCCTAGCCCCATCCGCCAAATTTACCGTCCGATAAGGAAAATTGATGAGATGGCTGGAAACATTGAAGAGTCATTGTGCAATCATCTGAAGACTAGTCAATTTTCAATTCAGTTGGATGAGTTCACTTTACCAACTAATGAAGCATTGTTGCTGCCTTACGTGAGGTTTATTAAAGATGAAAAAATATGTCAAGAACTATTATTTGCTACAAATTAAGAGACAGACACAAAAGGAGAAACCATATTTAAAAGACTGGAAAAGTTTTGTGTTGAAAAAGGAATTCCCCTGAAGAATATTATATCAGCTGCTACAGATGGTGCTCCAGCTATGACGGGGTGTCAAAAAGACTTCATAGCGTACTTAAAAAACAAAATTCTAGATGTGCTTGCTGTACATTGCGTTATACATCGACAACATTTGGTTGCTAGAAATTAAAGTGAACGATTGTTTCAATCATTGCAACATGTCATCAGAGCAGTCAATAAAATCCGAAACAACTCTTTAAATGACAGTTTATTTAATCATTAATTTGTGTTACTAATGATGAAGATTTCAACCGACTGATCTCTCACACAGAAGTGCGTTGGCTATCAAAAGGAAATTGTCCGTCTCGATTTTACAATCTGTTTGACTCTGTCATAGAGTTCTTGGAAAACAAAGACACAGAATTGCGCGACAACCTCCTCACATCAAAGAATGATATCGCATACCTGACAGACCTTTATAAATTGCTTAATAATATGAATCTCCAACTTCAAGGCGATGGCTTGAACTTAATAAAAACAAAAAATATCATCGCTGCTTTCGTAGCTGCTCTTACACAAGAAGAATATCGGCAGACGTGAGTTCCATAATTTTCCCAATTTATCAGTATCCTGAAACAACGACGACTTGCTTGTCTACTTCCAACATTTGGAAAATCTCCACAGTGGTTTCATTGAAAGATTCCAGGATATTTTGAAATTGGAAATAACAGACTGGGTGTTAGATCCTTTTTCAAATGTCAACATAGCAGTATCACCCCAACTGGAAGAAGAACTTATAGAACTGACAACGAACGAGGAAATAAAAATCAAATTCTAAAATGGCTACCAAGAATTTTGGCTACAAAAGTCAATCCCGCAGTTGTACCCTGGATTGTGGTCGATCGTTCAACGATTTTTGATAGCATTCCCATTGTCATATTTTTGTGAACGTGGATTTAGCGCTATGACAACGCTGCTTACTAAAAAAAGAAATCGTTTACAAGTTACCGAACGCGGCGACTTACGACTGTTTTTGAGTAAAATCGAACCTGATATCAACAAACTTGTTAAAAATTATCAAATTCATCCATCTCATTAGATTAGTTTAAAAACTAAAATTGATAACCTATCTATATCGTTTCTTTTAATTTGATTAAAATATATTTAATATATATATATATATATATATATATATATATTAACATATTTATTATAAAGTTGCGTTTTAATTGCTCTCTGGTAATAATATCTAGTTTAGAGTGTAAGTTTAAATACCAGAACCGACTAATATAGCACATCATAACTAAATTAATTAAAGTAATGAAATTGTGTTTTTTTAAGTTTTAGGAGTGTATAAAAAATTGGGGGCGCTGAAAAATAATTGATTTTCAAAAGGGGCGGTAAAAGATATAAGTTTGATAATCTCTGGACTAGACCATACACAGTAATTGTGTAACACAAAAAGGCGATTTTAAAATCAGTGCAATTAAGTAATTGCAATTATTCAAATTAGTCTAACGAAAACAACGCCTGAAGTGTAAAATTTTTTATTTCAAATTTGGATATTTTGGTTACAGTCTCTACTATATAATTTCAAATTACATTACGCATATTCAATGATTATGATGATTTATCACGAGCTCGGCGTTGAAGGAAAATATCATGAGAAAACCTGCATGTCTGACGAATAAAAATATTCCGACAACATGTACACTCCGCCAACTGTTGAAGCAACAACGCGGATTAATTGCTACATAACCCGCCCCGATATGAGACTAGGTGCGTGCCCAGCAGTAGGACGTATAAAGGCTGTAACTACTTTTGCATAGCATAACAACACGAATAAAAAATGACCCACTGCCTTTAAATGTATTGGTTCTCTTTCTTACCTTGCAAACCGAAATAAAGTAGACGGTTCACTACTACTAGGAATATTGTGTTTTATTGTCAAGAAATTCTTAGTAGCAACCCAGAGTCAGGAAGATGGCGGTGTTTGAACTCCGTGCCTCGGAAGGTACGTAAAGACGTTAGTCTTGCGCCTGGTCTCTCTCGTTCGTGTTGGATTACCGTCCCATCGGACTATGAGTGAGGGCATAGAGTGCACCTGAGTACGTGCACACACTCGGGCACTATACTCTGTCCTGCGGGAGGCTAGTCTCCATTGAGACAGGCCGCCGTGATCTAAATTCGATCTGGTGGATATTATTACTATTATTAAACGTTATAATTAATTTAGATAGGTATTTTGAATTTTACATAATACATATAATTTTTCTTTATTCTTTATAAAATTAAAATAACTAGTAAAATCAAATACAATCAACTAGATACATACTCGTATACCTGCTTAGAAGGTAGTACCAACTTAGATATACTAAACTTGTCATTTAAAAAACAAATATTGTTTAACTGGCTGACTAACTTCTTTTCATCATAAGCCCGAAAAGTTCATTTTATGCATGGGCCTCTCCGTTATAGAGGACCCAATTTTAATGCCTCTGTGGGTATGAGAACGATTATCTAACATATACGTAAAAATCGGCTGGGAGAATTAACGTGAGGTGAGCAATGTTTTTACGTATCTTGATTATCTAATACCTGGAAAATGGCCCTCTGGCCAAGCTAGCATATAGACCTGCGATCATAGTACATACTAATACTACTCAATCTTATACATTTCGTTCGTCGGAAAATAAGTGACGTCTTGTGGCCCTGGGATCTTGCTCTACGAGACTGCAATCTTCAATTCGCCTGTTAAACGTGACGAGCGGATGATGCCCAAACTTAGCAGTTGAGTTTTATGATGCCTTTAATTTTTTTAGTTATAATCATTTTTGATAATGACCGTTTGTAAAATAATATTTAAAAAAAACTTTTTGAAAGTCTAGCCGTAGTTATAAAACATTTTCGATGGTGTATTACATATTTACCATAGACGTAAGTTTAATACCTTTACAATAATAACCTTTACTCAAAATATAATCGTGTAATGGCGGTGTAGAATATCCACTACCCCGTATCGTCCCGTGTGTGTCGTAGGAGGCGCACCTTTGATAAAAACTCAAAATAATAAAAAAACTGCAGGTGACAACCCGCCTGACAACTCTGGCAACTTTGGCAAAATTTACCATATGAGGCAATCTATGGAGGAGGTCTATGTTCAGCAGTGTTTATAGACTGTAAATGGATGGATAAACACAAAATAAACTGACTATCGTACAACGCAAACAGCAAATGGTACGCAAACAACAATCGCGCCTTAAAAATATCATAAAATTTTAACTGAAATGTCGAATCAATCTGTTATTCAAATACGTTAAACATATTTGAACATTTGCGATGTATTTGTCAATCACTGTCACGTTCGTTATTTTAGTGAAACTTCAAGTTTTTATTCAAATTTGCTGTCATACCAACGGTAGTGTGGCTCGATGGTTGGTGCAACTGCCTCTTTTTCCTTTTAAAGAACACTGAAATCAAATTTTAAAAATTAATTTAAAATATTGTGATATTTTATAGGAAAATTCCGACGTATACCCAACACTGGATAGCAAGGACAAGAACCCGCAGCAACTATCAACCCATAGTGTTACATCTTCGCCGCATAACGGGAAGCCTTTTTAAACATCTGCAGCCTCCTCAGGGTGAGGATAACTTCTACCCTAAAACCTAATTCCTACATATCCTCTATTATAATGGATCATTAGGTCTGTATCAACTTAGTCTCTAAATGCCGACCCCTCTAATGCCGACACCCACAAGGCTCCGTCCTGTCTCCACTCCTTTTTACACTCTTCACGAGTGATATCCCTAAAGATCCAGTGGTAAACACTGCTCTCTTCGCCGACGATACGGCTCGCTTTGTATCAGATTATAATAGGAATAATCTCACTTTAAAACTTCAAAGAGCTACCAATCGCTTAGGCGAATGGTTCCGCCAATGGAGAATTGAAGTGAATCCTGAAAAAAGTGTAGCAATATACTTTCAACGGAGTCCAAAACCACACCCAAAGAATTGCGGACCAAAAGCCAGAATTAAGGTAATTTCTTTATATGGCCGCCCCATCCCTTGGGAAGATTCGGCCAAATATCTGGGCGTCACGTTCGACGTCCGCATGAGTTTCGCGAATCACATGAGTGTAGTACGCAACAAAGCCAGGTCAGTCATTGGCCGTCGCCACCCTCTTGTTAACGGAAGAGAATGAATGGAAGAGTAAGTTGTCTCTAAGACACAAACTCCACCTGTACAAAACCTGCGTTAGACCTATCTTGTCTTACCTATACCTATCTACGTCCCGATACCAAACGTCGCGCCGACTCTCCGTAGACCGCGTAACGTACTAATAGAACAACCACGCTCGCTCGATCCCGTCGACCCAAATGTCTCAGGCACATCATACACTGACACTACACTACACCCACACCAAATGGGACAAGCACAAATAGGATAACAGATGGGGCGTGTCGCACCCGTAGGCGGGCACGACGCGTTCCAGCACACACCGCGTACACACCGTACACCCGCGTACCTGGGCGATTCTCACCGCCCAGAACATCGACCGATACGAGCTAAGCAGTCAGAGACGGGAGTACGCACAACCCCACTCGGACAGCGTTTAGATAGCTCAATAAACCTTAACAGAGGGGACATGATGATTGGTAACAATACCAATTCATAAACCATCATCATTCTCAACCCCATCCTAATTGCCGCCTATCCACTTTTTAAATAGCTTTCGGCCTTTCAGGCAGCGAGCTCTGTGTAAGATCAAGCTGTAAGAGCCGCATAGGATAACAGCGCCAACATCTCGACAATAGAATGCCTAGCGAAGTGGACAGGTAACAGCTAGTATCTTTTTAATTATTATTCTTATGGGTTATAAAAAGTTCGACAGGTCGAAAGGTCGAAAGTGGCGACATTTTTTCAGTCTTACTTAATATTATAAATGTAAAAGTACGACTGTTTGGATATTTATCCTTCAATCATTCTTCAACAATTGGCATAGAAGATAAAAGTCGATTTTATGGCGAAATGGAGACTTTTTATAACAATTATTACTAAAGTTTTACTTACGCCCAGCGAAGCGAGCGGGTAACTACTAGTTAACCTGTACTAAACCAAAGCACCTTTAATAAATATCTTTTACTTGAAAAAAACTCATATAATAAAAAAAGGCAGGCTATAGCGCCAGCCTTATTCCTAAATATACACGCATATTTTCGTATATTTTCAATTTGTGTATTTCTTAGACATTCTATCATCGAGGTTTACTCACAATGTTTTCTTTTAACGCTGATCACCTGGCAAATAAGTGCTTAAAATTGCTATAAAACATTCATTAGTGTCAGCGTGGATCGGATTCAGTTTTATCGCATGCTGTGAAATTTTAAGGAGAGCGCTTATCCCCTGAATTACCACGCTCAAATTCTTTATGACTAAAAGAGCAATGTAGAGTACGGTAAAGAGAGAGAGAAACGATTTGAAGATATAATATTGATAATAATATTATACTTTCAATGTTGCACCTCTAAGAAACTGAAAAATTTTGTTAAGAGAAATGCATCGTTTGATAATATATTATTTTTGGCTGAAGACCTTGTAACCAGTACCACAATAATGAAAAAAAAATCATAGTATCAAAAACAACGCACTTAATGGGTTAAATGAATACACAACTCTAGTCATGGGTAACTCATCTATTTTATTTGAGGAATTTTATGTGAGGAAACGCCCGTCAACGTATTAATTATACAAGGCGAGTCACCTTCTTCCTAAAGAGTTTGGACTGATAAGCGCTATTAGTAAATGCAAATAAAAATTTGCTATAACTAGTTACACCCAGGATACGACGATTAAATAATGGGCGTGACTTTATTTTTAGACGCAAATGTTTTTCGAAATTGTTTTGTTATTTGTTTTTTGCTTTAGATACCTGTCACTCATTTTACATTTTTTGTAGCCGCCATACATACACAAATACACAAACATAACAAAAACATCATTACATCACATATATAAACGTATATTTGTATCTATGATTATTTTTGTATACATAAAATTAACGTAAAATAAAATAATACAGTTACTCTGATGTCAAAGTTTTGAGACCGAACTCATTTAGATATTGGTACTTATTACATAATTCGTAAACTACTAAAACTATTTTTAGTCGAGTCGTTCGCTCACTCACTCGCGACACAATTTATAATGTCACTTAAGTGAAGACGTGAACGAGTAAGTGAACGTTAAAATTCGCGTAAAGCTTTAAATTTGCTGTCACGAGGACCTTAAACGAGGTAACTACGTACGACACCACTAATAAAATATATATAAAAAATAACTCAAGCAATCGGCTCGTGTTACCGAGTGGTTTTCCTCATTTTAGTTAGTAAAAGAAAATATTTTTATTCACTTTCAATTTCAAGCAGTAAATACTTTGAGAGTTCTTCTCGCGTGATATGTCTCAATTCATAAGAAACACGCAAAAATTGTCGTCGTCGTAAATATATTCGGCCATTAACCAACTAACAGCTCAGTAGCACGCTAGATTTCTTTTCCTTATATAAAATTGTAAATCAACTAATTTTATTAAATGGCAAAAGGTAACATACATCCTAATGCTGAGGATGTTCCTTTCCTTATTTTGGATAGATTTATAGAAGCAGTAAAGTTACCGGTTAGTAATAGCGTAATAGATTCCATCACCCCACTTCGTTCTACAGGTGTCGTTAGAAGCGACTGTGGAAAATGTTAGTACATTTTAAATTTTTCTAAAACAATAATCTATACTTTTTATTTTTATTTTTAGATATATTAACGTAATATACATTTATTTACATAACATAATATACAATATTATATTATATACAATATTAAAATTTAATTATCAAACAGTCCTACTCACGCGGTATCGTTTAGCCACGCTGGCTGCGTTTCCGCGCTGAATGCTGCTATACTTGCCTTTGGGCGAGAAAAGAGCCAGCCCTCTTATCACCAGCAGCAACAACCCGCCGCGGATGGAGTTCTTTAGAACTTCATCGCACGTGGACCCCACGGACCGATAGTCTCTACAGAAAATGCCGTATGTAGTCATCTCAGAGACTCATATTTGCGCACTACTCAGTTCAGCTGCCTCTGATGCCGCTCTGGCTCTGAACGAGGTACCCTGAGATGAGAGGCCGCCAAAGTGTCTACGCAAGTAGCATCCCACACTAGGGCTTTACCTCTCCCAAGGGACCAATGTCATACCGTCAGGTCTCCTGTCGTCTCTAAATATTCCACAGGCTCTAAAACCGGGGAACATTTACAGAGACATTATTATTGACATTAAATTATTTAATTCTTATCTCGTTTACAGCACGTAATATACAGCTTATACCGGCGACGGGCAGCAGCATCAAAGGTGCGAGACGTCTGGTAATGTGATAGTCGATCTATGGTAAGCGACATAAAACAACTATTCCTTGCAATGAAATAGGCTATGTCCAAGCGTGGACGTTTACGAGCTGATAGTTTTTTATAAAGAGGGGCAAACGAGCTTGCGGCTCACCTGATGGTGGTGACTACCGCCGCCGCGAACAACTGCAACACCAGGAACCAGAGGAATTGCAGATGCGTTGCCGGCCTTTTAAAAGGGTAGGCTCTTTTCTTGAGGTCCCTAAGTCGTATCGGTCCGGAAAAATCGCTGGTGGTAAACTATTCCACAAGGAAGTTGTGCGAGGAAGAAAACATCTTCTAAATCGCACAGTGGTGGACCGCCAATCATCCAGATGGTGTTGGTATCAGAGTTCTGCCGCGATGTGCGTTCGTGAAATTGGCGCCTGGGATTAATCGAACAATTCCTCAGAGCACTCCCGTGGTAAATGCGAAGAAAATGCAAAGAGATGCAACATCTCTTCGCAGCGCCAATGAATCGAGCCGATCGGAAAGGACTCGGTCGTCGACGATTCGAGCCGCTCTGCGCTGGATGCGGTCAAGTGGAAGGAGCTGGCACTGGGGCCCCAGCAGAGATGGGAACAGTATTCCATGTGAGGCCGAACCTGCGCCTTGTAAAGTTGCAGGCGTTGTGCCGGCATGAAATACTGTCGCTCTCTGAGCGCCAAGCTTTTAGAGGCCAATTTGGCCTTCTCTTCCAAGTGACCGTGAAACTGCACGCCACTCGATATGTCGACGCCGAGATCCGATACTGGCTGCGGCAACAAAGTGCCTGAAACTGAGGAGATACGACAAAGGGTTCTTTTGCGTAAACGCGCAAACTTGTCTTCTGAGGATTAAACTGGACTAGATTTAGTCGCCCCAATCCGAGACTTTGTTCAGCAAAGACTCGACTTCGAACAAGTTTGTTCCGTACTCGGCGACGTTTTCCCGAGAAATATTCGCACGGCCGGCGCATAGAGCATCACCAGTGCTATCATCCATAGCAATGAATGCTACCGGTTTGCAACATATCATTGATATGCAGAAGAAACAGCGTTGGTGATAGCACGCAGCCTTGTGGAACACCAGCGTTAATCGGCTTGTAGTCGGAGCATGCACCGTCTACAACGACCTTGATGCTCGATCTGCAACAAAGCTGGTGATCCAATTGCACAATTTCTCAGGAAGCCCATAGGAAGGGCTTCGAAGAAGCGCTTTGTGCCAAACCCGATCGAAAGCCTTCGCAATGTCAAACGGCCAATGCCTCCCCTTGGACTCTACCTCCGCCCATCTATGAGTCAGGTAGACCAGAAGATCACCAGCTGACCGACCCCGACGAAAACCGTATTGGCGGTCACTAATCAGCTGGTGATCCTCAAGGTACCGCATGGCTGGCAGTTTATAATGGACTCCATTATTTTGGAGAACAAGGGGTGATGGCGATAGGCCTGTAGTTGGACAGTCTGAGCAGTCGCCTTTTAGGGATCGGTTGGACAAAGCTGTCTTCCATGATTTCGGACTACGCCTAGGGTAGGAGTACCGAAAGACGCGTTAGAACCGGTGCCAACTCCGGGCACGTCCTCAGCACAATTGGATGGATTCCGTCAGGCACACTCGACTTGTGAATGTCCAGGGAGAGGTGCTTTGCGAACCGAGCGCTGTAAGAACCGCACATCCGGCATGGAGCACTCACACCGCGGATGGTCGGCGGTGTGTTCCCCGTCATCAAGAGTCGAGTTGGACGCAAAAGTGAGCCTAAAGGTCGGCTTTTTCTTTTGCGGCGTGGGCCAGTGAGTCGTCCTCCTGTGCAGAGATGGTGATGGCTTACAGAAATTCCTTGGACAGCCTTGGCGAGAGACCAGAATGCACGGGTTCCCGAAGGAAGGCGAACTAGTTTCTCGCCAATTCTGCCTATGTGCTCAGACTTTGTTGCAATAACACTTGAAGGACCTGGAGGCGAAGTTATACTTCTTTTTAAGCATGCTGGTGTTTGTCGAGCCGCCGAAGCCTCAGCCCAGGCCTGATAGCACTCCTGCTTACTGCGTAATGCAGTCTTACAGGGCGACTAAACCAAGGCTGATCTGCCTCCGATGGGTACCACAGATGATGGAATAAATAGTTCCATTCCTGTAGCACCACGTCCGTGACAGAGTCAGCAACAGCGCTGGGATCATCCGGCGAGAAGCAAACCCGCCCCATGGGTAGGATGCAAAAGACCGCATTCCGTCCCAATCCGCCGACCTGTAATGCCAAACACGGCGGCAACCTGCAAAACGCAACCGCGAGGGAGCGTGAGTGGCACCACCTCCGGATCAGACAATGGTCCGAGAGCCGAGAGGGCATCGACGGATACCTGATATCCGTCCGGATGAGAGGTCAGCAGAAGGTCCAACAGGAAGGTGTATGATCCTTCATCTGGAATCCGCGTAGGCGAAGTAACCAGCTGTGTCAGACCATATGCCAAGGCAAAGTCATAAACAGATCTCCCCGCATGATCGGTTAAACGTGAACCGAGCCATCCGGCGTGGTGGGCGTTAAAATCGCCAAGGACCACGATCTCTGCGGATGGGACCTGTTGTAGCAAAGAATCTGTAGCCATTTGGACGTGGTCGATGAGTCGGTCTGTTTCGGCATTACCGCTATGGGACCTATAGAGGCACCCGTAGACGCGCGGATGGTTGTCGCTATCTACGCGTAGCCAAAGGATGGACAGGTCCGAACCTTCAAGACTGCCGAGCGTCGAGAACAGATGTCCTCTCTGACGTATACGCAAACTCAGCCCGAGGCACAAAGGTGTTCCAATTTGTACCCCGGGTAGGGAGATACAAAGTATCAGCCGGAGAGGACACCTGCGTCTCGGTCAGAAGAGCAAGGCCGCTTCGCCGTCTCGAGATGGTAGTGGACGGTGTTTAGGTTCAGTGAAGTCCCTGATGTTGCAGAAATCACGGATAGCGTGGCAGGGGTCATGTGGTCTTGTTGCTCAGTTTGCTGAGCAGTTATTGTTTTGAGCGGAATTTTGCCCCAGAATACGCGGGGCAGCCTGAGCACCACACGCTCAGGAGTGGAGTGCATGGTCGTGGATGCTCAGCGAGGATTCACCAGGGTGCTGGTACCCTCCTGGGGTAGTCTAAGATTTAATTCCGCTACCATGTTGATGGGTGGAATTGGGCCTCCGGTCACCTGCACTCACCAGACGAAACGCAAGCAGAGCTTCCTTCACGCCGGTATTCTGTAAGGTCGTGGTACCAACCCGGCTCGAGCCGGCCCATACATGCAACAGCAAAGCTGCTGCGTGGCTCTACCACCGTCAAAAGTGATGAAAATAATGAGAAAAGTAAAAACTCTGAATCAACTCTATTGCATACTGGCAGTCGCTCAATATTTTTAAATTTTTAATTTTCCTTTTCTCTAATTGCCAGGACGAATGTAAAGTCAGTTAAATAATTACTTTACCAGAAAGCAAGTACAAAATATCTAATTCACGCTCTTACACGATAAAAAGATTTTTACATGGTAGTAATGCTGCAGATTTTATTGCATGCTTAAATTATGCTTGTAGCACGAATAGGTTGGTTCGACCAGAAAAGAACCACGCTCTCACAGATACCAGTGTAAAATAACAGATTAATCCTGCTGTGTTTTGAATGGTGAGTGTAGTAAACCAGAGACTCTTTTCACTGGAAACGAGGAATTTCATGTAATATCCTCAGGGGTTACTATGTACTTGTGTACTAGATGTATGTAGATGTTTATGGGCCACAGCATCCAGTTAACATCGGGTGGACTGTGTGCTCGTTTCTTACCCACATTTTATGCTAAAAAACATGCGTGAGTGTCGTGGAACACTCGGTAGGAACGAAATTCCTTTCGTAGTATATTATTATTGATAAACGTATTATATTATTGATTAACAAATACAAATAAATGAATTACTAGCGTCTATTCAAATGAAGCGTCATTTATAATAAAATATTTCTTTCATGGCAAGATAAGAAAAAGTGCGAGGAGATGGATATTATCCCATCTCCCTTCCTCCTAATAAGGCCGTCTACACGTCAGAAGGGTTGTGACGGAAAAATCTTACACTTTTCTCGCCTAGCCCCATCCGCCAAATTCGTGCCGTCCGATAAGGAAAATTGATGAGATGGCTGAAAACATTGAAGAGTCATTGTGCAATCATCTGAATACTAGTCAATTTTCAATTCAGTTAGAGTCCACTTTACCAACTAATGAAGCATTGTTGCTGCCTTACGTGAGGTTTATTAAAGATGAAAAATATGTCAAGAACTATTATTTGCTAGAATTTAGAGATAGACACAAAAGGAGAAACCATATTTAAAACACTGGAAAAGTTTTGTGATGAAAAGAATTCCCTGAAGAATATTATATCAGCTGCTACAGATGGTGCTCCAGCTATGACGGGGTGTCAAAAAGACTTCATAGCGTACTTAAAAAACAAAATTCTAGATGTGCTTGCTGTACATTGCGTTATACATCGACAACATTTGGTTGCTAGAAATTAAAGTGAACGATTGTTTCAATCATTGCAACATGTCATCAGAGCAGTCAATAAAATCCGAAACAACTCTTTAAATGACAGTTTATTTAATCATTAATTTGTGTTACTAATGATGTTTTCAACCGATTGATCTCACACAGAAGTGTGTTGGCTATCAAAAGAAATTGTCCGACTCGATTTTACAATCTGTTTGACTCTGTCATAGAGTTCTTGGAAAACAAAGACACAGAATTGCGCGACAAACTCCTCACATCAAAGAATGATATTGCATACCTGACAGACCTTTATGAATTGCTTAATAATATGAATCTCAACTAAGGCGATGGCTTGAACTTAATAAAACAAAATATCATCGCTGCTTTCATAGCAAAGCTGCTCTTACCTGAAGAATATCGGCAGACGAGTTCCATAATTTTCCCAATTTATCAGTATCCTGAAAGAACGACGACTTGCTGGTCTACTTCCAACATTTGGAAAATCTCACAGTGGTTTCATTGAAAAATTCAGGATATTTTGGAATTGGAAATAACAGACTGGGTGTTAGATCCTTTTCAAATGTCAACATAGCAGTATCACCCCAACTGGAAGAAGTACTTATAGAACTGACAACGAACGAAATAAAAATCAAATTAAAATGGCTACCAAAATTTTGGCTACAAAAGTCAATCCCACAGTTGTACCCTGGATTGTGGTCGATCGTTCAACGATTTTGATAGCATTTCCATTGTCATATTTGTGTGAACGTGAATTTAGCGCTATGACAACGCTGCTTACTAAAAAGAAATCGTTTACAAGTTACCGAACGCAGCGACTTACGACTGTTCTTGAGTAAAATCGAACCTGATATCAACAAACTTGTTAAAATCATCAAATTCATCCATCTCATTAGATTAGTTTAAAAACTAAAATTGATAACCTATCTATATCGTTTCTTTTAATTTGATTAAAATATATTTAATATATATATATATATATATATATATATATATATATATATATATATATATATATATATATATATATATTTAATATATTTATTATAAAGTTGCGTTTTAATTGCTCTCACTGGTAATAATCTAGTTTAGAGTGTAAGTTTAAATACCAGAACCGACTAATATAGCACACCATAACTAAATTAATTAAAGTAATGAAATTGTGTTTTTTTAAGTTTTAGGAGTTTATAAAAAATTGGGGGCGCTGAAAAATAATTGATTTTCAAAAGGGGCGGTAAAAGATATAAGTTTGATAATCTCTGGACTAGACCATACACAGTAATTGTGTAACACAAAAAGGCGATTTTAAAATCAGTGCAATTAAGTAATTGCAATTATTCAAATTAGTCTAACGAAAACAACTCCTGAAGTGTAAAATTTTTGATTTCAAATTTGGATATTTTGGTTACAGTCTCTACTATATAATTTCAAATTACATTACGCATATTCAATGATTATGATGATTTATCACGAGCTCGGCGTTGAAGGAAAATATCATGAGAAAACCTGCATGTCTGACGAATAAAAATATTTCGACAACATGTACACTCCGCCAACTGTTGAAGCAACAACGCGGATTAATTGCTACATAACCCGCCCCGATATGAGACTAGATGCGTGCCCAGCAGTAGGACGTATAAAGGCTGTAACTCTACTTTTGCATAGCATAACAACACGAATAAAAAACGACCCACTACCTTTAAATATATTGGTTCTCTTTCTTACCTTGCAAACCGAAATAAAGCAGACGGTTCACTACTACTAGGAATATTGTGTTTTATTGTCAAGAAATTCTTAGTAGCAACCCAGAGTCAGGAAGATGGCGGTGTTTGAACTCCGTGCCTCGGAAAGCACGTAAAGACGTTAGTCTTGCGCCTGGTCTCTCTCGTTCGTGTTGTATTACCGTCCCATCGGACTTGAGAGTGAGGCATAGAGAGTGCACCTGTGCGTGCACACTCGGGCACTATACTCCTGTCCTGCGCAGGAGGCTAGTCTCCATGAGACAGGCCGCCGTGATCTAAATTCGATCTGGTGGATATTATTACTATTATTAAACGTTATAATTAATTTAGATAGGTATTTTGAATTTTACCTAATACATATAATTTTTCTTTATTCTTTATAAAATTAAAATAACTAGTAAAATCAAATACAATCAACTAGATACATACTCATATACCTGCTTAGAAGGTAGTACCAACTTAGATATACTAAACTTGTCATTTAAAAAACAAATATTGTTTAACTGGTGACTTCTTTTCATCATAAGCCCGAAAAAGTTCATTGCTATGCATGGGCCTCTCCGTTATAGAGGACCCAATTTTAATGCCTCTGTGGGTATGAGAACGATTATCTAACATATACGTAAAATCAGCTGGGAGAATTAACGTGAGGTGAGCAATGTTTTACTTTTCTTGATTATCTGATACCTGGAAAATGGCCCTCTGGCCAAGCTGAGTAGACATGCGATCATAGTACATATAATACTACTATAATACTAATAATACTAATACTACTCAATCTTATACATTTCGTTCGTCGGAAAATAAGTGACGTCTTGTGGCCCTGGGATCTTGCTCTACGAGACTGCAATCTTCAATTCGCCTGTTAAACGTGACGAGCGGATGATGCCCAAACTTAGCAGTTGAGTTTTATGATGCCTTTAATTTTTTTAGTTATAATCATTTTTGATAATGACCGTTAGTGCCAAAATAATATTTAAAAAAAAACACCCTTTTGAAAAGTCTAGCCGTGGATGTAAAAACGTTTTCGATGGTGTATTTACATATTTACCATAGACGTAAGTTTAATACCTTTACACAATAATAACCTTTACTCAAAAATAAATCGTGTAATGGCGGTGTAAGAATATCCACTACCCCGTACCGTCCCGTGTGTGTCGTAGGAGGCGCACCTTTGTGATAAAAACTCAAAATAATAAAAAAACTGCAGGTGACAACCCGCCTGACAACTCTGGCAACTTTGGCAAAATTTACCATATGAGGCAATCTATGGAGGAGGTCTATGTTCAGCAGTGTTTATAGGCTGTAAATGGATGGATAAACACAAAAATAAACTGACTATCGTACAACGCAAACAGCAAATGGTACGCAAACAACAATCGCGCCTTAAAAATATCACAAAAATTTTAACTGGAAATGTCGAATCAATCTGTTATTCAAATACGTTAAACATATTTGAATATTTGCGATGTATTTGTCAATCACTGTCACGTTCGTTATTTTAGTGAAACTTCAAGTTTTTATTCAAATTTGCTGTCATACCAACGGTAGTGTGGCTCGATGGTTGGTGCAACTGCCTCTTTTTTCCTTTTAAAAGAATACTAGAAATCAAATTTTAAAAATTAAATTAAAATATTGTGATATTTTATAGGAAAATGCCGACGTATACCCAACACTCGATAGCAAGGACAAGATGTATTGAACCCGCAGCAACTATCAACCCATAGTGTTACATCTTCGCCGCATAACGGGAAGCCTTTTCAAACATCTTTTCAAACAGCCTTTTCAAGCAGCCTCCTCAGGGTGAGGATAACTTTTACCCTAAAACCTAATTCCTACATATTTCTCTATTATAAATGATCATTAGGTTTGTATCAACTTTGTCTCTAAATGCCGACCCCTCTAATGCCGACACCCACAAGGCTCCGTCCTGTCTCCACTCCTTTTTACACTCTTCACGAGTGATATCCCTAAAGATCCAGTGGTAAACACTGCTCTCTTCGCCGACGATACGGCTCGCTTTGTATCAGATTATAATAGGAATAATCCCACTAAAACTTCAAAGAGCTACCAATCGCTTAGCGAATGGTTCCGCAATGGAGAATTGAAGTGAATCCTGAAAAAGTGTAATATACTTTCAACGGAGTTCAAAACCACACAAAAATTGCGGACCAAAAGCCAGAATTAAGGTAATTTCTTTATGACCGCCCCATCCTTGGGAAGATTCGGCCAAATATCTAGGCGTCACGTTCGACGTCCGCATGAGTTTCATGAATCACATAAGTGTAGTACGCAACAAAGCCAGGTCAGTCATTGGCGTCGCCACCCTCTTGTTAACGGAAGAGAATGAATGGAAGAGTAAGTTGTCTCTAGACACAAACTCCACGTGTACAAAACCTGCGTTAGACCTATCATGTCTTACCTATACCTATCTACGTCCCGATACCAAACGTCGCGCCGACTCTCCGTAGACCGCGTAACGTACTAATAGAACAACGCTCGCTCGATCCCGTCGACCCAAACGTCGCAGGCATCATACACTGACACTACACAACACCCACACCAAATGGGACAAACAAATAGGATAACGGATGGGGCGTGTCGCACCCGTAGGCGGGCACGACGCGTTCCAGCACACACCGCGTACACACCGTACACCCGCGTACCTGGGCGGTTCTCACCGCCCAGAACATCGACCGATACGAGCTAAGCAGTCAGAGGCGGGAGTACGCACAACCCCACTCGGACAGCGTTTAGATAGCTCAATAAACCTCAACAGAGGGGACATGATGATTGGTAACAATACCAATTCATAAACCATCATCATTCTCATCCCCATCCTAATTGCCGCCTTTCCACTTTTTAAATAGCTTTCGGCCTTTCAGGCCGCGAGCTCTGTGTCAGATCAAGCTGTAAGAGCCGCATAGGCTAACAGCGCCAACATCTCGAAAATAGAATGCCTAGCAAAGTGGACAGGTAACAGCTAGTATCTTTTTAATTATTATTCTTATGGGTTATAAAAAGTTCGTAATGTTGCACATAAGTGGCGACATTTTTTCAGTCTTACTTAATATTATAAATGTAAAAGTACGACTGTTTGGATATTTATCCTTCAATCATTCTTCAACAATTGGCATAGAAGATAAAAGTCGATTTTATGGCGAAATGGAGACTTTTTATAACAATTATTACTAAAGTTTTACTTACGCCCAGCGAAGCGAGCGGTTAACTGCTAGTTATCCTGTACTAAGCCAAAGCACCTTTAATAAATATCTTTTACTTGAAAAAAACTCATATAATAAAAAAGGCAAGCTATAGCGCCAGCCTTATTCCTAAATATACACGCATATTTTCGTCTGTTTTCAATTTGTGTATTTCTCTTAGACATTCTATCATCAAGGTTTACTCACAATGTTTTCTTTTAACGCTGATCACCTGGCAAATAAGTGCTTAAAATTGCTATAAAACATTCATTAGTGTCAGCGTGGATCGGATTCAGTTTTATCGCATGCTGAAATTTAAGGAGAGCGCTTATCCCTGAATTACCGCCCAAATTCTTTATGACTAAAGAGCAATGTAAGGTACGGTAAGAGAAACGATTTGAAGATATAATATTGATAATAATATTATACTTTCAATGTTGCACCTCAAAGCTGAAAAATTTTGTTAAGAGAAATACATCGTTTGATAATATATTATTTTTGGCTGAAGACCTTGTAGTACCACTATAATGAAAAAATCATAGTATCAAAACAACACTTAATGGGTTAAATGAAACTCTAGTCATGGGTAACTCATCTATTTTATTTGAGGAATTTTATGTGAGGAAACGCCCGTCAACGTATTAATTATACAAGGCGAGTCACCTTCTTCCTAAAGAGTTTGGACTGATAAGCGCTATTAGTAAATGCAAATAAAAATTTGCTATAACTAGTTACACCCAGGATACGACGATTAAATAATGGGCGTGACTTTATTTTTAGACGCAAATGTTTTTCGAAATTGTTTTGTTATTTGTTTTTTGCTTTAGATACCTGTCACTCATTTTACATTTTTTTTTGTAGCCGCCATACATACACAAATACACAAACATAACAAAAACATCATTACATCACATATATAAACGTATATTTGTATCTATGATTATTATTTTGTATATATAAAATTATAAAAATAAAATTAACGTAAAATAAAATAATACAGTTACTCTGACGTCAAAATTTTGAGACCGCACTCATTTAAATATTGCTACTTATTACATAATTCGTAAACTACTAAAACTATTTTTAGTCGAGTCGTTCGCTCACTCACTCGCGACACAATTTATAATGTCACTTAAGTGAAGACGTGAACGAGTAAGTGAACGTTAAAATTCGCGTAAAGCTTTAAATTTGCTGTCACGAGGACCTTAATCGAGTTAACTACGTACGACACCACTAATAAAATATATATAAAAAATAACTCAAGCAATCGGCTCGTGTTACCGAGTGGTTTTCCTCATTTTAGCTAGTTAAAGAAAATGTTTTTATTCACTTTCAATTTCAAGCAGTAAAGACTTTGAGAGTTCTTCTCGTGATATGTCTCTTCGAATTCGCAAGAAACACGCAAAAATTGTCGTCGTCGTAAATGTATTCGGCCATTAACCAACTAACAGCTCAGTAGCACGCTAGATTTCTTTTCCTTATATAAAGTTGTAAATCAAATTATTTTATTAAATGGCAAAAGGGTAACAACCTACATACATCCTAATGCTGAGGATGTTCCTTTCCTTATTTTGGATAGATTTATAGATGCAGTAAAGTTACCGGTTAGTAATTGCGTAATAGATTCCATCACCCCACTTCGTTCTACAGGTGTCGTTATAAGCGACTGTGGAAAATGTTAGTAAATTTTAAATTATTTAATTCTTATCTCGTTTACAGCAGACGTAATATACAGCTTATACCGGCGACAGGCAGCAGCATCAAAGGTGCGAGACGTCTGGTAATGTGATAGTCGATTCTATGGTAAGCGGCATAAAGGCAACTATTCCTTGCAATGAAATAGGCCTATGTCCAAGCGTGGACGTTTACGAGCTGATAGTGATGAAAATAATGAGAAAAAGTAAAAACTCTGCGACTCAACTCTATTGCATACTGGCAGTCGCTCGATATTTTTAAATTTTTAATTTTCCTTTTCTCTAATTGCCAGGACGAATGTTAAGTCAGTTAATACTTTACATTCGTAATCTAATCACGCTCTTACACGATAAAAAGATTTTTACGTGGTAGTAATGCTGCAGCTTTTATTACATGCTTAGATTATGCTTGTAGCACAAATAGGTTGGTTCCACCAGAAAAGAACCACGCTCTCACAGATACCAGTTTAAAATAACAGATTAATCCTGCTGTGTTTTGAATGGTGAGTGTAGTAAACCAGAGACTCTTTTCACTGCAAACGAGGATTTTCATCTAATATCCTCAGGGGTTACAACGCATTTACATTTTGATTCTTTATCAAGGCTAGATGTATGTAGAGGTTTATGGACCACAGCATCCACTTAACATCGGGTGACTGTGTGCTCGTTTCTTACCCACATTATATGCTAATAAGCATGCGTGAGTGTCGTGGAACACTCGGTTGGAACGAAATTCCTTTCGTAGTTATATTATTATTGATAAACGTATATATTATTGCTTAACAAATACAAATAAATGAATTACTAGCGTCTATTAAAATGAAGCGTCATTTAAAATAAAATATATCTTTTCATGGCAAGATAAGAAAAAGTGCGAGGAGATGGATATTATTCCATCTCCTTTCTATAGCCGATAACGTCTACACTACGTCAGAAGGGGTCGTGACGGAAAAATCTTACACTTTTTCTCGCCTATCCCCCATCCGCCAAATTCGTACCGTCCAATAAGGAACTTCGTTCCAAAAACTATTGTAAGTAAACGTATTCTAAAAGCAACGTATAAATAAATCTACCCCGCTATTCCAGTTTACGAAATATGTTTTGAAGTAGTTTTTCTACGTTGTTTACCTTCACATGGGAGAATTAATAAATTAGCTCGTAAAATTCCAAGTAACAATTTCAATGGTGTTGAGACAGGGATGGAACGAAGATTGCTCTTGTATTCTAGAAGATCAAAGGGAGTGACCCGCCCCGAGCTCATCTATTGTACTACTATAGTTGAAAGGTTATATCTTATTTCAAATAATAGAGTTTTATGGCTAGACATCAGTATTTCATAACGTGATAAAAACTACTAGTTACTCGTATTGTTAGGAATAGAGCAGGCGACGTAAAGTATTTTCTTTGAGTTATGATTCTATAGAACGAATTTTTTTTCATGCTTTTTATATTTGTTTCAAATCCGAAAATATAACAAGACTTTGAAAATAAGACATATTAATAATCATTGTGTTTTTATAAATAAAAATTGTACCGATTAAATATACATATTAAACGATGCCATAGTAAAAGTATTTCGGCTTCACAGCCTACCGTAGAAATTCATAACTCTATTAGTTATTTAACTTTCACCCGCAATACTACCCGTATTAAAATAATAATATCAGACACACACACACACACACACACACTAACACACACACACACACACACACTAACATATACACACACATTTTACACACTCCTCTCCTTAAACTGCTCACACACATTACACTCATTACACAAATACTTCTTGAGTCATACATTACACATTAAGAGAGACGACATTATTAGTACAAATTATTTTCTTGTTTGTGCCTAGGTATAAGTAATAACTTGGCATATGGAACGAAACATGTGATCCATTAAATTTCATTGTACCTAGGTTATGTTAGCATAAAGTACAATCTCGTTAGATAATATTAATTAATTAACTTTTGCTTGCATCTTAATATTTATGTAAATTAACGGTGGGATGTGGCGCTGACAGCTGATACAGGTCTCCTAGTTCGGCTGCAGATGCTATGTTTCAAATATATGTTCCAAATTAGCTTTATTAAGTGTTAAGCAAATATCTGGTTGTACTACCTTTTGAAATAAAGAACTTATTATTATTATTATTATTATTAATATTCCTCTAATGACGCAAATTTTTCGCTTTTTCGGAGCAAATTTACATTTGTCCTCAGACCGAATTTCGGTCACGGCGGCCATCTCGGAAACTAGCCATCGGCGCAGGACAGGATTATAGTGCCAGTGTATGCGCAAGCACAGGTGCACTCTCTATTCCTCACTCTCACAGTCCGATGGGACGATAAGCCGACACGACCAGAGAGATCAGGCGCAGGACCAACGGCAACGTGCTTCTGAGGCACGGGGTGAAAACCGCCAACTTCCTGACTCCGGGAAGCTACTGAGAATTTCTTGATGGAAAACTCGATAATTGATTTTTGGCCCAACCCGGGTTCGAACGGAACCTCATGATCAGCAGTCGTACTACTACAACCACTAGACCAAGGAGGCAGTCTAAAATTTAATTATCATCGTAATGTACCAGTGGTCAAAAGAATTCCTAGAGGTGCGAGGATACAGTTAGCTAAAACATTGTCATGCAGTAAGAAAATTGTTATATATTTGTTAATAGAGTTAATTAATAGAGTTATTTATTTTCACGTATTCCCATTTTCATTTTGATAAAACAATAAATAAATAAATTACGTCCCAACTAAAAGAGACATATTTTCAAAATTTAGATTACCCAATTAATACTCATTTATCTCGACCTCGTTCTAAATTTGATTAAATAAAAAGTAGTTGAGTCGAAAGTAACGGGTGGCGACTTAAAAAATGCATCCCGCATTTTGTTCTCAGACGATATCTTGGCTCCACGTAATGTCGAAACTCTTGAAGGCCTTCGTCAGAAGCATCCTTCTGTCAATCCTTCTCAAAGTTTACCGCTGTCTCCCAAGACTTCTATGCAACCTTTACAAATTTCTGAAAAAGACACTTAAGAAGCAATTATGTCATTTTCGAATGGCTCTGCTGGCGGCATTGACGGAATTACGCCTCAACATCGTAAAAATCTTGTAAGCGCTTCTGCGTGTGACTTCTTAATGACATTACAAAATTATGTAATTTTATGCTTTCTGGTAATGTTAATTCAAATTTTATTCAATTCTTATATGGGGCAAGATTATGTGCTTTCAAAAAAAAGGATAACGGTATCCGGTCCCACATTTCGACACTCAACTTCAAAATTAGCTTGCAGGCACATGATCTCTAACCTTAAGACAAAATTTCAGCCTACTCAACTAGGCTTTGGCACTAGAGGTGGCTGTGAGGCGGCGTACATTCAGTGCGTACATTTTTAATAAACTCAGATGCAGATGTTCTTGTGAAGGTTGACCTAAGGAATGCTTTTAACTCTATCGATAGGGTAACTCTGCTGAAAGAAGTGGCTAACAATACCCCCGAAATTTATCATTACTCGTACGTTTGGCAATGTTATAGTCAAAATACTAACTTGTTTAACGAAAACCATATTATCGATTCTGCTGTCAGTGTTCAGCAGGGTGACCCACTAGATCCAGCACTTTTAAATTTGGGAATACAACTCATTACTTCAATTTTGAAATCCAAGCTGAATGTCTGGTACCTGGACTACGGTTCACTGGGAGGTAAAGCAGATGACGTCCTCAGTAATCTTACTCATATTATTCGAAATTTTAAAAATTATAATTTTATAAATGTTAAATTTTTTTTCCAATAATTTATATAGTTCTAACAGAGACACTTTAATTCAAAATTTCAATCATATTTCTCCCGGAATAAAACTGTCAGTACGGAATCCATGCATAGTGTCAGTGACTTATGTAACATAATTTCAAATAATAAATTAGACCTGTGCTTTGCTAGGGAGGCAGGGCAGACATGGCGAACACTCTGTCCCAGCGTGAATGTTCCACTGGAAGTTTTCCAACAAAAACAGTGGGATATTCCGTTGGTACAGAGTGTGCAGAAAGATTTGTTTCATAATTTCCATAGTGACCAAGATCAGGCACACCTTCTAGCTGTTTCGACTAATCTAGTCACTGGTTACATACTTTACCATTAAGTAATCTCGGCACATTACTTGATGCGGAAAGCTTACGCATCGCCGTAGGGCTCCACGGACTTTCATGTAAGAAAAGTTCTCGTAGGTGTTCACGGCACAGTTCTTTGAACGATGTCATCTGAAGGGCTCTTGTCACTATAAAAGTTTCCTTCGGTTTTAGAACCTTGTGGAATATTTAGAGACGACGGCAGGACCCAACGGTATGACATTAGTCCCTTGGGAGAGAGGTAAAGCCCTAGTGTGGGATACTACTTGCGTAGACACTTTGGCGGCCTCTCATCTCAAGAGTACCTCGTTTAGAGCCGGGGTGGCATCAGAGGCAGCTGAACTGGGTAAGTGGCGTAAATATGAGTCTCTGAGAGATGACTACATATTCGTGCCATTTGCTGTAGAGACTATCGGTCCATGGGGTTTTCGTGCGGTGAAGTTCCTAAAGGAACTCTATCCGCGACTGGTCGTTGCTGCTGATGATAAGAAGGTTGGTTCTTTTCTCGCTCAAAGGCTAAGTATAGTCATTCAGCGAGGAAACGCATCCATCGTTCTTGGCACGATACCACGGGGAGTAGAACTGTATGATAATTAAGTTATTAGTTTCAGTTTTTTTGTATTATAGTTTTTTAATATTGTATGTAATAAAATATTGTATATTATGTCATGTAAATAAATATATTATATCTTAATTAAAATAGTAAATTAAAGAAATATGTATCACTTGGGAAGTTTTAATAACGGACACGGTTGTTTAAAATGTTACCTTGTTTAGAGCCTGAGCCTCAGTGGCTTCAGAGGCGGCTGGACTGTATAAACAGCGTAAATATGAGTCTCTTAGGATAGAAAAGAACAACTTTTATAGTGCAGTATCCACGTACGATCCGTATGGCCATCCTCCGCGTTTTTTTATAGGATAGGGTGACAAACGAGCACACAGTCTACCTGATGGTAAGTGGTTGCTGTGACCCATAGACATCTACATTTATCCTCAATTAAGAATCAAAATGCAGATGCGTCGTCACCCGTGAGGACTAAGAATGGAATGCCTCTTTTCCAGTAAAATGGGTCTCCGATTCTCTACACTCACCATATGAAACACAGCAGTGTTAAGCAGCTATTTTACACTGGTATTCTGTGAGAGCGTGGTCCTTCCCCGGTCGAGCCGACCCATTCCTGCTACAACTATACTACTAATATAGCTGCAGCATGGCTCTACCACGTAAGATTTTAGTTCTACAGCGTCGGATGGCCAGCCTTTTTGCCCTAACAGGCGCTCCATACAGAGCTACGGACCGTATGAGTGCCGCCGACCGACCGATACGACCGACCGACGGAAGTACGCCGCATAGAGCGTGCTTCCTCCATCGGTCCCCCAGATTGAGCAGTCGCATAGCACCCGCCACCTTTCGATCCGGGGACTAGGCACTCGAAATGTTCTTCAAGCCCCAGCGACTGTGCAGGTGGAGGCCTAGGTACTTCGTACCTCCCCACTCTGACTTCGCCCCCCACGCGGACGCACGAGTCGGGTGGTTCCCTGCCCCGTGGTAATTTATGAAACCATAAGGCCTCGGTCTTGTGAAACGCTATTTCTAAACCCAACTCGTGGATTTTGGCGACGACGACTTCCACCCCAAGCTCGGCGAGCTCTTTGGCCCTCTCAAAAGTTATCCCGCTGGCGATCACCAGAGTGTCGTCGGCATAGCACACGATATTTACGCCAGCGGGAAGGTCGACTCGCAGAACCGCATCGTTCGCGAGGTTCCACAGTAGTGGACCCAGCACCGAGCCCTGTGGAACCCCACGTTTGATGTCCCTCCGGATCTTTCTACCAACTTGCCCCATATACAGAATGTACCTGTCGCACAAGTAGTCCCCGATAATACCTTGCAGGTAGGAGGGGCGCCTGATGATGTGTCAGTGCCCTCCTGATTGCGTCCCAGGGTAGAGAGTTAAAGGCGTTGACGATATCAAGACTTCGCTATCGCTATCGCTAACGCCACGCCACCCTGGGATACTGTTTGTTCCGACAGGGAGCGGACGCGCATAATCGCATCTACAGTGGAACGCTCCCGTCGGAACTCAAACTAGCTATCAGCCAAATCGGGACCGACGCTCTACAGATGCCTATTGAGCCGAGTGGCAACTATCCTCTCAGCAGGCATATGGGGCGGTACGCTGAGGGAGAATCAGCGGCCCTGCCCTCCTTCTTCAAGAGGACCAGCCTTTCAGTTCTTTCCAGGCTGTGGGGAACGTAGCACACCGCAGACAGCTGGTAAATATCTGCCTGAGCCTGTCCCCCAGGGCAGCCAAACTCAGCACAAGGGCCCAGCCCGAGATTCCGTCGGGCCCCGGTGCCATGTTTCGGACTTTTAAGCGGCTAACGGCTCGGTCTAGCTCCTCGACGGTCACCCCCATCTCATCTAGCCATACCCAAGAAGACGGCAGGTGACCTGAGGGAGTTGACCGGTTCTCTGGGAAGAGCGTGCTGATCACCCTTCCCAGAAGATCCGGATCGTGGGTCTCCGTCAAATGGGGCGACCAGGGCCGGAGTTTACCCAGCACCATCCTGTATGGGCGCCCCCAGAGATCTTTGTTGAGTCCCTCCAGAAGCTCTTTCCAGGACCGAGACCTGGCGTTGGTAATGGCGATTTTTAGCGCCTTTGTAGCCGCTCGGTATGTCCCGTAAGTCTGACTATCTCCTCAGGCGGGCTCGCCATCTCCTTCGGGCTCTAGTGTACTGGGCGCCGACACTGCAAGCAACGCGCACGGAGCTGTGCGATTTCTGCTGACCACCAGTACACTGCTCTGCACTTGGGGCGACTGGTTCTGAGCATCAACAGGTCGCAATTTGCGCCATCGTACCCCGAAACCAGTTCGCTTCCACTTCAGGATCGGACTGAACCTCTTCGGCGTTTTCTGGCCAGGACGCGACGATGGCGGCGGCTTGAGCTTGTCTGGGTCGAGCCGCTTGAGACACCAACGCCGCGGTGGGCTGCTCTCTCGGCGACTGGGATTACTGTTGGGCTGTCGAAGTGCGACATCGAATACAATGTGGCGGTGGTCAGACAATGTGACCGCCTCCTCCGCCACTCGCCAGCCCGACAGCATTTGCATTGCAGGAGGAGTTGCCCACGTAAGATCCACAATGGACTCCCCCTGCCACCGCACACATATGCTTACGGACCCCTGATTCATTAATCGGAGGTCCAATCCAGTCGCCCATTCCATCACTGTCTCTCCCTTGGGATCGTCTCTGGAGTTGCCCCAAGCCCTTGTGTGGGTGTTAAAATCTCCCAGAGCGATCAACGGACGAGGTTAAAATTCGCGAACACATTCGCCACCTCGTCTAGGTACGCCTCGTAGTCGGCAAGGGACCTATTGGGAGAGACAGCAGCCCACTATGGCCAGGGGGCACCATTGCACTGCAACAAAGCCCTGCCCTCTCAATAGAGCACAGGGTGGGGCACCCTCTCACCCCTAGTAGATGGCGACAGAGCCGATTCGTCACCAAACCAGCGATAATGGTCGGGGACGGCATAGGGCTCCGCTACTAACAGGGCAGCCCGCCACTCCGCAATGGTTTGTATAAGCAGATGCTGCATTGCGGCAGTGGTTCAGATTGTCCTGGAGGACTTTAAGGGCGCGAATTTATAACTCAGCCACTCCATAGCCGAGTAATGCTCGGTGCAGCGACAAAAGTCGTTGTGGCCGCCTTTTTTGGAAGGTGGGATGCACTTCTTCCCTAATCTGTGGCCAGCAGAATGCCCGAGATTGGAACACAGAGGACATTTTAGTGCCGACGCAGTGCACTGTTTTGCCCTGTGTCCATGCTCTCCACAAGCATAACAACGTGCGCCTCTGTTTGTTTCACTAGAGCACCTGCTGGCAACGTGCCCCTTTCTGCACCGAAAACAATGCATGGGCCTGGGCTCTAGTAATTCAACTCGAGCAGACCCCCAACCCACGCGCACTCGTCCAAGAGCCGCAATCTTGCGGACTGCCGTGACTGGGCACCGCACCCAGCATGTCCCCATGCTAGTGGGATTTCGGCAGATTTCCCCGACTTTTATATCATCCACCGAACAATCTCCTGCCTCAGCCATCGCCACCGCAACCTCCAAAGTGCTGACGGCGTCGTCGAGGTGCCTCAGTCGAACGTCTCTCGTTTTGACTGGCCGATTGATTCGCAAGTTCAGGTCTGAGAGAACCTCACGCATTTCGGCCGCCAGCTTGTCCGCCTTCGCGCTGCAATCCGGATCCTTAATTTCCAGCAGGAGTCCTCCGGTTACCGCCCGCTTCTGGCGGACTGATTCGATGCCAAATGTGCCAAGTGTATTTTGGCCTTTGCCTCCTCCATTACTTTGGCATAAGTAACAGAGGAGCCTTCTGACACCGTTATTGTTACGGCCGCAGATGTTGGGGCACGCAATTCTTTTTTGTTTTTTCGCCTCTCTTTCGGGGTACCGGAAGGTGATGCCATCGTGGCGAACCGCTTTTCGGTGGCCCTTGATTTTTTGGGCTTTTTAGCCACTTCTACCCACGAACTGGCATTGGGCAGTACCGGGTTATTCGATACCGTCGCAGCCACAGGGGGAAGATCAGCGGCGGGTAGTCTTTTAGTCTTTCTTCTTCGACCTTTGCCTTTTCGTCTTCTGCGGCTGCGACGATGGAGCCGATTAAAGGTGGTGATTGCCGTTGAGGTAGCGATAACAGTGACTGACGGCGAACGTAGCGGCTGACTCGCACCTGCCAGTGGAGGTCGGATCACCCTATCCTCAAATATAGCCAGCTTTTCTACGATTAGGGACCCAATGCGCTCCATAAGTTCCCCTCTCGTGCTTGGTTTTGTGGTGTGCTAGGACCGGTCGATTGGACGTGGCTGCTGTGTTCGGTTTTTCCGTTTTAGCCGCAAGGCTGGCTAGCTGTGATCGTAATTCCCGTTCTCCTTTTCAACAAGGTCCTTCGCGCAAGTTCTTCGGCCGCCGCCTTTATATTGCACAGCTAGCCTTATACCCTCACGAAATTGCCTTTTAGGTTGCGAGAACGATCTGCTACCTTTCAACGGCCTGGAGATTTATTTCAATTTGTTGGCCAAGCTCACTGTCTCTATGCGTCGACATTTCGCGGGCCAACACCTCTAGGTCGGGCAGGCTTTTCTTCGCCCTGATGTTCGTGGGCGTTGGAGGGTCGAAAGTTCCTCCTCTGTTTCTATGCCTGTGGCGGCCTCTTCTTCAGAGGCTGTGGCTGACACTGCCGCAGATTTGGCGCCACAACCGCAGTGCTTGGGGGCTTGGCCCGCTTTCTTTCCCTTCCGATGGGGCTGATGTGAGTGATATGGACGAACCATCGGACGCCCCTCCATCACTCTCAACCGCCTGATTTGCCGGCGTATTGGGGCGCCAAAAGCGCCCACGCCTTTCGTGTCGTCGCTGTTGTACCACCCAACACGGCTCCTTCCTTATTATTTTGCCCTGTAGATGTTGTGGGACCCGCGGTTGACGCGTGTGCATCCCGCGATACAGTGGATTGCCCCCTCCTAGATACGATAAGGCTGCCACAGAGCCAATAAGGCTTGGGAATGGGCTCCCCTCCCCAGCCATTCATCCTCGGCACCTAGACCTTAGAATTAGGGATATTTTGGAATGTTTTCTTCCTTGCGGCCTGGAGCCCCAGGCCCTAGTGGGCTTGGGTTGTCCGGCATAGGTGCGCTTGGCACATCGCCGCACGAGGTCGCCCGGAATCGGTGCACTTGGCACATTACCGCGCTGGGTCTCCCAGCATTGGTGCGCTTGGTACAACGCCGCGTGTGTTGCATTTCGTGTCCGCTCTAATCAAAGAGCGATACCGGGAACAACGATAAGCCTGTGAAGGCCGTCTCTTGGGTATTAAGCCCGACCGTTTCTGGTCCAGATGGAACCATGGATACGCCCATACCAGGCCAGTTTTGGTCCGCGGCGGTTTGCCGCTACCACCCATATCTGGGTGGCGTTCCCCTATCCGCCACCTGGGGACGCCCGATGGGAGGACTGGCAACTCCACACGGGTGTAACCAAAATACTGTCACAACGCGACATATCTCCATCAAAAAGGCATCTACCAAGATGACTCCCTAAGCCCACTGTGGTTCTGTCTCGCCCGAAATCTTCTGTCTCATTTGCTGCAGGATTGTGGAGCGGGATATTGCCTCAAATACAATACAGACGAAAAACAATATCGCATCTTATATACATGGACAACATCAAATTATACGTAAAAACAGAAAAAGATATGAAGAAATTAGTAGATATTACAGCAGAATTTAGTAACGATAGTAATATGCAATTTGGTTTGGATAAATGTAAAACACTTCACATTGTAAGAGGCAAAATAAGGCCCGGTGACTATCTAGTGATTGACACGGATGCTATTACAGCGATGGAACTGGCTGACTTGTAAATATTTAGGGTACTCGTATGTGCAACTTAAAGTTCTTGACAACTTACGAATAAAAAGTTCACTAACTACGGAATACAAGAGAAGAGACTTAATGCGGTTTGTAAAAAGCAACTTTCAGGTATACATCTCATGTCTCGTGGGCACACGTCGGTGAAATGCGCCTCAGGTTGACCGCAGTGGCCTTTGCTTCCGCTGCTGTCAGCGGACACATATCGGCGACCTGCTGCGCCGCCGCACTGTGATGCATGTGCGGCGACCGGCAAGCCAGCCGATCACCGGGCCGGAAGCAGGGCCTGCGTGCCACCCGCCAAGGCCAAGGCCGCGGGTGAGAGCCCTCCGCCGCCACCGCCTCTGTGGCCACCGCCGCAGTCGCGACTGCCGCCGCCGCCGCTGTCGCTGTCGCTGCCGCCGCCGCCGCGACACCGACGCCCGCAGAAGGCGCCCCGTGGAGGAAGCTGAAATGGAATGCCTATAACGGCCCATTGCTTCCTCGGGCGAATATCAACCACTGCGCCTGTGCTCAGGATCTGTTGCTCCAGAGCATGGCGCAGTGGTCGATCGCTATCGCTGTGGTCGCTGAGCCGTATTTTGTCTGGCCTAGGGAGGACTGGGTGGCGGACCTTAACGGCTCAGTGGCCATCATTTCTTCAGCCGCCGCCGGTACCCCGACCCTGAAGGTGTCAGGAGGGTCAGGGTGCGTAGCAGCACAGTTCGGGGAGTTCGTCATTGTGGGGTGTACTTCTCCCCGAACCGATCTCTCGCCGAGTTTCACTCTCTTGCAGAGCTGAGAGCAGTCGTCGTCGGGCTATCCCTCCCCGTACTTGTCTCAGGGACTTCAATGCCAAGAACTTGGCTTGGGGTTCTCGTCGTACAGATGTGCGGGGTAGGATGGTGGAAGACTGGGCTCTGGAGACAGGCCTGGTCGTCCTAAATCGGGGTTCTGTCCCCACGTGTGTGGATGCGGGGCGAGTCGGTGGTGGACATTTCGTTCGCTAGCCCGCTCTGTCGCCGCGTGCCATTGACTGGCGTGTCATGGAGGGGTGAGACCTACTCCGACCACCGGTACATCCGGTTTGACGTCTCCACCCTGCCCTCGAGCGCGCCAGTCCTACAGGCGAGTGGTCCGCGTTGGGCGCTGAAGCAGCTGGACCGGAGCTCCTCCTGGAAGCCTCGATCGTGCAGGCCTGGGTGTCATCACCGGACAGGCCTGCCGACGTCAATGATGAGGCAGGTGGTTCCAGGAGGCCATGTCAGATATGTGACGTGGCAATGCCCGCGTCCGGCCAGGAAGTGCCCGGCGTCAGGTGTATGGTGGTCGCGTGAGCTGACGTCTCTGCGCGAGGCGTGTGTCGCCGCGCGGCACCTGCTACGCCAGGCATCGCAGGCTGCATTCGTCCACCGAATGCGGCAGCCATTGAGGCGGGCTGTACGAGGGATACAGAGCGGCAGACCGCCTCCGAGGCTGTCCTGCGGGCGGGATCGGGCCCGTGAGGAGATCTGGAGACTCTCGATAGAGATCCGTGGGGCGCCCTTACAAGATGGTGCGGATAAACTGCACCTGGCCCCCGCTGACGCAGAGTCTCCGGCCTCAGCTCGTGGAGGATGTGGTGAGCGCTCTGTTCCTGCGCGCGGGAACATCCGCCCCGCCTGGCTCCGCCACCTGCGGTGCCGGAAGCGGACCACCAGGACGACGACGACGACATCCCGGAGGGGTAGACCTGAGGTGGCGGTACGTAGGCTCAAGCCAGGAATACCGCAGGACCCGATGGCGCCTGGCAAAGCCTGGGTCCTGGCCTCGGAGGCTCTCGGGCCCCGACTGGAGGGCTCCTAAGCGCATGCTTGGAGAGGCCAATTCCCGCTTCGTTGGAAGACGGGAAGCTGGTCCTCATTCGGAAGCGGGGCGCCTGCGGACTCTCCGTCCGCATACCGGCCCGTGGTGCTGCTCGACGAGGTGGGCAAGCTCTTTGAAAGAGTAATTGCAAACCGCCTCGCCGAGCACCTTGCGGGACAGGGCCGGATCTTGCGGAACACCAGTTTGGTTTCCGCAAGAGGCGCTCTGGTGGACGCCATCATGCGCGTGAGCCCTCACGACGGGGATGCAGTGGCCAGGGGTTGTGGTGGCGGTGTCTCGACATCGCCAACGCCTTCAACTCCATGCCCTGGAGCTGCATGGGAGGCACTCCGGTATCACCGGGTGCCGACCTCCTCCGTCGTATAGTCGGGGACTATCTGACGGACAGGGCCGTCATCTACCCCGGTCGAAACGGGAGTGGAACCGGCGAGAGATGTCGTGCGGTGTCCCAGGGTTCGGTTCTGGGGCCGCCCCTGTGGAACATCGGTTACGACTGGTGCTACGCGACCTCCTACCGGCGTCAGCGTAGTTTGCTACGCTGACGATACGCTGGTACTGGCACAGGGGTCGTACGAGGCGGCGGCGGAAACTATGACACGCGGGGCTGCGATAGTCGTTGAGAGGATCCGGCAACTGGGTCTCGAGGTGGTTCTGCACAAGTCCGAGGCCATGCACTTCCATGGTCTCGGAACAGGCCACTGGGATCCTCAGTGATGATGGTAGGAGGGTATCCGTCGGCGTCGAGTCGACGTTGAAGACCTAGGACTCGTCCTCGACGGCCGATGGAACTTCGTTGAGCACTTCCGACGTTTGGCTCCCAAACTGGAACGGACGGGGCTGCCTTCAGGCGGCTCCTGCCGAACCTGGGGGCTAAACGCCTCCCAGAGGCTCTACGCGGGGATCGTGAGGTCCATGGCCCTTTACGGGGCCCCGGTGTGGGCGCGTGGTTTGGCGCGGCTTGCCGTCCACCAAAACGCGCCCCAAAGGGTGGTTGCCGTAAAGATGGTTCGCGGCTACCGCACGATCTCCCGCGAGGCGGCGAGCCTCCTTGCTGGATTGCCGCCATGGGATCTGGAGGCGATAGTCTCGCGCCTGCACGAATGGCGCGCGAGGCGCTATGCCGGGGAAACCCTCTGCCGCGGCAAGTTGTCGCGCAGCGACAGACTTCGGCATGATCTCATGGCGACATGGAGAACGACATGCGGCCCGTGGGCACGCCACTATAGCGGCGATAAGACCCCTCTTTGGTGGCTTGAGACGCCACGGTGTCCTCACCTTCCGCCTGACGCAGGTCCTCACCGGACACGGTGTGTTTGGGAGGTTCCTGCACGAATCGGGCGGGAGGAAACGCCCGGTGCTCCAGCGAGATCGACCGGAGGACACGGTGGAGCACACCGTGGAGGTGTGCCCTGCGGGCGGAGCACCGCCGTGTACTCATGTAGCGGCGATAGGCGGCGGCGACCTCGTCCGGCCCTGGTCGAAGCCATGGTCCGGGCGAGACGGAATGGGATGCCGTCACCACCTTCTGCGAAGCAGTGATGCTAGCGAAGGTGGCGGGCAGGAGAGAAAGAGCAACACTTCGCTTCCGGCCGCCGCGGAGACGCCCCGGGCGTCGGGGGCTACGTCGTGGCCCCTGACCACCGTAGGCGCGGACCTGTGGACGGCGAGCAATGGGTACTCGCCGTCCGTCCGTCAACGACGACAGGCCGTGTCGACGGCGCGTTTTGTTCCACGCGCGCCTCAAAGAGCTGTCAGCAGCGTGAAGGGGCCCGCAAGGGCCGACGCCTACCGGGGCTGCGGGCTGTTCGAAAGAGATACCGCGGCTCCGGAACGTAAGGGCACTGAAGGAACACGGATGGTTTTAGTCAGTAAAGTCGACACTTCCTTCCGCTCCACCCACAGCGAAAGGCGTCATTAGATGATTTTCCATCCGCAAAAAAAAAAAAAAAAAAAAAGGTATACATCTCATCAAAGCCATTAACACCTTCGCCATCTCCGTATTAGCGTACTCATTCGGACTTATAAAATGGCCCCAAACTGACACAGAACAGTTAGAGCGTACTACTCAGGCACAACCAGGTGGCCAATATCATTCACCAAAAACTAGCACTCAAACACGCACTCATTCAAAATATCAACACTCCTCATTACAATTATACCAAAACTCCTCACCAAAATTACCCTACAAAATACCACACATGAGCTTTTTTACGACCCCGCCATTCTTACCCATAGGACAATCCATTATAACAGGCCGGATATAATTCTACAGGAAAAAATAAATAAAATTACTTAATTGATAGACATTGCAGTCCCCAACACACACAACATACAGAAGACAATCACAGGAAAAAATTAGTAAGTACGCGGAGCTCAAAGATGAAGTGACTAGGATCTGGCGACAAGAAAAAGTATATATAGTTCCTATAGTCTCCTCCACAACAGGCGTAATCCCAAATCATCTCCTCCATAGCTTGAAATTGTTAGACCTAAAACAAACCCTCTACATTACACTGCAAAAAGCTACTATAGTAAATACATGCAGATTTATCAGGAAATTCATGCAGATAGAAGAAAACGAAACAGAACCTCATCAATACACATAAAAATACACACCTCACGCTGCATTTGCTTGGGTGTTGGCCCGTAAATGTGGTTTAATTCCAATCTAAGGGCTGAGAAGTGAAAAACATTCTCCGAAAATAATGATAATAATAATTTTTTATTTCAATAAACTGTAAAATTAATTCAAACAATATCTTTATTTAAAATAATCCATAATAACACTAAAGTAGCCGTACATACAGTCGAAAAATAGTCGTTTGCAAATTGAAACGCCTCATTTTCACTAGACGTAATATCTTAGGTAAAAAGAGGTTCTCAATTTCAAGAACTGGGTTTCTTCGTTAAACATTACACACGAAAACTTGATTATTTTAGAAATTAGAATAAAGAAAACAAAATATCCTTTAAGAATATGGTCCCGCACCTGATCTCTCACATTTTTTTTTTATTAAGCATTTTATGTTATATTATACAGTACAATACTAGCATGCAAACCTCTAGGGGTTTATCTACGCTAGAGAAGGTTCTGTCAAATTGTCAATCGGACTGATGAGATGAATTTATTATTTTTGATTTGATTGAGATGAATTTATTAATGGATTATTTTTTAATTAGTTATGAACACCCTGGTGCACTAAAATCCTGTCATGCGCAAATGGCTAGGCTCCATTGAGTCCGGATTACATTATTCCTCAGACATAGTTTTATTCACGATGTTTTCGTTAACTGCTGATTACGTGATAAACTAAAATTTCGAGAATCTAAAATACGCGTCCCTTAGTATGAAACCTGTTCGGTTCAATTTATTAAAAGTTGGAACATGTTACAGGTATTACTTACTTTTCATTATAAAACAATTAATAATGTTTAACGGTTTAGATTAGATACCATGCCATACCACCATAGTTGGGTACCAATGGCATAATAAATAGAAAGGTGAGACAGGCGGCAGATTTCAGTAGCGTAAATCAGCTCCCGACTTTACTTTTAAATAATTCCAGTAATATTCCCAAAAAAACTAAAAATTAGTTCTTGCTAAACTAAGCGTGAACTTTCCAATTAAATTTAATAAAAACTGTAGCATTGAAAGTTCTGAAAATAAAGAAAAGAACCTGCACATACACTGCTTTGCACGGATGATTTCGGAATCTCGGCAACAGAGTCATCTACCGGATCAAATTGTGAATCTGAACTATACAGGGACCCACTCAACCACACACAAAAAATTTCATCATAATCACACGATTAATTTTCTAGGCTTTGCGAGCTAACGCATGGCAATTTATTATTATGTATACATAAGTACTCGTATATGGACGTGTGTTGCAAGGTCCTATCTGAGCGATTAACATTGCTCAGGGAGCAAACACTGATTTTCAGCTGCTACCCTCGAGATGACAAAACGAAAATTAGCACAATACAATAATCAGCTTACATTATGTATTAATGGTTTGTCCCTTTAGTCCTACGACTTACGTCTTGGGTTCAAATTAGTAAAATTACTAAAGGGGCGTGTAAGTGTATAAGATTGACAAGACAAGTGAAAAGTAGCTAAAGGTTTAAACAGTCATGAAAAGTTACCAGAAAGAATAACAGACATTCAAAAAACTCACGAAGGGACAAACTTCTAACTCAACATAATTTTAGCTTGAATATTTCTGAAGCTCCGATAATGTTTTGAAGCGTGACAAATAACGATTAAAAAAGACGTAAAGTATATCATAACGCTTTAAAGGTTACAATTTTTAAAAGTTTCCGTTTCTGAACTCTGAACATAGGCCTCTTCCATAAATTGCCTCTTAGTCGGATATAGTCATATTTGCCATTAGCCGCGCTTGGCAAGCGGGTTGGCAGCCGCAGTTTTTTATTATTTTGAGTTGTTATCAGGAAGGTGCTGCTGCCCATCTCTTGGTTCAGTTTCCCTCTGTCATCTATGGATATGGGATAGTGGATATTTTTACACCGCCACTACACGGTTTTAAAAGTATGTTTTTAATTATTATCACCCAATAACAGCCTGCAAATCATTGATAATCCCCTCTACGATGGGAGAAATCCATGTCGATTTGTTGACTTTTACGAACTGATGAAGAAGAACATAAAATAATAAATTATTGCACATGTTGTATTTTTGAAATTAGAATTCTTAGACCCTTTAACTTAAAAGCGGGTTTAGTCAAAATTATATTCTACGATCATTATCGCTATAGAAAAAAAAACATATGTGCAGTTCACACGCGGTGTAAGTGAACCCTTTATAAAACACTGTAATACTGTATTCTATCTCATTCACTCGCAGGCTATATCTTATAGATGTATATGTTTCTCTCTTTTTAGTGTCGAATATTCGTTTGATCGAGTTTCAAATCACAACGATTCTAAAGATGTTTTCACTTCAAAAATATAATGAAATCAAGAAAATATATCATTCCCATTCATTAACTATGTAATAGATATATATAGAATAAAATGGTATATGTAGAATTAAAAATAATTTTCAAACTTGGTGACAATATGATAATAAACAAACCCGACAATTATCCTACTCCTGATACTCTGCATTCGTCTCATTCTCTCGAAGTATAGTTGTCTGAAAGTTTCACTTGTACCGCATGTAACCTGCAAATATGTTGTTTTTGGAACGAAGTTCCTTATCGGACGGTACGAATTTGGCGGATGGGGGCTAGGCGATAAAAAGTATAAGATTATTCCGTCACGACCTCTTCTGACGTAGTGTAGGCTATAAGGAAGCGAGATGGAATAATATGCATCTCCCTCGCACTTTTTCTTATCTTGACATGAAAGAAATATTATTTTAAATGACGCTTCATTTTAATATACGCTAGTAATTCATTTATTTGTATTTGTTAATCAATAATATAATACGTTTATCAATAATAATATACTACGAAAGGAACTTCGTTCCAACCGAGTGTCCCACGACACTCACGCATTTTTTTTTTAATGTTCTATAGCGTAAACGATATCCGCTGGTTAGCATTAAGATCCATATTTTTTTTTAATAAATTAACTTAATTACTTTTCAAATGCATTATTTTGTATAATGTAATAAAACTAATTGTATAGTTAGTGAACCTTGACTACCACAAGGTTTTAATTTAAAAAATCTATAATTTTTAAGATCAGACAACAAAGTCAAACTTTTAAACTATCTGATGTATTTGATGCACTTCTCACAATTGTTTACAAAATTTGTTGGAGAAGCTTTTTATGATGATACGTGCTTATTTTATATATTATTTATAGCATAGACGAGAAATATTGGTGTCTTGTAATCAAGTGTAAAAAAGGTAACACCATACTGGTGAATCGTTCTTGCGAAACTTAGGCAAGTCATTAGTTACACGTCATGTTTGCTATGATATGTGTCTCCAATAACTATAATAATTAATTATTAATACGTTTCTGAAACTACTGTTTCATAGAATGAACACAGAAACAACACAAATCAAAACAAAACGAGAATACCAATTGTGCTACGATAGGGTGGTGTTTAGTCAAAACAGGCTAGTTACCGCAACTTCACGACTAAGTGCGTATTTAGGTATGGGTATTAGCGCAAGAATTATCGGCCATACTTTTAACTGTTGATAATCGTTTACTTAAATTAAGTATTAATTATCTCCACATCTATCCTTTTGTATTATCATTTAGTTACAAAAGAGAGAGCAAGTTTGAGCATTTCTTAAATTGACGTCGGTTTCTTATGAGTGAGGCCATATATATATTAGGCCGTATATAGGTTAGCTGTTTGTAGACATTCGCGTGTCAATTGAAAATATTTTTACGACCTCTCAAAATGAAACTTCTATAGAAGTTATATGAGAAAATGACGTCAATGTTTTTTGTATACAGTGGAATAGCTTATTTGTATTGTATAAAGGTCAGTCCCCTGTATCCGTGGGTGCTACCAGCGCGCTCGAAATAATCGTCGACGATTAAAAACACTTTAGTAAAAAGCGATACGTGATAAAATCCGTAAAATTTGTTTTATTCAAAGTGTAGTATTGAGGTGACATAAAAACAATATCTTTTTTGTTTGTTTTTAAATAATAAAGATATAATATAAATTTAAACGCAAACAAATATTGAAAAATTCAAATTAAATGGCGTAGTAATTTATTAATGATGGTGTGAGTTAGTTAGTTGATGTGACAATAGGTCAGCCATATAGTTCATTCGAGGTATACCTCGAAGAACACACAACCGATGAGGAAAAAAGTTTCTTCAATGGTAGCCTCTGTAAGCAAAGTGTAGGGCAACGCTTGACTTGATGGAGTGACAACGTGGTAAGAGATGCAGGAAGTCGATGAAAGCAGGTGGCTCAGGACCGTGCTTTGTGGCATTTCTTGGAGGAGGCCTTTCTTCAGCCAGTGGACTTGAGAAGGGAATGATGATGATGATAATGTGTCTGTAAACCAGAGCGAATCAAATTATTAATTTTATATTTACATATATTATCATTTCCGCATTTGGATATGACCAAAAATTGTTATTTAAATGTATATTAAATTCGCCTGAACGCTGTTGATCTTCGATTTAAAGCTCTCAAAATGCAATTTAATAATAAAATAATTTCTTTGTAATTCAACCGGAGATACGCTTACTTCGTATATTTTTTGTGTGCAAGGCAGTGAACTTTATAACAAATCCTGGATTTTTTGGTATAACATCTATACAAAACAATATTAAAGTGTCTCACTGTAATATTGAAATAACCGCCTTCTATTGAGCTCAGGGTTATTTACATGCTATCAAGACATAAATAACAATTTTTATAATATCTTCATAATCACTAAACCGATGTGATGAAACTTTACTAAAAGGAAGAGTGTTAAAACAGAAATAATTTAGGCTATATTACGCTCGCGTCCGTAGGCTTTGACCACCTAATCCTAGGCCCACCCTACACGTGTCCCCCCGGTAAAGCTAAACAAGCGACAAAGCCGAAAGAACAGACTTGGCTCCTCGCCGTGTGGTAGCGGCGTAAAAAATACCACCAACTACTTTCGCACCATGAGGTACAAAAAAAGAAATGGCCCCGAGTTCCCAGCGCCCCTTTAATGGGGCAGGGGTGCGAAGAATCTCCGGTAGCAAAACCGGTGACGAGATTTGCCACCCGTCACGTTGTCTGTCGGAGGGGCGAAAAGTGGATTGCGGAAGCCCGTCTGGCTACACTGAATTTATGTGATGCAATGAATGATAAGATGGATGAAGTATGCGATATGATGTATGATAGAGGAATAGATGTGTTATGTGTAAATGAGACGAAACGGAAGGGAAAGGATGGCACTACACATGGCATGTATACCGCGTACGGGTCTGGTGTAGACGAGAGCGGGCATGCCAGGGAGTCGGTATCATCTTTTCAGAAAGAATGGGTTATTGTGTGAAAGAGTATGAATGTGTAAGCCCGAGACTGCTATGGATACGAATGAAAGTGGGCTTAAAGAAGTTGGTTGTTCTAGGGGTCTACGCCCCAGACATGTCTAAGCCCACTTATATCCGAGAGCAGTTTTGGGAGATGGTAAGGATGGTGCTAATGAAATGCAAGGGTAATGAAAATATTGTTATACTAGCTGTTACCCGCGGCTTCGCCCGCATGGTCACTGGGAAATGAACTATCCATTGCTTTTTGAATTGAAAGAAAACTGAGTTTTATAGATTTGTCAGAGATGCAGCCATTAAAAGGAAACTGAGCAAAATTGATTCGTCAGCCTATTTAAATGTTTTGAAACGCAGCGTATAGGAAAGCATGAAAATAGCCTGTTTATTCCAAATGGAAATGGGATATTTTTTTAATTAAAGGAAACTGAGCATAATTATCCGTCAGGATGCAGACTTTGAAAAGAAACTGAGCTAAATTGATTCGTCAGAGATGCAGTTTTCTGAATTGAAAAGAAAACTGAGCCAAATAAAAGATCCGTCAGAGATGCAGCCTTTTGAGTTGAAAGGAAACTGAGCTTAATAGGTCCGTCAGAGGTGCAGCATTTGGAATTGAAAAAAACTGAGCTAAATAGGAAATTTTGAATTGAAAAGGAAGATCTGTGGGAATTCTGATTAATTGATTGTGGAATTTTGGAAAAAAACTAACTGAACACTATTTTAAGACGCTACTGTACACAATGCTATATGTTTTTCCATTCGGGGATGGAATGTTGAGATTCTGGGCATTTGACACACGCGAACATGCTACATACAGCTGACCATGAGAGAAGCACGGTTTTTCTAAGTTGACCCCCGCTACCTGTAACGTTTGCCCTTGCACTTTATTAATTGTCATTGCAAAACTGAGCTTAATAGGGAACTGCAACCTTTTGAATTGAAAAGGAAGATCTGTGGGAATTATAGGGATCCGTGTTATAATAACATTTTCACCTTTTCCTATGCCTGTCAAAATTGTAGCACCGATTATGTTCCGTGCAAGATGTGTCACACGCAGCCTTGTCCCTTTACATAACCGAGGAGCATCTAAATTTCGCATTAACATGACTGGGACGCCTAATTTTAATTGAAGCTTATGTGAGGGCACACCCGACAACTCTAGAGAATTTAGAAACTCTACAGGATATGAAGTGCTCTGTTCTGTGTCCATAACTGTGTCTACTGACAAATACTCTGTTATTTCTCCTGCTACTTCGCTTAATATATCTGAATTTATTTTGTTAACTCTCATTTTTGGTGCAAGAATCGCCCTTTCACATAACCATTTCTCTTCATGCACGTTGTTCGTTAAATCTGAATAAACGCTCGCAATTAATTCGGAATGACTCTGTACTAAATTACAAAATCTCTCGTCAATTTAGCATCCGTTTCCAACCGCCCATCGCCAATTTTTAATAGTGTATCAGCATAGTTTCCAGCATTGATATCATTATACAAATGCACTCTCATATTCGTAGTTAAACTGAATTTTGTCACCTTGTTCCATAAAATAGACGACTTGAGGCATGCTTTAATTTCATCTGCAGGTGTGCTCTTTTGAATGACAGGTAAAGTTTGGCGAAAGTCACCAGCCAGAAAAACCACCATTCCTCCCATTACATCGGTATTGCTGCGCAAATCCTGGAGCGTTCGATTTAGTGCTTCTACAGCTTTTTTATGCGACATTGTACTTTCGTCCCACACTAAAAGTTTGCATTGTCGTAGCATTATACCTCGTGCACTATTTTTGCTAAAGTTGCAGATCGGCGATTCTTCCTGGGCTAGATTTAGAGGGAGTTTTAAAACAGAATGTGCAGTGCGGCCCCCGCTTAGCAGCGTGGCGGCTATACCAGAGGAAGCTACAGCCACAGCAATGTTTTTATCTTTCCGTACTTGCGCTAATAATAAATTTAACAAAAATGTCTTCCCAGTTCCTCCAGGTGCATCTAAAAAGAAAAGTGCACCATTTCCAGATTCAATTTGTCCTAATACTTTCTCAAAACTCGTTTTTGTTCGGGAAGCAAGCAGGGTACAAATTCGGCTACTTGCTGCTGCAAAGCTGGTATATCGTAGTTTGTTTCACGTATAATTTCATCACTTAGTTTATTTTCGGTTGTTCGCTGAGGGCTTATCAGCCATTACTTTATCTTCAATTTTTCCAAGTGCTTCATTATAAATATGTTCATTGTATGTCATGTTCGCGTGTGTCTGCTGTAACCTTCACAAAATATCTTCCGCCATGTACTCTTTATATTTGTCCCACAATTTATGTGCATTAGATAGCCCGCAAGATGATATGAGAGTTGCATAAAGATCCCTAATTTTGGCTGGTGACTGGCACTGCACAGCTTCCTCCATGGTTTCATCCCAGTGATTATCGTTTTCTAAAAGATGCAGAGCTTCACATGCTTCTCTATAAGTTGCGCATTCCTGACCGTTGACAGTTTTAAGGTCTTTATATCCTGTAGGATCCCGAACATGGTGCAGCAGCAATCGTAAACAGAAACATTCAAAATTAGTTACATGGACGGTATACATACGACCAAGGGCATCTGATGACTTTACACCGGGCCAATTTGCAACAGGTGCGCCTTGAATACGGCGTATCCACTCCTTCCTAGATGTGTTCCCAGTATAATAGCGGGGACTTCAGAATATAACAACGTTTTGCAAAGGGTCGGTTTGACAAAGTTGAAAGAAGGCTGTTAGTGTAGTTTTGGCGGTGATGCAATTCTTTCTTGGAAATTTCTTTCGGTGAAATATACACGCTCTCCATTTCTAAGTGCACAGCAAGGTGAGTAACTGTTGGGTGCCTTTCGTGTAAAGGGAAGCCAAGAAGACGCCACGCTGCCTCGTTACTGCTGACATAACGCCCTGCTTGAAAGGTCTGTACTTCATTAACGGGATTTGCCTCACCTTCACTCTGAGATTAAATATTGCTTGGTCGCTTCCTTTATTTATGTACTTACAGATATACTTGATTGCGCGGACAGAGCTACATGCTTCTACATAAATGTGGGCATTAAACATTTTACATAGAATGGGCGAATACGGGACAATCCAGCTGTTATCTAAGGTTTCGAACGCTCCAGATCGAGATTTGATTGTAACTTTCCTGCCACCATCTTCAAGAGCTCTGCGTCTGTATAAAGGGTAGCCATTGTCATTGTGCACTGTTTCTTTTATTAGCTGTTTAGGGAATTTCTTTGTACATTTTCCTTCTTTCATACATGGCGATATTGACTTTCGTGCTCCACATGGACCGTGAATCATATTTCGGACGATGGTATCATACAATTCTTTATCTTGCTCAGGATCCGAATCTCGGCGCTTATTATGTCGTCTATTTGGCTGGGCTGCAACTTCTCTTAAGCCATATTAGAATGTGGGCATGCGGTAATCTTTTGCCATTCAATTGAATACATGAAGCACTGCACCTCTCCGAAAATTTTCCCTTTGTTAATTACATACATTAATTTTTGTACTTTTAATCTAAATACTCTAACAACTAAATCATGTCTGTCAGTAATTTTTTGGCCCGGCATTAGCTCCTCGGTTATTTCTTTCCATGTGGGATTGCAAGCAAAGTAACAAAAGATCAGGTCTTCCGTAAGTTCGCACATAGGCGAATGCGTCTTGTATGTACTCATGTAGGTATCGGGGACTGTTAACGAATGATGAGGGCAGAATTACCATTTTACCTAAATCTCTGGGGTTTACATTGGCGTCGCTAGAAACTGCATCTTGTAAATGCATATAATTCTCAACGCGCAGCTTTTTGATTTAAAGATATATAACGGAGACGTTCACTTTCTACCTTCACATACATGTCTACCGAAAATTGATGAAATAATTGTTTACACCGGCTAAGAGGTTAAAATCATTTTCTCGCAACATCATATGATACGCATAAAAATCCATACATGATACTTTTTGTTCGGAGTAGGCCTTTGTGACCAGGTTAATGAGGAATTTGAAAATGATAACCCTCTTGTCCTTTGCAATAAATCAATGGATATTGCAGAGCGTCATAAAACTTGTGTATATCGGCTACCCGTTGCAACGTAACATCACGTGCTCGCAAGACATTGTCTCGTGAAGAAAATTGATCACCACTAATTACGGCTGCTATTTCGTTTATCAAAGGTGCATTGTAGCGCCTTTCATGCTCTCCTCGAGGGGTCCGATCTGCGTGAATGACGACTTTATAATACTCTTCAGGTAGATTTTCTAAAGCAATTTTAAATGTTTTGACTAAAATGTTACGTTCATGCAAGAATCTTTGAATTTTGAACACTGTGTCTCTCTCAACTCCCTGGATAAATTGGCAGCGACGGTCTACCTCAATTTCTTCGTCACCCATAAAATATACTTGTAAAAATTTATGCTGTTCGTTTTCAGCTGGAAAAGTGAACCTATTCTATGATAAATTTGCCTTGCACCGTAAATGTAGGCGAAAATCCCGGCATTATTATTTCCCGGTCAACTCCGAAGGACGTCATTTGAAAGCATGAGTTATATTTCCGGATCCTGTTTAAAAAGCACTGTGACTCATTAGTATCATATAAAAAGAGAGTTTTCAAAGGTTCTTCTGGTTCCCAAGTAACGGAAGAGACACTTTGCCATTGGAACAGCACATGCCTGCGGTCTCATCTTTCCATTTTAAAGCGCTGCAAAATCGACACGCCTTGTCCATCAGTCCGATAACAACTAACCTGTGATTTTTATAATCAATCAACAGATCATAATTGAATGGTGCGTCATTAAAAACCGACCAATTGTTTCTTTGAAAATTTTGTCGACGTTCAGCTTGGAGCTGTGCATTTGCATCTCTTCGCGCGTGTGCCTGTTCTGGTGTTTCAGATGCCCTTATAGTAAGTAGATTGACGCTCTGCCTGTTCATAACGCCTTTGCTGGCTTTGAGCAGGTGTTTCAGTAGCTCTTAAAGTAGCTTGACGCTCTGCCTGTTCAAGAGGCCTTCGCTGACTTTCAGAAGGTGTTTCAGAAGCTCTTAAAGTAGCTTGACGCTCTGCCTGTTTATGACGCCTTTCCTGACTTTGAGAAGGTGTTTCGGAAGCTCTTAAAGCAGCCTGACGCTCTGTCTGTTCAAGACGCCTTTGCTAACGTTGAGAAGGTGTCTCAGATGCTCTAAAAGCAGCCTGACGCTCTGCTTGTTCTTGCCTTCTCAGTTCAGCATCTTCTAAAGATTCTAGCGATCGAGCTAATCTTTTCGCTTGTCTTTGAGAAGATACCTTGAAAGGCTGAACTTACGTTTGCGAGGCATTATGAAGTAAGAAAACCTATTTATAAAAAAGTTAAAATACCTAAAAGGAATTAAATTTTTAAAATATTTATTTTAAAGCAACTAAATATCTAAAAGGAATAAATATTCCTTTTAAATATTTTAAATCAAAACAACAAAACTAATTCAAGACACAACACGAATCCGAAAACGATAGCCAAAAAATCGAATCAACTTAAACAAAATCACAAAACAAATCGCAGAAAACCGAAATCGAAAGCAGTAGTCAATATAAATATAACCAACGAAAAAAGAAGTAAGTGTATAGGTACCGTATACACTATCTATACTATTAATATTCCTTTGAAATATTGTTAAACAACCTAAAACAACGAAAACCAATTCACGATTCTAAATAAACAAAATCCAAAATCAAAGTCAGAGTCTAAATATGTATAAAGGAATACCAACCAAATCAACAAAACCGATCCAAGAAAATACACAAATCCGAAAATGAAAGCCAATATAAATCCATTCAACCTTAACCAAATCACAAAGCAAATAACAAACAACCGAAATCGAAAGCAGGTAGTGGAATAAGCTACGAAATAGAAACAATTTAAGCGTATATGTACTGTATGCACTAAGTTGACGCGCGGCTCAACGGCGGGAGTTAAGTACATGTCAGGAAACATTTCGTTACCGCGTTTTAAAACCTAGTAACGACATCTAGCGGAATCAATTTAAACTATGTATACGTTAGTTTATAAGAACTCTCAAAAATATTTTCTTATAATTTTGCACAATTTTTCTTATTGTAATACCGATTCATTCATAACCACATATAAGAACTGTATTCATTTCCGTTCAATAAATATTACTAAGGCTTATTAATAAGGCTTACTAAGAATTGTTTCTACCATTGTTAAGTAATAGTTAAGGGTGAAAGCGTGACAGGTGGTGATAGTATTTCTGATCCATACTTATAATCACGCCTGTAACCCTTGCGGGTTGGCAGACCATCAACGGATTACTTAATATCGTCTGCGAGGTTATCGCCTATTCTGTGAATTACGATGCACCAAAACGTTTGAAGAAAATCAGCTGGTGAATTTTATGTTTTTATTGCTCTCTTCCGGTCCTGCGTGGAAAAATACAGATCCATACATTTTTTATCTTAATTTTGGTAAAAGACATAAAATCCAGATATTCTGACCTTCTGTGTTCGTCCATCGTAGCGTCGTCCGTCTTGTAGAATCACGGTGGCGCCACCTAGCTGAATTTAATTTTGCAACATATTCGATTTTCCCACGGAATGATATGTTTTCCGCTGAAAAAGTAGCCTATGTCACTCTACAGCCACCAAACTATCCCCATACAAATAATCATGCCATGCCGACGCTCTGTTGCGACGTGAAAGAAGGACAAACAAACAAACAAACAAACAAACACTTTCGCATTTATAATATTATAATATGGATTAGGAGATTTTCATGGAAGGGTTGGTGTGAAGAGGCTTGGTTATGAAAGGATATTGGGAACGTTTGGTGATGAAAGCATAAATGAGAATGGTGAAAGCCTCCTCACCGTATATGTGGAAAAGAATATTTTTGTGACGAACACTTTCTTTCGTCATAAGAAGATTCACATGTATACATGGGAAAGAGGTGGTGATAGAAGCATGATAGATTTCATAATTGTGGATGAAATAATGAGAAGCGCAGTGGTAAATACAAGGGTTTACCGGGGGTCCAACGTAGAGACGGATCATTACTTGGTCTTTTGCCGAATTAATGGTCTAGTCAGACGTTGGCGGCGTCGGATATCTGTGTCTACCGCTGTGTTACAGCGTATAAGAACAGAGGGGTTACAAGGTGAAGGTGTGTAAGAGAAGTCCAAATGTAGACTGAGAGAAAATATAAGTGGTATGGGTGAATTGTGTGTGAATGATTTAGACTTGGAGACTATGTGGTATAATGTCAAGAAAGGTTTGGTGGATGCAGCTACCGAAGTATGTGGTGTAACTAAGAGAACGAATGAAAGGAAAACTAATAGTTTATGGTGGGATGATGAGGTACGGATGAAAGTTGAAGCAAAGAAGAGAGCATGGCTAGATTTACTAGCAACCAAGGCTAGTCATTCTAGCGGTATGAATAATGATATTGAAAGAAAAAAAGGCAGTCTTTAGACATCTAAATAAGAGAGTAAAAGAAGTAGTTGAAAGGAAAAAGCAAGAAAGAACTGATAAGAATGATATAAGAATATCGGATAACTTCCAGGCAAATATTAAAATGTTCTGGAAACTCGTAAGAACTCCCAGGGGACATTCAAAACAGCCTAGAATGAATGCTATACGATACCAGAATGGCTGTATTCTGAATGACGAAGTGTCGAGTTTAAGGAGATGGAAGGAATACTTTGAAAGCGTGTTTATGTGTGATGAGACGTTTGAATTAAATGAAATAGAAATTCCGAAAGAAGAGGAAAGAGATAGAGAGATAGGTATAGATGAAATAATGAAAGCAATGAAAAGTGTGAAAGCGGGTAAGGCAGCCGGATATGATAGAGTATCACTCGAAATGCTAAGGGCTGGAGAGGGAGTCGAGGCAGACCTGCTGTACACCTTGTTTAATTTGTGTTGGGAACTTAAGCGGGTACAGGTAGACTGGTTCAAAGCCGTGATAGTCCCAATATATAAGGGAAAAGGATCGCAGCACGACTGTAAAATCTACAGTGGTATCAGCCTTCTTAGCATTGTGGGAAAACTGTATGCTAAGGTGCTAATTGAAAGAGTTATGAAAGATACTGATGGAAAAATTTGGGATGTGCAAGTGGGATTTAGAAAGGGAATGGGATGTACAGATCAGATCTTTTCCATGCGCATGATCGCGGAGAAGTTTTTGGATAAAAACCAAAAGGGTTTATGTGCGTTCGTGGACTTGGAAAAGGCTTATGACAGAGTGGACAGGGATGTGTTATGGCAAACACTGAACTCATTTGGGTTGAGCGCTAAGTTGATACAGGCATTGAAGTCTCTGTATAGGGACTCCAGTGCTTGTGTCAGGATCAACGGGGCCTACTCGGATTGGTTTGGCATCCATAAAGGTGTCAGACAGGGCTGTGTGGCTTCCCCGCGGCTGTTCAACCTATTTATGGACAGTTCTTTGGAAAATTTGATAGTTGAAGAATGCGGGTTAAGAATAGGTGAGTTAACCGTCAAATGCCTTTTGTACGCCGATGATAGTCATACTTGCGTCGTCGGCGGCCGAGTTGCAAATGACGGTTACATTAATAAACAGATCATTAAAAGAAAGGGAATGAAAGTGAACGCAAGTAAGACGAAAGTTATGGTTTTTGAAAGAGAATACAAATAGACTAAATTTATTTTCTTTTTAATATTAATACGTAAAGTAATAACATAAATAAATAATTTTAAGACATTCGTACAATGAACTTAAATGATTTTATAATGAACGTCGTTGACCTTCTTAAACGTTTTAAGGTTAACTGTTCACTTAGAGTCTCGCAAATCAGTATTAAACAAGAGAACTTTTCCATTTGTAAAGTTGTCGACACCGAGACACCGTTCATTAACAAGTTCTTAGACATAACTAAACATTAACTTTAATGTAACAGAGTGGTACTGTTAATAGATGGAAACATTTGTGGGTCAATTTAACAATGTCAATATAAGTTTACTTTGCCATCATGTTCAAGAAATATTTAGTTTTATCTAACGATCACAAAATACATGTAAAACCGTATCTGTAGGTGACAACTATAGGTAATTTTCATTCTAGATTGTTGAAATGCGAAAAAAAGTTAAGTCAAATGTAATAACCCTCTGCAAGGTGCAGGGAATATGGTTTTTCTAACATAGAATAAACTAAAAGATCAATAAACCCGCGTAAAAATAAATATAGTTGATGTGAAGAATTGACGCCCCAGGAAGTCTGCAGTCTTGGAGTGCAGACTTCACGGGCTGCGAGTACGTACAGGACCAACCCCGCCATTACAGTACACAAATTTGGTAGATGTAAACTACTCGCAAAAGAAAACCAATCTACCAAGGATGGTTCGCGAGGCTATTGAGATCAAAAACATCCTAACTTCTATAGATAAGATGGCTGGGTGCTACCAACTGCTTGGGATCCTATTAATTGATATAATTAAATCCCAAACCAAGCATACCACAGCAAGACTTCAAGATACTATATGTTATTTCTGACTATATGTTATTTCTCCGTAGATCTGAACTAAAAATTTATTATTTTAAAACTGATGGTAGCCGTGGTTAACTGTGACATTGGGATGTCGAAAACCTCAATTCCCCGTGACCATGGGTGCTGCAATATACTCGAAACGTCTATGCGGTTTTTCTAACAAAATATAGCCTAAATTATTTCTGTTTTAACACTTTTCCTTTTCGTGAAGTTTCATCACATCGGTTTAGTAATTATGAATATAAGCCCGGAGAGACAGTTAATTTTAAAAATTGTTATTTATGTCTTGATAGCATGTAAATAACCCTGAGCTCAATAGAAGGCAGTTATTTCAATATTACAGTGAGACACTTTAATATTGTTTTGTATAGATGTTATACCAAAAAATTCAGGATTTGTTATAAAGTTCACTGCCTTGCACACAACAAATATACGAAGTAAGCGTATCTCCGGTTGAATTAAAAAGAAATTATTTTATTATTAAATTGCATTTTGAGAGCTTTAAATCAAAGATCAACAGCGTTCAGGCGAATTTAATATAGTAGTAGTTTCATGAAGAAGACTATAGACGAAATAATTTAATTTCAATATTGTTTAACCTTGTAAAAGGTAAAATATACGGGCTCAAAGTCTGCTTACTCTTAAGGCTAGATACCCTTTTTAAAATTAATTTTACTAATTTTCTTAACGTTCTTTTAATTAAAGAAAATATTTAGAGCCAAAGATCTAATCTTAACGAAACTGGAAAAACACGATGGGTTGCATTTTGCTCGATATAATTTATTTGAAGCTACGTTGATAAATTTTTAAATTTTATTCAAAACTAGCGATCCACCCCGGGTTCGCACAGTTGATTTCTGGATCTCAAAAACAACGCCATCTACCAGGTCCAATTGTCAACAATTCTCTAATCAACTTAATCCTACACACAAAATTTCATCAAAATTGGTCCAGCCGTTTAGGAGTTCAGTCACATACACACGGACAGAAGAATTACATAATATATAATATTCATGTATTATACATATGAACCTTTCTTTTAAATAATTTTGTCTACTGATGACAACCGCATCAAAATTCGTTGCGTAGTTTAAAAGATCTAAGCGTACAGATGGTGGGAAGCGACTTTGTTTTATACTATGTAGAGATGCAACGTGGTGCAAAATGAGCCGTGGTAGCTCAGGGGCTAAGCGCTCGCTATAAATTTCACAGTACGCGAGCAACTCATGTTCGATCCCCGCCGGCACAAATGAAATTGTTAATTGCAATTTTAAGTCCTGATTTACCACGGTCTGAGAAATGAGAAAAAAATATATACATGTCGAAGACGTGAAGTTTGCCAACAGGCATTGGAGAAGCGCGGCGGACATTTCCTTGCCCTAAAACCCTCTCAGAAATGAGAAGGGGCCTGTGCCCAGATGTGGGACATATATAGGCTGTAACTTATTTTTTTAACATTATACAAAATAAAAAAATGAAAATGAAAAAATAATTTTAAAAATTATATAATATACTTACAATGTACAGGGTTATTTTTAGGGTAGGCAAATTTTAAACTTAAGTTCAAATATATAAATAATGATATACCGTAAATAAGGCTTCTACTTTTATTTCAAACTATCCCAAATTGAATATAATTTATGGGCAACAACTACGCGTACGCGCGCCCTTCCGTGTGCGATTCAATTCACAACGTTTTTGCCCACCAATCGATGCTTACGAATGTGTGCGAGCGTAGTAAAATAGATATTTATGAATGTAGTGATCGATGATGACAATTAGTTAAAACAATGCATCACCACGCATTTTAAATTTAAAAGATAAAAAGGACAGAATGTTTGAGATTTTTTTTTAATTAATTTTTCTTAACCATTTGCCTATATTGCTTATTCTGAACCTTCTCTGCAAATGGTTATTGTAAAATGATCCTGTATATAAACGCGTAGTCCCACTTTGGTCTGGGATCCTTATATATTTATATTATATATATTTACCTAGCAGGTCGTAAAAGATAACTAATAGGATATTGGGGTTGTGATTGTGTAGGCAATGGACTAGACACCTATCGCTTATTTCAAAAATTTCCATCTATACCCATATTTTATAAACGTGGTCAGAGTGGCTGCTTGCTGCTCTTTGGACTCTGATTAACCCCTCGGGAACTACAAGCGTGACGTAGATGTATGCTTGTAAACTAAAACGCGCTCTTTAGAATTTGATTCTGCCGTAACTTTCGGAAATATTTATATTATATTTTCACAAATATAAAATGTAAACGGGATTTATATTATAAGCGGCGACTGTTATGGTTGCTATCTTTATTACGTACAGGCTGGGGATGCGCTTAATGCCTGTTGCGACAGTAAAAAAGGGTTTTACGAGTGCGGGTACGTGGCGAATTCTTTCTTGTTCTTATTTTTAAATTATTATGGTAGGATATTTTTGTTGAAAGTATGATTCAATATCAATAAAATCTAACTTCTATACTATATTCATAACAGCCTAGAAATCGGTGCAAAGACATAGTGTATAAAAGAGTTATAGCCTCGACTTCAGAAGCTGTTATGTGGAAATGATTTTATTCGTTTTAGTTATTTGATGTCGGCTTTCACTTTTATTAAACTTTACATTTTTGTACTTGACCATGGAATATTTCAAGCTCAAGTTAAAACGTTTCATTAACATTAAAAACTTCACCCCCTATTTTCACCAACCTTAGAGGTGGAATTTTTTCTAAAAATTTATATTGAACTACTTCTGAAGTATTTAATTACAGTACTACTTCTGAACCCATTTAATTACAATAATAAAATAAAATGACATACATTAGAATTGAGAGCCTCCTTTTTTTTCGAAGTCAGCTAAAAACGTAATCAAACTAGGTAAGACACATTATTATTTTATTTCAATATGGATATAAGCAAATTAATTTTAACAAATTTAAACACGTAAACATCATTGTCATTGCTTTCATTTCGGATGATTTAATTTTAAACATTTTGAGTCAAAACAGCGCTTGTTTATAAACACGCATTGTTTGTAAACACGCTTTTATTATCTTGATCTATATGTATATATGACTGTATGTAAACGAATTATATAATTTAATTATCACATCCGAACAGAAGTCTAAATGATCAAAAACTTTTGCAGATACATATATTAAGAAAGGATGAATATACAATAATTTGCACCAATAAGAGAATATAGCGTTCATGAATCCAGAGTAATTTCTATTCAAATGCAAATATGGTAATACAAGGATTCGACCGTAATACGTAGATAGCGTCGATCAGAGATACTACGACTATATGTAAGCGTAATGCGATTTAAATAATTTTGAGATTTTTACATATGAGCCGTGGTAGCTCAGAGACTCTGCTTTAAAGTTTAATAGTACCACTTACAAGCAAACCGTGTTCGAATCTGCGCTTGATCTATTTTTTTTTTAAATATAATATTATAATAAAGCAAGAGCTGATATACCATGTGCTCAGAGATGTAAGAAAACCATCTAAAAATATAATTTGATATTCACTAAATGTTCGTAATATTACCTACTTAATAAATACGTAGGACTCGAAGTATCTGCATACACCACGAATTTATATAAACCCAAAAATTATCGATCCAGAAATGTCGAGTGTACATATATATTTGGTACAAGAAAATAATTCTTTGTTCATTTATAAATTGATTGTTGGTCTGCTTTTTGTCAAGTATAAAACTTACTACGAAGATATTTTGAGTCAGTAACTACAAAATATGATTTAATTTTTGAGTCCTCAATAGTCGATATCGATGAAAAATTAGTTGTTTTTAAACTATCGGGTACGAAAATTAAGAGATCTTTATTGTATGTTGAATATCGAAGTAAGAATACGTCTTTATTGCGATACTCTCGCTCCAACCCTATCTGCACGCGGTGTCTAGCAGACCAGACTTCACAAAATCATAATTATAATCAACGCGTAACATTTTAGTATTGAAAATTGACCTGTACATTTGTAAGGAGGAATTGTCATAATCAGGCAGTAGTAGATCATCAGTTTGTGTTCAACAATTAAAACATGGGCAACTCTTCTAGATTAAAGTTGGAAAAATTTACTTTGCCAATATCCGCTCAATAAAATAGAATGATGTGTCTTACCTAGTTTGAAGAGCACCTCCCGCCCTCGCTCAATTGCGTGCACTATCCCCGCCACCACTAATCCCGCCACCACTAATCCCAGCACCACTACTCCCACCATCTCTACACTAGGAAAGATACACCACCGACGACAATACGACACGTGTTTCGCCTCTACACGAGGCATCTTCAGGTGTAGTAGACTCTACGGTGGCTGACCGCTAAGTGAGCGGCGAGCCAAAAACAGTTGCTATTTACAAGACTCGCCGACGCAACCGCTCCCCACTTAAGTAGCAAGCGACCGCGTCATGCGATAAAACATGCGACCAATCACCACCTGACGTACGCAGCCGCCTGCTATTAAATTAATAACAAACCGCTGCGAAACGCCCGCCTGCCCTCCAACCACGCGACCAATCGCTGATCACCGTGACGGTGACGAACGACCATATTGCGAGGCTGTCCGTTATTAGAGAGCAGGTTTAAAAATGTTTAAGAGAGGTAAGTTAGAAACATTTGTTTGTTCATTCAGCAGTGCAACATTACTATTTTTATTTTTTAATATCTCCAACTGTTCCAGCACACACAGTTGCAGCCCTTTATTACAAGTAGGACTTTAAAGGAGTGGTCGTTGGTTAGGTTGTGTCCAGTGTCCAAGTGATGTTTAGCGAAATGGGATTTATCAGGATTGCAATTCCTGTACGCGGCTAAATGCTCTTTGTAACGTGTCTCGAAGTTGCGACCAGTCTGACACACGTAAACGGCGTGGCATTCGTCATAAACAAGTTTATAAACACCCGACTTTTGACGAATATCTAACTTATCTTTATTATTACAAATATTCCTAAGAGAATTGTTTGTTTTGAACGCAACGTAAACGCCGCTCTGTCGAAGAGTATTAGCTATTATTTTCAGATCTGGTGCCTAAGTAGGTTAAACTGCTCACATATCGACGAACACTTTGAGGTTGAACCGCGTACAGAGAATTGCGAATGGTATGCTTTTCTTTCTTTTTAATTAAATTGTTAATGAGATTTTTGAAACCATTAGAGACCGCAATTTGATAAATTACGTTAAATTCTTTTAAATAATTTTCTTTATTTAATGGGACAGTAAACAAACGATTAATATAACAATAAAAGCGGCTAATTTATGTTGCAAGGATGACACGATGACGCGGTAATGACCGTGTCGGTATGAGTTGGCTTTCGGTGAATTTGGAAAACATACAACGACTCTTTTCTTGTTATTGTTAAGTCGAGGAAATTAAGGAACAATCTTCTTCCAATTCCAGCTTAAATTTAACTTTATCGTGGACTCTATTTATTTTATTAAGGAAAACATCCAGTTGTCTCCTTGTGCCAGTCCAGCAAATAATTATGTCGTCTACATATCTTTAATAGTACAAGATATTTTGATTGACAACTATATGTTGTTTTTCGAAATTATACATGAAAAGTCCGCCATAAGGAGACTTAGAGGGACCCCATAGCTAACCCTTCTTTTGTAGATAGAAACGGTTATTAAACCGGAAATAGTTTTGTTTCATACAGAGAGAGGTTAAGTTAAGAAGATCATTTGGATGGGACATTTGTGAAAAGATTATCAATGTCTAAAGATAACAACATGGATTTAGGAGGAATACGAATATCTTTAATTTTGGAAACGAGATCTAAACTATTTTTAAGGCTGTAAGTTGGTTGAAACCAGATTTCTTGATGAACGATGTTATTCAAGGAGATGGCTTTGAGTTATTGGGGTCTGACCCAACCAAAAGTTTACTTCGGATATTAAAGTATGTATACAACAGCAATCATATGTTTTTCCCGATCACAACTTGTCACGGAGCAATCCTTTTCATGATCTTCAAGCACCCATTTTATATGGGTGCTTGAAGATTCATTGGAACGAGATCATATTCTCGTTTCCAAAATTAAAGATATTCGTATTCCTCCTACCTCAAAGTGTTCGTCGATATGTGAGCAGTTTGACCTACTTAGGCACCAGATCTGAAAATAATAGCTAATACTCATCGACAGAGCGGCGTTTACGTTGCGTTCAAAACAAACAATTCTCTTAGGAATATTTGTAATAATAAAGATAAGTTAGATATTCGTCAAAAGTCGGGTGTTTATAAACTTGTTTATGACGAATGCCACGCCGTTTACGTGTGTCAGACTGGTCGCAACTTCGAGACACGTTACAAAGAGCATTTAGCCGCGTACAGGAATTGCAATCCTGATAAATCCCATTTCGCTAAACATCACTTGGACACTGGACACAACTTAACCAACGACCACTCCTTTAAAGTCCTACTTGTAATAAAGGGCTGCGACTGTGTGTGCTGGAATAGTTGGAGATATTAAAAAATAAAAATAGTAATGTTGCACTGCTGAATGAACAAACAAATGTTTCTAACTTACCTCTCTTAAACATTTTTAAACCTGCTCTCTAATAACGGACAGCCTCGCAATATGGTCGTTCGTCACCGTCACGGTGATCAGCGATTGGTCGCGTGGTTGGAGGGCAGGCGGGCGTTTCGCAGCGGTTTGTTATTAATTTAATAGCAGGCGGCTGCGTACGTCAGGTTGTGATTGGTCGCATGTTTTATCGCATGACGCGGTCGCTCGCTACTTAAGTGGGGAGCGGTTGCGTCGGCGAGTCTTATAAATAGCAGCTGTTTTTGGCTCGCCGCTCACTTAGCGGTCAGCCACCGTAGAGTCTACTACACCTGAAGATGCCTCGTGTAGAGGCGAAACACGTGTCGTATTGTCGTCGGTGGTGTATCTTTCCTAGTGTAGTGGTGGTGGGAGTAGTGGTGCTGGGATTAGTGGTGGCGGGGATAGTGCACGCAATTGAGCGAGGGCGGGAAGTGCTCTTCAAACTAGGTAAGACACATCATTCTATTTTATTGAGCGGATATTGGCAAAGTAAATTTTTCCAACTTTAATCTAGAAGAGTTGCCCATGTTTTAATTGTTGAACACAAACTGATGATCTACTACTGCCTGATTATGACAATTCCTCCTTACAAATGTACAGGTCAATTTTCAATACTAAAATGTTACGCGTTGATTATAATTATGATTTTGTGAAGTCTAGTCTGCTAGACACCGCGTGCAGATAGGGTTGGAGCGAGAGTATCGCAATATAGATGTATTCTTACTTCGAACATCGATATACAATAAAGAGCTCTTAATTTTCGTACCCGATAGTTAAAAACAACAAATTTTTCATCGATATCGAGTATTGAGGACTCAAAAATTAAATCATATTTTGTAGTTACTGACTCAAAATATCTTCGTAGTAAGTTTTATACTTGACAAAAAGCAGGCCAACAATCAATTTATAAATGAACAAAGAATTATTTTCTTGTACTAAATATATATGTACACTCGACATTTCTGGATCGATAATTTTTGGGTATATATAAATTCGTGGTGTATGCAGATACTTCGAGTCCTACGTATTTATTAAGTAGGTAATATTACGAACATTTAGTGAATATCAAATTATGTTTTTAGATGGTTTTCTTACATCTCTGAGCACATGGTATATCAGCTCTTGCTTTATTATAATATTATATTTAAAAAAAAAATAGATCAAGCGCAGAATCGAACACGGTTTGCTTGCGTAGGTAGGTACTATTAAGCTTTAAAGCGAGCGTGTTCTCTGAGCTACCATGGCTCATATGTAAAAATCTCAAAATTATTTAAATCGCATTACGCTTACATATAGTCGTAGTATCTCTGATCGACGCTATCTACGTATTACGGTCGAATCCTTGTATTACCATATTTGCATATCACAGTAAAAAAAAAAAAAAGAGGCTATCGCGTTGTCTAGCAATCACACTCAGGGGAAAGCTGAATTTTATTTCCATTGCGAATAGAAATTACTCTGGATTCATGAACGCTATATTCTCTTATTGATGGAAATTATTGTATATTCATCCTTTCTTAATATATGTATCTGCAAAATTTTTGATCATTTAGACTATAATTCGTTTACATACAGTCATATATACATACAGACGAAGATAATAAAAGCGTGTTTACAATAAACAAGCGCTGTTTTGACTCAAAATGTTTAAAAATTAAATCATCCGGAAGTGAAAGCAATGACAATGATGTTTACGTGTTTAAATTTGTTAAAAATTAATTTGCTTATATCCGCGTATTGAAATAAAATAATAATGTGTCTTACCTAGTTTGATTACGTTTTTAGCAGACTTCGAAAAAAAAGGAGGCTCTCAATTCTACTGTATGTCATTTTATTTTATTATTGTAATTAAATGGGTTATACTTCAGAAGCAGTTCAATATAAATTTTTAGAAAAAATTCCACCTCTAAGGTTGGTGAAAATAGGGGGTGAAGTTTTTAATGTTAATGAGACGTTTTAACTTGAGCTTGAAATATTCCATGGTCAAGTCCGAAAATGTAAAGTTTAATAAAAGTGAAAGCCGATATCAAATAACTAAAACGAATAAAATAATTTCCACATAACAGCTTCTGAAGTCGAGGCTATAACTCTTTTATACACTATGTCTTAGCACCGATTTCTAGGCTGTTATGAATATAGTATAGAAGTTAGATTTTATTGATATTGAATCATACTTTCAACAAAAACATCCTAACATAATAGAAATGCATAGGTATCTTATAATCTTTAAAAATAAGAACAAGATAGAATTCGCCACGTACCCGCACTCGTAAAACCCTCTAATGCTGTCGCAACAGGCATTTAGCGCATCCCCAGCCCGTACATAATAAAGATAGCAACCATAACAGTCGCCGCATATAATATAAATCCCGTTTACATTTTATATTTGTGAAAATATAATATAAATATTTCCGAAAGTTATGGCAGAATCAAATTCTAAAGAGCGCGTTTTAGTTTACAAGCATACATCTACGTCACGCTTGTAGTTCCCGAGGGGTTAATCAGAGTCCAAAGAGCAGCAAGCAGCCACTCTGACCACGTTTATAAAATATGGGTATAGATGGAAATTTGTGAAATAAGCGATAGGTGTCTAGTCCATTGCCTACACAATCACAAACCCAATATCCTATTAGTTACCTTTTACGACCTGCTAGGTAAATATATATAATATAAATATATAAGGCTATAAATCCCAGACCAAAGTGGGACTACGCGTTTATATACAGGATCATTTTGCAATAACCATTTGCAGAGAAGGTTCAGAATAAGCAATATAGGCAAATGGTTAAGAAAAATTTATTTAAAAAAAATCTCAAACATTCTGTCCTTTTTATCTTTTAAATTCAAAATGCGTGGTGATGCATTGTTTTAACTAATTGTCATCATCGATCACTACATTCATAAATATCTATTTTACTACGCACGCACACATTCGTAAGCATCGATTGGTCGGCAAAAACGTCGCGAATTGAATCGCACACAGAAGGGCGCGCGTACGCTTAATTGTTGCCCATAAATTATATTCAATTTGGGATACAGTGGAATCTGTTTATAATGACATGGAAGGGAAATAACAAACACGTCATACTAAGCGGACGTCATAAAAAGCATTTTGTAGAAAATCAATCTCCTGTTTGTATTTATTTTAATAGAGAGAAACAAAATAGAGATAAATCAAAATAAAAATTGTACGTAATAAGTACACATGTAACGTATTTTTTAATTTTTTTACATAAGAAATCAGTAATGCTTGTTTGCTTTTGTTTTTTCCTTATATTGTAATAACAATCTCTAATACTTTTGTGTAAAGAAGACATCGCCTTTGTCAAATTATCATTTTATCATCAAATCGTGATAACAATTCTGCAGCCTTTAATGCTTCTTTTGCGATAGGTAATGGTTAGTAGAAATAAAATAATCTCAAATTCCCTTGCGAGAGATGAGTTGGATTCTTTATTTTTTTATCTGCATATTATTGCACCTTTCTCCTCAATCGTAAATGCTTTGCGACGACGTTGAGATGTTATTTTTTCACAAATCACTAACAAACAATGCGTGACCTTCAACTATCAATTACCCACTGAGACTCAAAACAACACTGCCGAAGGTGTTAGGAATCATGTCCGTCTCCATAACCGGACACATTTTATTAAAAATGGGTCACTATAAGCGAAGTCATTATATCCGACTTTGTTATAAAGAATTTTATATGAAAACCAAACTTCGCTGTGTAATTACTTCATAAGCGGTTGGTCAATATAGGCGGAGTCATAATAAACGGATTTTACTGTAGTTTGAAATAAAAATAAAAGCCTTATTTACGGTATATCATTATTTATATATCTGAACTTAAGTTTAAAATTTGCCTACCCTAAAAAATAACCCTGTACATTGTAAGTATATTATATAATTTTTGAAATAATTTTTTCATTTTCATTTTTTTATTTTGAATAAAGTTAAAAAAATTAAGTTACAGCCTATATACGTCCCACATCTGGGCACAGGCCCCTTCTCATTTTTGAGAGGGTTTTAGGGCAAGGAAATGTCCGCCGCGCTTCCCCAATGCCTGTTGGCAAACTTCACGTCTTCGAAATGTATATATTTTTTTCTCATTTCTCAGACCGTGGTAAATCAGGACTTAAAATTGCAATTAACAATTTCATTTGTGCCGGCGGGGATCGAACGCGAATTGCTCGCGTACTGTGAAATTTACAGCGAGCGCTTAGCCCTCGAGCTACCACGGCTCATTTTGCACCACGTTGCATCTCTACATTGTATGAAACAAAGTCGCTTCCCACCATCTGTACGCTTGGATCTTTTAAACTACGCAACGAAATTTGATGCGGTTGTCATAAATAGACAAAATTATTTAAAAGAAAGGTTCATATGTATAATACATGAACATTATATATTATGTAATTCTTCTGTCCGTGTGTATGTGACTGAACTCCTAAACGGCTGGACCAATTTTGATGAAATTTTGTATGTGGGATTAATTTGATTAGAGAATTGTTGACAATTGGACCTGGTAGGTTGCGTTGTTTTTGAGATCCAGAAATCAACTGTGCGAACCCGGGGTGGATATTATGATAAAATTTAAAAATTTATCAATGTAAATTAAAATAAATTATATCGAGCAAAATATAACTCAAGTGTTTTTCCAGTTTCGTTAAGATTAGATCTTTGGCTCTACATATTTTCTTTAATTAAAAGAACGTTAAGAAAATTAGTAAAATTAATTTTAAAACGGGTAACTAGCCTTAAGACTAAGCAGACTATGCACCCGTATATTTTACCTTTTACGACGTTAAACAATATTGAAATTAAATTATTTCGTCTATAGTTTTCTTCATGAAACTGCGTTTAAAATATGTGCACCTTGACACGTATTAATTTTCGAGTAGTAATCAATGATCAAGTAGAAACGATCTAATTAATTATTCTACAGGTTGCACTCTATAAGCACTAACCGCTTTATGGAGCCGCTTGCACTACCTATACGATAAAAGCATCTTAAAAGTTTTGCATACGTGGTAGAGCCATGCTGAAACTATATTATGGTTGTAGTACGAATGGGTCGATTTGACCGGGGTCAGCGTAAAACAGCAGCTTAATACTGCCGTGTTTCATATGGTGAGTGTAGAGAACTTTTTACTTTTTTTTTATAGGAGGGGGGGGCAAATGAGCATGCGGTTCACCTGATGGTAAGTGACTACCGCCGCCCATGAACAACTGCAACACCAGGGGAATTGCAGATGCGTTGCCGGCCTTTTAAAAAGGAGTAGGCTCTTTTCTTGAAGGTCCCTAAGTCGCATCGGTCTTAGGGACCTTTCAAGGGTCGGAAGAAAACATCTTCTAAATCGCACAGTGGTGGACCGCAAATCATCCAGATGGTGTGGATGGTATCGGGAGTTCTGCCGCGATGTGCGTTCGTGAAATTTGGCGGCTGGGATTAATCCGAACAATTCCTCAGAGCACTCCCCGTGATAAATGCGAAAGAAAATGCAAAGGGATGCAACATCTCATCGCAGCTCCAATGAATCGAGCCGATCGGAAATGACTCGGTCGTCGACGATTCGAGCCGCTCTGCGCTGGATGTGGTCAAGTGGAAGAAGCTGGCAATGGAGAGCCCCAGCCCAGAGAGCCCAGAGAGATGGGAACAGTATTCCATGTGAGACCGAACCTGCGCCTTGTAAAGTTGCAGGTGGTGTGCCGGCATGAAATACTGTCCCGCTCTGCTGAGCACGCCAAGCTTTTTAGAGGCCAATTTGGCCTTCTCTTCCAAGTGACCACAAAACTGAACGTCACTCGATATATCGACGCCGAGGATTCCGATACTGGCTGATGCAACAAGGGGAGTGCCTTGAAATTGAGGAGATACGACAAAGGGGTTCTTTTTAGCGGTAAACGCGCAAACTTGTGTCTTCTGAGGATTAAACTGGACTAGATTTAGTCGCCCCCAATCCGAGACTTTGTTCAGCAAAGACTTGACTTCAGACACAAGTTTGTTCCGGTACTCGGCGACGTTTTCCGGAGAAATATTGGCACGGCCGGTGTATAGAGCATCACCAGTGCTGTCATCCGCATAGCAATGAATGTTACCGGTTTGCAACATATAATTGATTTGCAGAAGAAACAGCGTTGGTGATAGCACGTAACCTTGTGGAACACCAGCGTTAATAGGCTTGTAGTCTGGAAATGAGCCATTCCATCTTAGTCCTAAGGGGTGACATCGCATCTGCATTTTGATTCTTAATCGAGGATTGTTGCAAATGTCTATGGGCCACAGCATCTATCTTACGAGTACCATCAGGTGGACTGTGTGCTCGTTTGTCACCCATATTCTATAAAAAAATATTTAACAGATAAACATAAAACATTACAGACAAACGTTAAAATTTGTTTCACAATTGAATATTATTTAAAAGTGTACGAACAAAAAAAAATTAAAATAACGTATTTATAAGACGATGAGTAAGTACCCTAAAGTGATAATGGGCTGGCCATATATATAGCTCGATGAACCGACAATCGATGGGAAATAAAGTTTCTAGAGAGGATGAAGTTTTTAATGTAATTATTTAGACGACGTCCTATTTGTTACCTTAAACTACAAATTTTTCCTTAGGGTCGTAGCACACCATATCGACACAAAACGGACTTGACTACAGTAAAGAATTAAATGTAAGATTTATATCATGTGACGTTAATTAAAATGGTTGACGAAGAGGGACCGCGCCTTGCCAACGCGTCTTACACTTCTGATCAACTATACCCCTACTTAACACTCATTAAGCCTGCGTTGTCAACTCTTTGATCGCTCGTTAACTGCTCGCTAACAATTCGCTGTTAACGCGTTGCTTGCGAGGGGCAACTTTGGACATTCTTTGGAAATTCTAATTTTCTCCCTCCATCTTCCTATTTCTACACAATTCATGTACCCAATAACTCTTCTTCCGACAGCTTCTTTTACTTTCCTCATCGAGTGCGATGGCTATAATCGCCAGTTCACGGTACGTAAAATGTGGCATTTCAACACGACTTTATTGTGTTTATTTCAATTAAATAGTAAGGTCTAATCATCGATGCTGGGGTATAGACTTGTTTACGGATGCGATGTCCATTCGTTAACGCCGCGCGATCGACCAGGGAACGCTGGGTCGTGAAAAATGTACGCCGAGCTGACTGATCGTTGACGCTAAATAGAAACTAGGAATTGAGTTGATATTGAGTGGATATGGTGTGATTTGGCCATTAGTATATTGAAAAGGGTAAAAACCCGTCTTGATATTGTAAAAATAATTAAATTAAACCCACATAATAGCTTCTGAAGTCGGGGCCTTAATTCTAAAACTATTATGATGAAATTATTTTATTCTTTTATTTCAACTATTTGAAGGCGGTTTTTATTATCACGATATTATCATTAAAGACTGAGAAGAAATACATCACAGGCAGTAATTACTCGGGCCCTCACTGACACTGCTACTAGTGTCAGTGAGGCCCTAGAAGGCTAAATAGGGTATCTACCCGGACGGATCCCAAGGCAGAAGAATTCACCACGATTGACAATCGAAACAGTTAAAAAAAATATATGTCACCTAAAATGTGTTCCTTTGCATAAATCTTTTAAAATATTTTTTATGGAATAACGGTAAGAATCTAGCAGATGCAGATGCATTGTTACCCCTTGAAGACTAAGATGGAATGCCATCCAGTAAAAAGGGGTCCAGTTCTCTACACTCACCATATGCAACTCAGCATTATTCTGCTGTTCCACGATGGTATTCTGCGAGAGCGTGGTCCTACCCCAGTCGAAACGACCCATTCGTGCTGCAGCTACAATACACATACAGCGTGACCCCACTACGATTAAAACACACATATTTTGCACTTTACGCATAATTCAAATACACAAGCAAGATTATTTGCTTAAAAGGAAGTTCCCGAGTTCCCAGAGGCTTAGTTATCGTAATAAACTATTTTGTATATTTGCGATAAGAGTTTGCAATAATACTGATAAAAGAATAAGTAAATGATATTGCTGGGTAAAACCCATCCAAAGTATATGCGCTGAGATTACGGGCTTGAATATTTATTACAATCCCAAGCTTTAAAGTCACTGAAATGTAAAGTTTTGATAACGTGCATCAACACCAATATATATTGCACACCTCGAACGCGAACGGAGAGGTTGGACTTTATTGTCGACTTATCAATGTCATGCTACCTGTTTGCCCAATTTTGTATAGATGCTGCAGCTATATTATAGTTGTAGCACGAATGGGTCGGCACGACCGGGGAAGGACCACTCTCTCACAGAATACCAGTGTAAAATAGCAGCTTAATGCTGCTGTGTTTCGTATTGTGAGTGTAGAGAACCGGATACCCCTTTTACTGGAATCGAAAATTCCATCTTAGTCCTCAGGGGTGACAACGCATCTACATTTTGATTCTTAATCGAGAAAAGATGTAGATGTCTATGGGCCACAGCATCCACTTAACATTTGGAGGTCTACGAGCTCGTTTGTCACCCTTATTCTATAAAAAAATATATTTACATATAATTTAAGAAATTTAAAGATATAATGAAATTTCTTTATTGAAAGATAGAGCAATTTTAGCAAATAGCTGATGTGTAACGAATGTAATATTATGAACCATATGACAGTTATGATCGATTCTGCTTGTCCGTTCAGATTTAAATTTTGATAAGCCCCTCCCGGGCTATTCGTCACTGTCGCGTTTCGATTTACAGTAGAACGCAACACTACCCGTTACCGCCCATTCAAAAGTCCATTGCAGAACATAAAACTCCCCCATTGATCGCCTTATAATTGGATGGATATTTGACATAGTTTTCACGGTTGGCAGACAGGCTGTCTGCCGCAGTTATTTATTTTTTGTTGTTATTAGGAAAACCCGCTCTCATAAAGCTGATTTATTACTTTTACTCTGTACTAATACGTGAAGAAAAGCACATTAATATTAAGAGGAAACAGGAATAAAAAAACCAATGCTTTAAGCGGCTACAGTTACCCAAAACCACAAATACTAAATACTAGCCGTTTGTTTATTATTTACTGCTCGCGTGTCGCCAGATTGCAGTGAATCAAATACGTGCAGTACGTATTTTAAGAGGAGTGGTCCAATATGTAATACTTTAGAGATAATTTAAGGTATTTTAAGCTTTTTTAATATTATTACTATCAACTGGATTTCATAGCTGGTAATAAAAGGTCTAGCTTGTAGACTAAATATTATATCCATTCAGCGAGGAAACGCAGCCAGCGTTATTGGCACTATATCGCTGGGAGTACGACAGTAGAATATTTATTTTTTTATGTTTTATTGTTATAAATATTGTATATAGTGTACGAATAAAATGTAAATAAATCATCGTGTATAGCTCATAGGTCATAGGTGTTTGAGTCAAATTTTGATGTATTAGTAAATAGTTTTGTTGCTTTTCTAAGTTCACGTTTTGATTCAAAAAACGAAGTACAAAACGCATCCCTTTGTAGATAAAACACTTCCAACAAAAGCATCTTGACCTAATTCTATCTAAGGGGACGATATACAAACAAGAATATGCTTGTTAAATCAAATAGATAAGGTAATCAAACCGTGGTCATTTCAAAGACTGATAAAAATCAAGATTAGATCTCTAAAACTATTATTGCATTTATATAATTGAGTCAATAGGTTAAAAGCAGTTTAGTGTTCAAAATATGGTCCACCACTGTGCGATTTAGAAGATGTTTTTTTTTACTTATTTAGAGTTTATTTATTTAGAGAACCACAAACAAGTTTACAATATATCTTATGCTAAAGCTTATGTTCTATTACAATTTCTTACTTATCATAAACTCAACCACGATGATCACACATAGAGTATAAAACATAGAATAATTATGTGAGGGACCTAATTTTGTAAAAAAAAGTTCCTTAATTTCCAAAATATTATTTTAACATGTATTAGAGGTTAGATTTTTGTGTGTTTGTGTGTCAGCATGTGTGCGCGCGCAATATTTTGTTGTATGTGTCAACCATACGATGAAAGGGCGATCGGATACCGGCGTTTGTTCGAGATCTTGGCACAGCAAAGAGTGAGTGAGGATGTAAAGAACGCATACGTGCGCGAGGTGGTACGGAGTAACTAATACGATTAATTATATCTGTGCAATCATACTTCTTATTGCACAGATCATAAGATAATCTTGCTTCAAGTTGAGTGCGTCTAGACCTTAAGTCTAAGAGTTTATATTTTGTTAAAAGGAACACATACGATAAACGCTTACGGTAATATTTGTAATTAACGCGACGCAAGAACTTTTTTCTACCATTTCAATGCCATGATTATATTTTTTATAAAGTGGATTCCATACAGGCACTCCGTAATCCAATTGAGGTTTTAAAAGATAGATTAAAGTGATGGGGTTTCTAAATTCAATAAAAGAACGCATAAGTCCGTACATTTTAAAAGCTTTACTAATTATGTTTTGTATGTGAATATCAAAATGTAATATGCTATCAAAAGTCACTCCCAAATCCCGTATATTATTCACCCTTACGATATCTGTACCGTTAAGAGAATAGTTAAAGTAGCTTATATTCCGTTTTTTGTGAAAGTGATCACTTATATTTATTTAAATTGAGTCATAAATTATTAATAGCACAGTAATTGTTAAATCTGTTAAGTTCTTCTTGAAGCAAATAGTGATCCTCCATCCTATCGATGCATTGGTATATTTTGAGATCATCAGCATATAAAAGGAACCGACAATTTTTAAATCAATTTTTAACATCATTTATGAAGATCACAAACAATAGAGGACCCAAAATGGAGCCCTGTGGGACGCCAGAAGTGACATTAATAACATCGCACTCCGAACCTTTAATAAAAACCCTCTGCGTTCTATTAGAGACATACGACTTAAACCACAGCCAGAGATTACCGCATATACCATTGAAAGCAATCACCAATACCATTGAAAACATCAAAAGTGTCAAATGCTTTCCGGAAATCAGTATAAATACTGTCAGTTTGTGTATTGGTGTCAAGGGCGATAAACAAATCTGATGTGTAAGTGATAAGATTAATTATTGTAGATCGCCGTTTGACAAAACCGTGTTGTTCATCTAAGATAACATTATGCAAGAGGGGGTAAATAGCATCATGCACTAATTGCTCAAAGACTTTAGAAAGAATGGGCACTTTTTGATCCAACCTTGAAAACTGGGACTATTCTTGCACTTTTTCAAATGTCTGGAAATATTCCATTGGATAAGCATTTTTGTAAAGATAACATAAAGGAAGATCGATTACAGATGCAGTTTCCTTGAAGAAAACACCTGGTATGTTATCCATTCCAGCTCCCTTCGATATATCTAACGTTTGCAGGGCTTTACGTACCTGAAATCTAGTCACTTTGATGTTATGAATAGTAAAGTCAGATGTATTTTCGAATGGTATGCAAATATCATCAATATCGAAATCATCTGATAAAGATGATCGTTGAAACACAGAGTGAAAGAACGTGCTAAATAGATCGCAAGACTCTTTTGGACTATGCGCAATAATGAAATGAAATGTTACGGCGTTGAGATATGAACTTCCAAAAGTATTTAATGTTATATTTTATACTATTTTCAACCTTCGCCATGTATATTTTCTCACATTTTTTTGATAATGTTTTAAACTTGTTTCTATATATTTAAAATATATTATAATTTGAATTATTGTTATATTTTTTCATTTTAACCCATGCTCGATTTTTTTATTACATAGATTTATTAATTCAGAAGTAAACCAGGCAGGATACGAAGAAGACCTAATATATTTTTTGGGTACATGTAAATCAAAAATACTGTAAATTTTTTCATAAAATAATGAAACCGCTTCCTCAGCACTTTTATTTAAAAATAAGGCATCCCAATCAATATTCGTAAATTTTTGCATAATTTCATTATAGTCCGCGTTTCTGTAACAGTAGTTGAGATATGGTTTAAGCCAGATGTATCCATGATTTGCATCATATGCAACCAACACACAAAAAGGTGGGTAATGTTTATCCGCAGTAACTAATGCATTTGATATCGGTGACAACTCACAGTCTGTTTTATTAGTGAAAAAAAGATCCAAAATACGGTCATTTCTCAAGAAGTTTAATTGATAGCAATTTAATACCGCCTGTTGGCGACGCGCTTAAAAAATAGTTTATTATTTCATTCCTTACAAAAAATAAATAATCTTACGTTAAAAGAATTACTATTAAATTGTTCAATGCATTCAATATAATGTCGAACGAAATTTCGGGGTTCGATTCCCCGGTCGAGCGTTAATTTCATGAAAGTTTGTTTTTAAACTAATTTAGAAGCATGTGTTACATAGTAATCAGCTATGCAATACGAATAAAAGTATTATATTAAATTAGATACTTATTTTAGATAAAAATATATTTTGACTCATGAGATTATTTTTTGCTCTTGTGATAACAGATAAGAAACATTATGACTGATAACAATACCGTTTCATAATGAACAGATATAGATGTAATTTAGACAAGGAAGGCACTAGCCTCCTACCGATGTGATTAAGGTCGTATAGAAATCAGTTGTTCATGTTGTTGAGATGTAAACCGAGTGTAAATTGATGTAAAATAAATACAAAAAATAAACTTTATTAATTTGTGAAAATGTCAGTAATGTATGTAGAAATAAGTAATAAATGTTTCAGGATTATTGTGCAAATTTGTGCTAAATATAGTGAAATAATAATAGATTTATATAAGAAAATTAAAGTCGTTTAAAAGTGAAAAATACATGTATAATTATGAATTAAACTATTGTATTAGTTAAGTTATTCATGTTTATTAATAAAGATTGTTATTTTAACCTTGTGTAGATATTTAAGATTCCTAACTTTGAAAATGTTCTGTAAATTAGGTATATTTTGTTGAATAACTTAATATGTTTTCATGTGATAATGATGTAATGTATTTCATAATAATAAGACTTTGTGTGTGATTCTTATGTATAAAATTATGTAACCATATGTTTTGCATAAATAAAAATATGAGGAAAATATAAAGGGCGCAATGGTGAAAATCGGTGTTGAGATATTGTGAGACTGCGCGCGGTGCGCGGTTCTCTTTCGAGTGTAGCCTGCTAGTAGGTTAGTAAACTGGTAATTTGGCATATTGTTCGGGACCAGCTACCAGTTTATATTTAAAGCAAGAAAGAAAGCATAGGGAAGTGATAGGAAAGTAGTAAAATTCAACATTGCACTCTTATGGGGGAATTTCGAAGATAAATCGCTGTTTTATTTCCTAAATCATCTTCCACCACCTATGAATCTACAGTCCACAAACTATCGGACGGCGAGACCGGGACCTCCAAGAGGACCCGTAGTCTTATCGTCTAACCTTTCTTTGAGAAAGGCGGCGGCCGTCCTGTATGACACTCCTTCACGGGGTCACGTCCACCTCGTTGCTCCCAGACCCAACGTGGTGTGATTTCAGTTTCGGGGTAGAACGTCTATGAAAGACTAATCCCTGTCTGATTGGACCCTTTCAGTTGAAGGATTGACGCCGAGCGACGGCTGCGACCTTTCACCGCCATAAAATTATTTATTTGTATGTGAGATTGGTTAAGATCGCTGATACAAGGATATTGCCCACAGGATTCATTATTCATCCAAACTAAGTCAGGTAAATTAAAGTCACCAACAGTAAAATAATCTGTTACACTAGTATTCTCGTCAAGCAACTTTTTGTATTATATTTAAAACTACATAAACCTCATGGCATTGTTTTGGCGAAATGTAAACTGCACCTATAAAGAAACTTTAAATTCAATGATTATTTGGTCGATAACGGGTGGGATCGGGTAGGAGCTCATAGTGACGGGTGCGCTGCCAGCAAAGCACAGTGTGCGATGGATCGCAATCAACGCCACCTCCATCACGGCAGCCCGCTCGATCTCGATCCGCGGAATACCTTATACCTATTGTCTATGTATTCGTTATCGGTTATGTCTGCATGCAGCCACGTTTCAGTTAGTATTATTATATCGTATGATTGAGTAAGTATATTCATAAAATGTGTGTAGTTTGGTTTTGACACCACGACAATTCTGGTATAGGCGGCGAGACGGGGAGGACGCGATTGACAAGACGCACACGAGATATTTGAGGACAGATAAATATCCGGATAACCATGTCAGAAACTGTCTTAATTAATTTAATGAAAGAGTTCAACATTACGTTCGCGTAACCAATCTTACATGTCCCTTTTAAGCTTGACATAGTAGGTTTTTCCTACCTGTACACAATGGTAGGAGGCATTGTCCATTACGACCACTGAATTAGGAGCTAGTTTATATTTCAACTTTATACTTAACAGTTGAAAATTTTGGCATTCATATCGCCATAGTAATCCCACATTTCGAATCTGATTTGAAAATTGTAAAGGCACCGTCAACCAATCCGTCTCGGCTACCACCATGAACAATCACGAAACGCCCTTTGCCAATATCAGCATAAATTCCGGGCTCAGATTCGGATTGCCAACATATTGGAGATGTGGCTACTGTTAACGTAGGTTTCGTCCAGAAATTATATGTTTCGGTTTTCATTTCTATGTTTCCGTATATCTCTTAAATACCTTACTCCCCATTCAGCAATACTGGGCCTCTCAATTAAAATGTGTCTAAATCTTAAATAGCTGTCGTAAAAATAGGTATAACCGCAGTTCACAATGCCATCTTCTTTTAAAACTACAAGCAGCTTACGAATACTTGGGATTTTCTTATCACTAGTATAAAATTGATAAATGTTTCTTCCTTTAAACACCCATGTCAATATTATCAATGTAGATTATCTTTTTTATTTCTTCAGGTTTCCGTGGAGATGAAAATTTTGCAATTTCCGATGTTTGTAGACTCGAATTTCCTTCAGCTACAATTCGCATTACGGTGCAGGCAGACACTCCTGTAGCCTCAGCTACTAATTTAATAGTGTTTATATCATTTTTGTGTTCCATACTTTTCTTTTCGCCCTTTCGTCTGAGAAAAAACTATGTACATTGTAAATAATATTTTTCACTTGTCGTGGTATTGAAGGACCCATCTTAGAAGATTTATCTCATGTATTTTCTTATACAACTGAATTGTGTAACCGTCGCGGCGGTCGACGGCAGACTGAGTCAGCTTGATGTTTGTTTACCTCCCCCGTCCTGCCACTCACAAACCTCAGGAGGTGAGTCTTATCCATTTTTAAATATAACAATATTATCATGTGTTGTTAGTAAAAGGTAGTTAAAATTATAAAAAGACTATTTAGATTGTGGTTATTATAGGTTATTGCATACCAGAATAGCCTTACTATAGTAATTATATAAATAAGTTTAAATAGTAACCAGTAAAAAATATATTTTATTTTTCCCACTTGACACACATCTGTAGATAACGAGTTTGATTTTAGTATACATGCACAGATAATATATTCGCCCGATAGCCCGATAGTCCCGATAGTCACATTCATTATTTATATAAGTATAGCTAAGACAAAACAATATCAGTAGAAAAGATAACTTAGGATTTAATTTTCTTGAGGTCTTGCTCGCTTCGCACAGCAAAAATAGGAGATGTCTCAGTTTGACGCACTAGAACAGTACCGTACTTAATCCAAGTGAAATTAGTCAGGTCATAAGTATTGTCATACAGTAAAAACTTTTCTTTTAGAATGCTGGCCAAAAAAGTTTATTGAATTCAATTTCAATTGTTCATGAAAATAAAACTGTATACTTTTAAATTTTACTCATTTTTAAATATGGAGTGGACGCTTAAAGAAGACCGTGTTGCAGTTATTGCGTTGCATCGTTGCGGTTATGCGCCAATTCAAATTTTGACATACTGAAAAATTTGAATATAACCAAAAGATTCGTTTATCGTACCATCGATACAATGAAGACTCTAGTGTAGATGACAGGTCAAAGTGGTCGCCCTCGGTCTGTTAGGACTCAGCAGTGATAAAAGCAGTGAAGGCGCGAATTCAAAGAAATCCCAAACGTAAGCAGAAACTGTTGGCCCTTCAGATGGGGTTAAGCAGAACCACGGTGAAAAGGACATCGTTTGAATGCTCGTCTAATGGACCTGAGACTGAAGAGATGCCGCGCTTTGTTGAAGCGGTACGCGGAAAAAATATCAGGAAATTCTTTTATCGGATGAAAAATTTTTACCGTAGAAGAGAGCTACAACAAACAAAATGATAAGGTGTACGCACACAGTAGTGAAGAAGCGAGCAACCGTATTCCGCGTGTCCAACGAGGTCATTTTCCATCCTTGCTCATGGTATGGTTGGGAGTTTCTTATTGGGGCTTAACAGAGGTACATTTTGTGAGAAAGGTGTAAAAACAGATGCAGTTGTGTATCAAAATACAGTCCTGACGAACCTTGTGGAACCTGTTTCTCATACCATGTTCAATAACAGGCACTGGGTATTCCAACAAGATTCGGCAGCTCATAGAGCGAGAGCACACAAGACTGGCTGGCGGCGCGTGAAATCGACTTCATCCGGCACGACTGGCCCTCCTCCAGTCCAGATTTGAATCTGTTAGATTACAAGATATGGCAACACTTGGAGAAAAGGCGTGCTCAAAGCCTCATCCCAATTTGGAGTCACTCAAGACATCCTTGATTAAGGCAGCCGCCGATATTGACATGGACCTCGTTCGTGCTGCGATAGACGACTGGCCGCGCAGATTGAAGGCCTGTATTCAAAATCACGGAGGTCATTTTGAATAAACTTTAGTGTCATAAGAATCTATGTTTTGTTAAGTTCATTTTGGTATATAAATGGTTACATAATGAATAAACTTGTTTCAATTATTTTATATTAAACATGTGACAGAATTTATGACCTGACGAGGTATAATTGTGCTTAATGGCTTGATGACGGCACAACCGAAATAATTGCTTGTTTTTAGCTGTAAGATGTTCGTTGATGTACACGTTATGTATGGTACCAGGTGCCGCCAGCTGGTCAGATTTTAAACCTTTATTTGCCCGTGCTGCTGTGATGAAGTTGTCGCGGAGTGTTTTTTTGTAAATTTTATAATCACATTTTTTGGACGCGAACACTTTTTATCAAAGTGTGGTACTCTATGGGCTGATATGTCCGATTTGCTGATAGGGTGTTTGATGACACAACCAATCTTCTCAATAATAGATAGAAGGTTTTCATCACGTCGTTCTGGTAAGTTAGCAATCTCAACGTTATAAAGCCGTGCCTGTTGCTCCATTGCATCAATTTTATCTTGTAATTGGTTAACCTGGCTGGTTACATCATCGCTCGATCTCAGCTGGCTTTCTACCTGTGTCAGACGCGTTTCAATATTATCCTGCCTTTCCATCGTATAAGATAAGGATTTGTCGATTGTATCCAATCTATCTCCTAACTCTTTAAAAGATTACTTATGGTCGCTGATATTTTCTTCAGCTCTGTATCAATAACTGAATTGATTGAATTTCTGATACTTTCGGCAATGGTGATGTCCAACTGTAATTTCCATGAACTGAGCTGATCATTTATTTTTTGCTCAACGACCTCCAGTATCGGCTTGATATTTTTATTATCAGGCTGTTTGCGTTTTTGCAAACTCACAAAAGTATTATCATCAGTGCCATACGTTTCGGGTAGTTCTGGATTTGACGAATATTTTAGCTTCTGTGCCGGAGGTGTTGTTGGTGGTGGAGTACGCTGCATCGTGTTATTTTGTGTGTATGACAGAAACGAAAAATCTACGCTGTTCTTTCTTAGAGGGGGTGAAGTAAAAGAAGCAACGAGTCCAAGAAGCGATACCAAAATAAGAAGGAGAAAGTGATCCGAGTGAACAAGCGATATGGCCACAATACGTCACTGTTACAGCTACACACACTATTTTCACACTTTTTGCAAGATGATTCTACCTTTTAAATAAAACTAATTTTACGGATTTTATCGCGTATATTAACTTATTTTATATTCCCGACGTTTCGAGTACTTTACAGCACCCATGGTCACGGGGGCTAAGGTGTATGACGTCCCAATGTCATAGTTAACCACGGCTACCTCCAGATTAAAAAATCTAAGATGTGTAGTGTTCGCGTAAATATAAGAAATCATTATGATTCTTCCTCACACAACTTCCTTGTGGAATCGATTAACACCAGCGATTTTTCCGGACCGATATGACTTAGGGACCTTCAAAAAGGATGTTTTGCAGTTGTTCATGGGCGGTGGTAGTCACTTACCATCAGGTGAGCCGCATGCTCGTTTGCCCCCTCTCCTATAAAAAAATATGTATATTTATTTGGTATATAATCCTGTATATTTGTAAGTTGTAGTAATGAACAGAATATTTGCAAAGCCCACAGTCCACCCGATTTCAAGTAGATGCCGGAGCTCATAGAAGCCTACATCCATCCTTCATTAAGATTCAAAATGTAGATGCGCTGTCATCTCCGAGGATCAAGATGCCTTGTTACCAGTAAAAAGGGTAAGTACCAACAAACTAGGACTAAGCTGTTTTTGATAGCTTGTCCTTACTTATAAAAATCAACGTCAAATTAAGAAACGCTTGAAGCTCGGAATAATAATGCTTTAGTTATTTTTCTAAGAAAAGTAGAACTGGAGGGCTGTAATATCATTATCTTGCTCAAATAAGTTAATTTTCTGAAATCTATTTAAGCTATATTTTGTTTATTATTCATCCTAGAATACATTAAACCTTTTTTTGGTTACTAGCTGCCAATAAAAGTAAAACTTAAGTTACAAGTTAAGTCACAGCAATCCTTTTTTCGATCTCATTTCACCTGCACCTAGTACAACATCCCATGTTGGTCTGGCACTAGGTAAGTTTATGTGAGACCTTTAAAAAAGTGGCTAAAGGGATATTGGGCTTATGATTGGGTAGGCAATGAGCTAGCCACCTATCACTTCTTTCGTAATTTTCCGTCTCTACCCATATCTTTTTTCTAAACGGGGTCCGGCAGATCGCTGATCTCCGCTGTGCAAGCACTCTATATACCCCTTGGGGAATTACAGACGTGACGCTATATGTAATATATGGTTCATCCAAGTGAGTAACGAACGAGGCTCTGGTGACCCACTAATGTCGTAGACCCTTTTAAAAACATCGAACCCAACCCAGGAAGATACCGATGTCAAATTACTGTTTTGTCAAATTACGTTTTGTCATTGACTTTGATCTGAAATATCTCCTCTTTGGTTATGAATTCCAAATTCAAATTTATAAATTCATTTAGCTGGTACATTTGAGTTTTGAAAATAGTCATTCATTTGTTTTTCCTCATTAATTTTTCTTTAGCGTCGCTTATTACACACATGGAAAACATGAAATATCGGTATATTTAGGAGTACGAGTTCTACCGTGGCATCAGTGCTGCAAAAGCTTGAAGGATTAATGATGTGTACGGCGCTGGTGCCGCAAAAACACGGTACTTTTGGTTTCAACGTTTTCGTTCTGGAAATTTCGACCTTCAGAACCAACCCGTGGACGGCCGGAGACCAAAGTGGAAAATGAAGAATTAAAGGCTATTGTGGAAGCGGATCCATCACAAAGCACTTCAGAGATAGCTGCAGGCTTCAGGGTAATTGATAAAACTGTATTAATCCACAAAGCAAATCGGAAAGTAAAAACTTGAACGATGGGTACCTCATGAATTGAGTGAATCGAACTTGCAAACACGCGTCGACTGTTTGTCGATTGTTACTTTGCTCAACCGACACAATAATGAAGGATTTTAAATTGAATCATTACTTGTGATGAAAAGTGGATACTGTACGATAATCGGGCGCTCGGCGCAATGGCTGAACCCTGGAGACCCAGCCAAATCCTGCCCTAAACGAAAATTGACTCAGAAAAAGTTACTTGTGAGTGTTTGTTGGACTAGTGCCGGTGTCGTTCAATACAGCTTTCTAAAATCTGGCCAAACGATTACGACAGATATCTATTGTCAAACTGCAAACCATTAAGGAAGAACTAGCTGCTAAACAACCGAGATTGGTCAATCGCTCTAGGCCACTGCTGCTTCACGACAACGCAAGACCACACAATGCACAACAAACAACCACTAAGTTAGATAAGCTACAATTGGAATGTCTGCGACATCCACCGTACTCCCCGGACCTTGCTCCAACAGATTACCATTTTTCCGGATATTGGACATCTTCTTACAAGGAAAAAAATTCAACTCCGATGCGGCAGTACAAACCGCCTTCAAAGAGTTTATTGATTCTCGCCCCATGTTTTTAGTAAAGGGATCAATGAAATACCTATAAGATGGCAAAAGTGCATAGATAACAACGGTGCATACTTTGAAAAAAATTACTATATTCCTCCCGTACAAAACGCCAATTTCATATGTAAGGACCTAATATTTTCTTATTACTAATTTAGTTGGGACAATTCTTGTCTAATGTTAAAAAACATTACTTAGTGAAATAAAATGGTGTGCTAAAGAAAACTATTATTTGTCTCAGCAGTAATATAGCACTTCATAAATTACGGGCGTTCATTTTCTTCAGAAATTGATGCTGAACAATAAACATAATCGCGTGTTATTTTCAGGTAGAGCATACATTTTTCTCTTTTAAGTTTTTACGCTGTCGGGTTTTTCAATTGGCTTTGGCATTTGGCTTGTTAGCCATCTTTTTGTTACAAAATATGTAGTCTATTATTAAACAGCATTACTCTTTATTATATTACGAACATCACATATAAATAAAACTGAAGTGTTTGTCTATAATAGTAATATCAAACCAAATGAAAAACATTTATTTCGATTCATCCATTTTCATTGTGTTACCAACAATTACAACTTATCTCACATAACTCATTATATTTATATATACATATAAATATAATGAGTTAATACAATATTTTGTTTCGCTTTAAGTATTACACAATTTATAAAATAAAATATATACTAGAACAATTAACCTAAAACTAAAACCTTAAATATATAATTATAATAATTAAAATATATTATTAAAAGGAGCCCTTTAGGCAAGGTTCCGAAGACATTGGCAGCGTTCCCCTTTGAATAGCTAGACTAATTCTTTGTCCGAGGTAGCTGCCAGCTCTTCGGTCTCCTGTGACGTCGACTAACCTTTTGCTATTTCCTTAAAAGCCTTATAGCGCTAGAACCCCACGGACCAAGGTCTCGACACCGAATGGGACAAAAACATATTAGGAGACTAAACCCTATATTTGCATGCTTTAGCTTTTTCAGCCCTTCACAAGCCGCACCAGCTCTGTTGTTGGTTCCATGTAGCTGGGAAGGGCCAGCGTGTCTGAACAGGTTGCATCCCATACCAGCACCCGGCCCATCTTCCATGGAATCAAACTCATACCGTCCGGTCTCTTGCCATCGTCTCTTGCAATACCAGACCGCTCAAGTAGACTTGGCACGTTGACGGTGATTTCTCCACGTCTGTTAAGGTTAGTTAATTTATAATTAATTTTGAGAAAGAGTGATCCCATTTGAGTAATACCGCCATCATCAATAGAATGTAGTAACATTCTATAGTTAAAGTCATTTTATCGAACAAAAATCGATTGACTCTCAAGGTGGTACGTAGAGTAGATGCTAAATGACATAAACCCAAAAAAAATAATTAATCGGTAAGTTTTGAAACTATGGATTGTTATGAATAAATTGGACAAACATAATAATATTTTTTGTGTTAAAGCTGTCTAGCGTCTTTTCTACGTACCACCATGAGAGTTAGTCAATTTTGGTTCGATAAAATAACTTTACTTATAGAATGATGTAGATGGCGTTATTAAAAAAAAAGAACAAGGGAGGTAATTTAAAAACCAATAAGGCAGAGCAGCGTTTATTTAAAATAACAGAGATTTTTTTAAACTAATTATAAATTAACTAATAGCAATAGACGTGGAACAATTACGGATTCTAATACAACATTTAAGGAACAATTAATTGGCAGACAGTTTAATTAAAAAAGTAGATATTTTATGTTTTATAGTAAAATAAAATTTTCAAAAATTGATTTTTTTAAATTAATTATAATTTAACTAATAGCAATAGACGTGGAGCAATTACGGATTCTAAGGGAGAATTTAAGGAACAATTAATTGACATACAGTTTAATTTAAAGAAGTAGATATTTTATGTTTTAAATCAAAATTAAATTTTCAAAAATTAAATTTTTTAAATAATGAATTATAAATTAACTAATAGCAATTGACGTGGAGCAATTACGGATATTAAGGGAGCATTCAAGGAACAATTAATTGGCATACAGTCTAATTAAAAAAAAAAATTCTGCACTTACTTTCTTCCGGTGCTATTAAGACATGAATGACTATTTTTAAAATTGTTGTCTGTCTGTATGTCGGTTCGACTAATCTTCTGAATGTCTAAACCGATTGTGATGAAACTTCACGAGCGATGCCAGGAGTGAGCTAGGTTATATTTTACTCGAAAACGTGACAATTTTTTTGTGAAATCTCATAAGATTTATGAGATATAAAAAATATTTTGTAATGTTGTTGTATGTAAAAAAATATGTTGTAGCTTATGAGAAAAACAGCAATGAAAGATATTCTATAAAAATTTTGAAAACTTTTAGACAATAGATAAATAAATATCCGAATATGAATATGAATATCCAAGTGCTACAAACGTAAGTTACGGTCAACGGGACGTGGCGATCAAAAACGGCCAGCATTTCCACACAATGGAATATGCTTCCAGGACATTAAGCAAAGATCACACACTAAACCTTTAGAGTCAGCACTTTTTACGAATCATAATCACAATGCTTAGTTCATTAACAAGGGCCTTTTGTACAAGGTTCATTTTGTGTGACTAGCTGATAGATTTCATGATATGACTTACTGTTACATCCTATCAAAAGACTGCTGAACATAGATCTCCCCCATAGATTTTCACATGGGGGATATTTGCCATAGATGCCACGCTTTGCAACAGTAGTGCTTTTTAGTTATTATTAGGCAGCCTCTTCCGATACCCACGGGAGTTCATCTTATAATATGGCTCTTTTTGTGCTTTTGTTAAAAAAAGAAAGATTTTTTTTTATTCATAGCTACACAAAACAATGCATAGAGATGAATTATATATTATTACAACAAAGGTGACAAACGAGTGTACAGACCACATGTTAATAAATAAACGTTGTGGCACATACCTCTATACTTGGTTCCGAATCAAAACAAAGATGCGTTGTCACCCCTAAGGACTAAAATGGAATATCTAGTTAACAGTAAAAGTAGACGTAACGGTAGTGATTCGCCGAGTACTCGGCCACCAGTACTCGGCCTGGTTAGATGAGTACTCGGCCGAATACTCGGCCAGATGCTCGGCAAAAACGCGGTGAAGGTGGCGCAGGTTATTTCGCCCACCGAGAGACAGGTAACAGCGCGATATTGCAGCGCGACGAATCTGTGCACGGAAATTCCCTTTGGCGAAAACCGTAACTTCATTTATCAACTCATTTGTCACTTTTGTACGTGTATTCACGGAGAAGAGTTATCTTGTGTGTTTAATTAATTATTTATGTAGACAACGCGGTATAATATAACAAAATGTCAAGTAGTGCAGGTCGGGTGTTTGGAAATACTTGTGGAGGTTGATAAAAACAAATCTAAGTGTAATTTGTGTGGAGTTCAACTATCACGTGGAGGTATGGGAAAAACTGCGACTACTTCGTCCATGAAAAGACATGCAGACTAAACATAAGTCGGAGTATGAAGGGTTTTGGTACTACAAGTATTGCTTCAAGTAGCAAAAATTTGTCTCTCAGTCCAGTCAATCACAAGTGAGTGGTTTTGAAACAGCCGTCTTTAGAAGATATGTTAGAAAAGAAAAAGTTGGGGATATTAATGATTCCGAGCAAAGAGGTGCCATTATTTAATCGGTGAAATGATCGTGGATAACGAGCCATTTTCTATCGTGGAAAGTCATGTAGGGTTTCGCCGGTTTGTCAATAATATTTTACGCAGTACGAGATACCAAGCCGAATATATTTTAGCGAAAATGTAATTCCAGATATATATAACAAAGTGGTGAACAATATCAAGTCAAGATTGGCACCGGTCAACCACATCTCTTTTACTACAGACATGTGGACATGTCAATAACAAAACTTGTTTCCTCAGTTGTACTGCCCATTGGTTAGAAGAAAGTTATATGCTTGGTCATGCAGTGCTAGATATAAAGTTTTCCCAGAGAGTCATACGGCAAAACATAAAGAAAAGCACTCGATTCGGTTTCCGATTGGAACATACCAGCTACAGTACGTGCCGTTGTACATGACAATGCAGCAAATATAACAAAAGGTGTGAAAGACGCAAACTTCCTTCTTTTCGTTGTTTTATTCACACTCTGCAATTAGTAATTAATGACGCTATAGACGCTAATACTTCTGTTAAAGAAACAATTTCTGCTGCTCGACGAATCGTGACACATTTCAATCACAGTGGTTATAACAAACTTCTGATTCAAGAGGACAGCCTTCAAAAACAAACTACATCAAGATGTTATTACCAGATGGAACTCAACTTATTATTTACTGGAACGTATTATTGAACAGAGACGAGCTATTTCTGTCTACTTCGCAGAATCTCGAAATTGAATTTTGAAAACTTGTCAAGCGATCAATGAAATAGTGTTGCAGTTAATCATATTATTGAAACCTTTTGAAGAAGTGACGAAAATAACTAGTAGCACGTATTCTCCTATTCCGATGTAATTCCGCATGCTGTCACATTGATGAGATATTTACGAAAAGAAGAACTGTCAGGAAAACATATCAAGTTGATGATTTTAGAAATGCCCTCGTAAACAATATGAACAAAGTCGCGTTTCAATCTTGAATATTTGTTTGAAAACAGAACTTATGTCCTTTCGACCTAGACCCAGCTACAAAATCAACTTTTATAATGCTATCAAGCAGATCAAGCTCATAAGGCTGTCTAAGAAGCTCTAAAAATATCGCTAGACACAGAAGATGATGAACTTGTCATTGATGCAGAGCCAGAAAAAAAAGCTAGAATGATAGATAGAGATCATACTGCTTCTGAAGCTCATAATCTATTCTGGGAATGTTTTGAAGAAGCCGCTGACGCATCAACTAGTTACCAGCCTAATGATCCTAAAAATTCCGCTGCAGCAGAGTTAGATCATTACTTAACGTACCAAGGGCCGCAAGAGATGCAAATCCATATAAATGGTGGGTTTCTAATAAGTTCATTACCCCATCTTGGGAAATATTGCGGCTCAATACTTATCAACTCCAGCCAGTTCAGTTTACAGTGAACGGCTTTTTCAGAAGCGGGCTTAATATATGAAGAGCAAAAGGAGCAAACTAGACCCAAATAGGGCCAAAAGCTAGTTTTGCATCACAATCTTCCTCTCTTAAATTTTAAATATTAGTAAGATCATAATTTCTATTATAGATTCTTATTACGTTTTCAATATTTCTGCTGTTTGTCATGTTCCTGATGTTTTAATGTGTCTAATATAATAATAATGATAATAACTGGCTTTTTGTCTTTATTTTTCCTGCAATATAATTAAGGCCGAGTACTCGGTACTCGGCCCTTAATATTCGGTGCTCGGCCGAACCTAAAAACGGCCGAATCCGCCGAGTACCGAATCCAAACCGAGTACTCGTTACATGTCTAGTAAAAGGTTCTCAGCATACGTGCTTGTAAATCACCTTTACTTGTTTTAAATTTAAAAAAAAATCTTTGTATTAGAGAAATATTCTCGATAGCGAGCGTAGATTTCTGATGATGCTGTGTCCTATCAGCGATCTGTGAAGCGTCAGCAGCAAAATAGATGTTTCGCGTTCATTTTCCGTCAGCATGTTTTCAGACCCTCGACGGTCAACCAGGGCCTGGTATACCACCCCCCCCCCACCATCCCCGTCCATTTAAAATAATTAGAATGTTTACACTTTTGTTAAAAGAATTTCGTATAAGCTATTTTCCTTTTCCAATTTTGCTCGCCTCTGAACGTAATCAAGTTTTGCTTAGCCCACATCACGCTGGTTTAATTTGTCACGCAATAAAACGATTTATTAAAAACTGTATACTCACATCATACGTCTGGCAATTACTTTAGCGGCTTTTCATTTTAAATATATAACATAATATGTATTTATTTTATTAACGCTGTTTTATTTATTTATCTAAAACTTTATATTCACATGGTTAACATTTTTCGTAATATATTTTATTTTTATTTTTCAGACATTTAGGTTTCCCCACGATTTTTTCCTTCACCGCCGAACACGTGGTAGATTAGCACTTAAATTTCTTTTTCATTGGTGTCGGCGGGTATCGAACTTGGGTTGCACGCGTACTGTTAAATTTACAGCGAGCGCTCAGCCCCTGAGTTACCACGGCTCACGGCTCACGTGGTATATAGGCCGTCTTAATGCCTGAGGGATTCTCTAGCAGTCTACCTTGGAGTGATGCAGAGATAAATGAAGTAAGTGTAAGGAAAATTTGATATGAAAATACAAAAGTGTTTTATACTAAAGTGACTAAAATGTGTGGTGTCGGCTTAATAGCATCTATCATCCTATGTTGAGGTCTGGCTTTGTACCATCCCCTTGCCTGCTTGCCTGTCGAGATTTAGTGTTGTAAATACTGAGCTAGTTTTTTATTTCATAAAACTAAAGTGCCGTGGTGCTGCGCTCGCTGTAATTTCACAGTACGCGAACAACCGGGGTTCGATCCCGCTGGCACAAATGGCAAAGGCAAAATTTTAAGCGCTGATTTACCACGTGCTTGGCGGTGAAGGAAAACATCGTGAGGAAACCTGCATGTCTGAGAAATAAGAAAAAAAATATTTCGAAGACATGTGAAGTTCGCCAACACGCATAAGGGCAGCGCGGCGGACATTTTCTTGCTCTAAAAACCCTCTCAGAAATGAGAGAAGGCCTGTGCCCAGCAGCGGGACGTATATAGGCTGTAAATTTAACTCTACTAAAACTAAAGTGACAATTATCGTCCACTTAATGTTAAATGGCTTCAAGGCTTCAACATTTAATGCGTTGTAACCTCTGAGGACTAAGATGGAAAACTCACTGCCTGTAATAATACTGCTCCTGTTTACCCTTCAGACTAGAACACAGCACTGTTATTTGGCGGCAAAAATAGGTAAGAGAGTGGTATCTACCCAGACGGAATCTTAGACAGAAAAAGGTAGGTATCCTACCGGCTAGTAAAAGTCACAGACTGAGAGAATTTCATAATTTTCAAGGGATTTTGTTCAATGTTCGTTGCAGGTGATCACGATCTACACTAGACCCTTATTTTTTTTGCATTCGTAAATTGCACATAAACACGTAGACCCGGAACAATTATCGGTAGGCCATACAAATACCTGTTCCACAAAGAAACAGAACCCACGGCCGTCGACGTCCGTCATATGACGTCCAAAGAAAGAAAAATAGTAAATATACGTGATAGAGCTTGGTTCTAAAGCTGCAGCTATATTATGGTTGCAACAGGAATGGGTCGGCAAGACAGGTGAAGGACCATGTACTCACAGAATACCAGTAAAATAGCAGCTTAATATTGCTATGTTCCGTATGGTTAGTTTAGAGAAACGGAGGTCCTTTTTCGTAATTCGCGGCATTCTATGTTAGTCCTCAGGGGTGGCAACGGTTAGTTAGATAAAGGTGGATTGTATGCTCGTTTTTCACTCTTATTCTATAAAAAAAAATATTTTCAAATCAACACCAAACAGATACCGGCAAAAGTCTAACTAATTTTTGCACGCTATGTAACATATTATTTACATATTATGTATGTAAATGAATTTTGTAATTTAGTTTTCATCCACTTCCAGACGTCAGAATAATCAGATTTTTTCAGGTACTAAGAAAGAATGACAATGCAATGAAGTCACGACTATGACCTCATATTGTCACTAATATCATCACAACTCGCGATCAACGCGTGTGGCTTTAGTTTTTTTTACACGCTTTATATTAGATTGCCTTGTATGTATCTATGTACTCGTAAGTGTGCATAAAAAATTGGTTGCCTGTAAAGTCGGTATACGGGCGAAAGTTTTACGTGACAACGACTTTGAGTGGTAAAATAATTTTATTATGTCTGTCTCTCGCTCTTAGGCGGGCTAACCATGCCCGAGTGGAAGGGACGCGTGCCTCTCCTCGCTCTCATTGTGAGCGCATAACGTGAGCGGAGCGTAACGCAGTTTCTTGAAGTGTCACCCGGCAAACCAATTTATAAGACGTTGTCACGTCAAAATGAAATTTTATAATCCAATTTTCACTTCACCCACTTCTAAACGTCAGACTATTCTGAAATTTCGCAGATGTATTAAGAACTTACATGTGGCTCGAGATTGCGCATTGTGGCATTCCTTGGGGAAGGCATATGTTTAGCAGTGGACGTTTGAAGGGCTTTAATGATGATGATGATGATTAAGAACTTCATTCTAGAATCATCTATCATTTTTAGGTTCAAAGTAGTCCACTGCTACTTAAATTTTACTATCCGCTGGGCTATAAACTGTAATATAATTACACGCTGCTACTACTACTGCAGTTTCAAATTAAGCAAAAGGTATTCAGAGCACGCGGAGCCATGAAAATTAATATCGCGTATATCGGAACGAATACGCGTATATCGTGCCAGTGATGACCTATGGTACTGAGACGTGGTCCTTCACTGCTGGCCGTATGAGGAAGCTCAAGTTCGCTCAGCGAGCTATGGAGAGGGCTATGCTCGGGGTTTCTCTGCGTGATAAACTTAGAAACGAGGATATCCGCAGTAGAACCAGAGTGACCGACATAGCCCAACGGATTAGTAAGCTGAAGTGGTGGGCCGGCCATATAGCTCGAAGAACCGATAACCGATGGGGAAAAGGTTCTGGGTGGCGGCCTCGTACCGGCGAACGAAGTGTGGGGCGTCCCCAACTAGATGGAGTGACGACCTGGTAAGACATGCAGGAAGTCGATGGATGCAGGTGGCTCAGGACCGTTCTTTGTGGCATTCCTTGGGGAGGCCTATGTTTAGCAGTGGACGTTTGAAGGGCTTTAATGATGATGATGATGATGATTAAGAACTTCATTCTAGAATCATCTATCATTTTTAGGTTCAAAGTAGTCCACTGCTACTTAAATTTTACTATCCGCTGGGCTATAAACTGTAATATAATAATTACACGCTGCTACTACTACTGCGGTTTCAAATTAAGCAAAAGGTATTCAGAGCACGCGGAGCCATGAAAATTAATATCGCGTATATCGGAACGAATACGCGTATATCGTTGCCAGTGATGACCTATGGTACTGAGACGTGGTTCTTCACTGCTGGCCGTATGAGGAAGCTCAAGTTCGCTCAGCGAGCTATGGAGAGGGCTATGCTCGGGGTTTCTCTGCGTGATAAACTTAGAAACGAGGATATCCGCAGTAGAACCAGAGTGACCGACATAGCCCAACGGATTAGTAAGCTGAAGTGGCAATGGGCCGGCCATATAGCTCGAAGAACCGATAACCGATGGGGAAAAAGGTTCTGGGTGGTGGCCTCGTACCGGCGGACGAAGTGTAGGGCGTCCCCCAACTAGATGGAGTGACGACCTGGTAAGACATGCAGGAAGTCGATGGATGCAGGTGGCTCAGGACCGTTCTTTGTGGCATTCCTTGGGGGAGGCATATGTTTAGCAGTGGACGTTTGAAGGGCTTTAATGATGATGATGATGATGATGATTAAGAACTTCATTCTAGAATCATCTATCATTTTTAGGTTCAAAGTAGTCCACTGCTACTTAAATTTTACTATCCGCTGGGCTATAAACTATAATATAATAATTACACGCTGCTATTACTACTGTGGTTTCAAATTAAGCAAAAGGTATTCAGAGCACGTAGAGCCATGAAAATTAATGTCGCGTAACGTAATATCGGAACGAAGAGCGCTAAACGCTTGTGAATGCCTCAAATTAACAATAGATTTATGTAAATAAAAACGGGACGATGAATTTGCAACGATACTATTTATTTGGACGTAAAAGGGCCTCTTCACTATTGTGGGAACTTAGAATGTGTGATAGTTGGGTTTGGCAGAAGAAGCATGTGAGTAAAATTAATGCTTTAGAAATGCGGTCATTAAGGAGTGTGTTAGAACTGACTTTGAATCATAGGGTACGAAATTGTGTAATAAGAGAAAGGTGTGGTTCGCAATGACATGATGCGACAAGAGAAAAATCCTAAATACAAATGTAGATATTATATACGAGTATGTCAATTTTAAAGTATAAAGTACCCTAAAATACCGTGGACATGAATTCATGTCCAGATTTACGTGACCGTTGAGTACCGCAGATATGAATTCATGTCCACATTACGTGCTGCTATTTTCGTCTTAATTAATATAAAAAACAGGATATTTTCAATTAAAAACTATTTCATTCGATTCTGAACGAACTAAAGAGTATTCCCAAGTTTTATACTCACTCGGCTACATAGACAAATTAAAAATAATAGACAGTCACTTTCGGTAGTTGGTGATGTTAGTTGCGTAATTGTTTTCTTTTGTGTTTGTGATTTTATTGGATTTTCTCTCAAAAACTGGTAAGAATTGTTAATGATCTTTACTAGTTAAGAGCCGAAGATATTCATTTCTTGACAGTGGCGCAGTGTCTAAACAAGTGTTTGTATGGCTTACAAATAATTATTGTTCCAGGTTAAAGATATACAGGAGAAAATCCTGGGTGGATAATCTTTTTTATAAAATAAAATGTTATAGCAGATGGGTGTACATACAGCATATAACTGAATTTTTGGAGTGAATCTGGTTCGCTGGGAGGATATCAGTTCAGGACTATCTACACAGATTTTGTGTGAACCATCTGTAGAAGTGCACGTCGGTCTGCCAATCGCAATATTGCATAATAATTTATTTATGTACGTTCCCTAATTGCAAATTAGATTCCAGGCATTCATTGAACGCAAATTCACGTAAATTAAATTGGCGTAGGATGATATTGGAACAAGAAGTATTAAACGCTTAATGACTGAAGTGATTGCTTCAATGTTCAAACTTTAACTCAAACAATTTATCAAAGTCCACTGCTGAAAATATGTCTCCTTCATAGATTGTCTCACAAGAGGGATATTTGCCATGGTTGCCACCATGGCAAATATCCCTCTTGTGAGTGGCTGAAGACGCTGTTGTCCATCTTCTAGTTTATTTTCCTCTTTCCCCTCTTACGACACCCACGGAACGATATGGCATAGTGAATATTCTTACACCGCCACTACACGGTCAAATAGGCTTTAATAATTACACGATAGACAAAATTAATACTTTTTTAGATTATTGTTTATAAAACTTAAAAAAAAGTTTAATAATTAATAAGGCAAATATTTTCCATACCATAACGGGTAGTACCTTAATTGCTGACCCATATCAGACAGTTGAAATAAGACCCGAAAAGTAATCCTTACAACGTTGACTTCATAATTTCGAAAGACATACGAAATTTCCCAAGTGTGTAACTGACAGATCTCATACGATATTCTGTTCAACATAATATACCAACAGATTGCTTCACGCAGTACCTACCATGAGACAATTCATCCAAATCGTCCTAAATTTATTCTGGTTATATATTATATGGAGTTGGGTTGACACCTCCATTTATAAACTACATAACATTATTTAAATTTTTATTTTTAGTAGTGTTCTAAAATTTGGTCGATTTTCTATTTTAAGTTAAATTAGATTTTTAGTATTTATATAAATTAAGCATTTAATGAGAAGTAAAATCTGACTTCAAGAACTAAAAAATAAATTCTGGAATTGGTGTTATGACATAGTGTGTAGAAGAATATTCCCTGATTATTTTTAGATACTTGAAGACGGCGTACATTTAATTTTTGACCCGTTTTAATGGACTGAGGAATACCACAAACTCAATGTGACAAATTGAATAAATAGGTACATTAAACATTTCATCCCTTATTTTTCCACCTTTAGAAGTGAAATTTTACCTCACACATCACTATTTAATACTAGCGATCCGCGTGATTTCTTTTAAATTGTAAATCTAAACCATCCAGGGACCCACCCAAACACACTCAAAGAAATTCATCAGAATCGGTTGAACCAATTTTTGGCAAAAGCAATTAATTTCTACATATAGAGATAAAGAATCATGTAATTTATAATGCATTATTAAGTGATGGAATTGTTATTACTCTTGTGGCTTTCAAAGCTTTTCATGTGTTACAATACAAAATGCTTAAAGATCTTCTACCTATCACTAAAAAGTATGAACATTAATTAGTTAAAAACCACTAATACTCAGCATTTTGTCGTGGCAGTCTTTTTTCCAAATGATGCCTCGTTTAGAGGCGAAACACGTGTTGTAATATCAACGGTGGATTGTTTCCTAGCTTTGTGGCAACAGTGTAGTCGGATGTAGTGGTTTTGGGTTTAGTGGTAGCAGTGATTGTGCACGATTAAGAATCAAATTATTCACGAGATTAGAATCAAAATGCATTTACGTTGTCACCCCTAAGGACTAAGTTAACTTGACTCAATGCTTAGTAGAAATGGGTCTCCGTTTCTCGTCACTCGGCATGCCATAAACAGCAGCAAAATGTTAATATTTCACGCTGGTATTTTGTGCGAGCACGGTCCTTCCTCAGTCGAGCCGACCCACTCGTGCTGCAACCATAATATAACTGCAGCATAATAGTGCTCTACGTATAAACGCCAACATTTACTTGCTTTAACTTTATTTAATCCATTTTATATATAGCATAAACAAACATACCGAAATCACGACCAATAGCACCTCTTATCCTCAAATTAGCAGACATTGACAAGGGTCAACAACGCAGACCCTGATTTCAATCCCAAGATCTCTTATCACTGTGTGTATATGCACAGATCCTAAGCTTGCATATATTTTGTCTCGATTTATTTGAAATAATATATTATTGTCCAAAGTTTATAATCAAATACCCTTATTGGAATTTTAATTACAGGGCTGATTTTTAATCTTGTGATAAAAGTTATCCATTTAATAAATTATAATCTGACATATAAAAGTAATACAAGTGAACTGTTTTATTCATAGAACATACAATACATACATAAAGAGGGGTAGGCAGAGACTACGGACAAATTCACACAACTGTAATATTTAATTTGTTTGTGTTGTATCTTTTCCTATAAATAACTCTTATCTGATGATTGAAGAACGGTGAGCAGGGGTTCATAGTCAAAAGTAAATAATATTTTATTCAGTTTAGGTTTGTTTAAGAGCGAGACCCTCTACAAAGAACAACCAACAAGAAACTGGGTCTTTTTAGAAAATTGATAATGCCAATTCACATTTATGTACAACCATTTAATAAATAAAATATAAAAAAGTCATTTATTTCTGAGCATGTCCATATTTTGTAAGCACCTTACATACTAACCAAATAAAATATACGTAAGGACGTCTATGTTAGTATGTGATATATGTAGGCCAGTGAATATCCTCAGCACCACTGACTCTCGACATACTCTTAAGGATTCTGTTGGGGCTAGCCCTTACTCGACGTACCAGAGTTAATGACTTTTTGCGCATAATTGCATAAAAGTCATCAACCCTTGCATCGGCAAGTTACACACAATATACTGTATTAAGTTAGGCACTGGCCTTCTTTCATTTTTGAGAGGCTTTTAGGACAAGAAAGTTTCCATAATGATTTCTTATATTTACGCGAACACTACACATTGAATAAAACTATTTTTACGGATTTTATCGCGTTTAATTTTACCCATGGTCAGTCCCCTGACCATGGGTGCTGTAAAGCACCCGAAACGTCGGGAATCAAAATTAGTAAAATTAAACGCGATAAAATCCGTAAAAATACTTTTATTCAAAGAAAGTTTCCACCGAGCTGTCCCAAAGCGTGTTTGTGGAGTTCACATTTCTGCAAAATACTTTTTTAATTTCTCAGACATGCATGTTTCCACGCAATGTTTTCCTTCACCACCGAGCTCGGAGTAAATCAGTGCTTAAAATTGTAATTTAGCACTTTATTGGTGCCGGCGGAGATCGAACCCGGGTTTCTCGCGTTATGTTGGTATTACATTTTACTCACACCAGCCAATTGTTCATACCGTCTAGTGGTGGTGAGAATATCCACTACTCTATGTCTTCCCGTAGGTGTTGTAAGAGGCGACAAAGGAAAACAAACCAGGATATGGGCAGCAACGTCTTCCTTATAACAACTATTAAATTAAATAAACTGCGGTTGCCGACCCGCCTGCCAAGCTTGGTAACAATGGCAAGTATCCATCTTATGAGGCAATCTAGACCTATGTCCAGCAAAATATTTGATTGTCTGTTATGAATGAATGAATGAATACCGATCACAAGTGCTCCAAGTAGTCGTCAATTTTATAATAGTCTTACTAGACGAGCTTACCGTATGTTGGTGGCGTAAAAGAAACCATTAACCATTACGTCCCGTGAGAAGCGTGAGAAGCGACAGTTCTGTATCGGGAAAAAACGCTATGGCTACTCCCCTCCGGTCCGCCGGTGACCCATGTTTTTTTTTTAATAGGATAAGGGTGACAAACGAGCACACAGTCCACCTGATGGTAAGTGATTACTGTGACCCATAGACATCTACATCTACAACCGTGAGGACTACGATGGAATGCCCCTTTTCCAGTAAAAAGGGTCTCCGGTTCTCTACACTCACCATACGAAACACAGCAGCGTTAAGCTGCTATTTTACGCTGGTATTCTGTGAGAGCGTGGTCCTTCCCCGGTCGAGCCGACCCATTCGTGCTACAACTATACTACTGATATAGCTGCAGCATAGCTCTACCACGTATAAAATGTTGCTCTATGGATTAAGGCAACTTCTCCCTAAAACATGAGAGGCCCAAGTTCATGACTTTAATGGGCTAATGAAGCAGTAACAATTAAGGCAACGTCGCACTAAGCGATTTAATATACCCTTGACTGTGTCCGATCAATAAAAACACGATATCAGGCAGGCTGAATTATTTTTTAAATTCACACATTTTTAAAATGTTATGTAAGTAACATACAAAGGACACAATCGTTTCGTACGAATGTTTTTGTTTTATAGAATAATAAGGGCGACAAACGAGCATAAAAAAAAAATGCTGCGGCCCATAGACTTCTACATCTATCCTAGGTTAAGAATAAAAATGCAAATGCGTTGTTACCCCTGAGGACTAACATGGGATGCCACGTTTTCAGTAAAAAGGTTCTTCGATTCTGTACAATTAAATATTTTTTGGATTAAAGAAGATAAACAAGCATACGATCCATCTGATGGTAAGTAGATGCTGTGCACCGTAGACATCTACATCTATCGTCGATTAAGAATCAAAATGCAGATACGTTGTCATCCCTGAGGACTAAGATGGGATGCCTCGTTTCCGATAAAAAGTTTTTTTACTGGTGTTTAATTGTATTTACATTAATTAATATTAATCCTTCTCAAAACATGCGACAGTAAATTGTCTTGCAATGCAACTAATGGTTTATTTAGTATAACGTTATTGCCAACAATGCAGTTTAATCCGTTTATCTGAACATGACAGGACGTTTGATAACTAAGACAATGAATATTCATATTTTAATCACAAAGCCCTGTGTCTCAAGTATCTAAGGTAAGTTCAGCAAGATTAGATACAAAATATTAACACTCTGACCTTTACGGAATTGCACTGCAAGCGATTTCTCTTTGTCACTGTTTTCTTTCTCTTACATGCAATCACTTCAGAAGAGGAAATTGTTGTCGTTGTGTGATTTGTGCGTACTACAAAGCGATTGGTGCTGGAGTGCTTTTGGAACGCGTTGTAAATTCAAGTTTATTCTTGAAATATAGTCGAAGTGTAACGGTTTGTTATCGTTTCTGTATTTTATTAGGTTTGTTTTATAAATTCGTTGTCTTTATTAATAGTATTGTTTTTTTTAACTAATTCTTAAAAAGAATTTCTCAAAAACAGCAAACATATGAAATTTAATTTTATTACGACGAAGAAATATAAATATTTCTTTTTATTTCTTTCCACTGTATGTTTTTTTTTGTTACATACAGCGTAACTTTGTGATATGCGATATCTTCGCCGGTTGTGAACCGATTTAATGATCAATTTATATTTCAGAAATGAAATACATCTCTAAGGGTGGAAAAATAGGGAATGTTTTTCCACAAAAAAATTTTTGGAAAATTACTAGGGAATGAAGTTTTTACTGTAATTATTAAGACAACATTCTAGTTGTTACCTTGAGGTTGTGATATTTTTATTACTACTCAATAGGGTCAAGAAATTAAACTTCAAAAATACAATAAATTAATACTTAATACATAATACTAGGTTGGTCAATAAGTTTTCGGAATAGGACACTTGTCAATGAGTTAAAGAAATGCGTTCTATTTTTTCGAATCTTAAATTCGTTAGTAGCCAATAACAGAAAAAACTAAATTAAAAACTATACCCAATTTATTTTCAAACTTCACATTTGGACTTACACGTAATGATCGATTATTTAAGTAAATGAGAGACCATAACCAGAGATTATTACGCATAATTAATCAAAAAAAAACTACGCGAAGCACTAAAGACTAAAAGTAGAGGAAATTGCGTGCTGGAGTGCTTTTTCATTGTGATGATGCACGTGCTCATCAATCTGATGTTGCAGGCGCTGCCATCCGAACTGTCACTTTTAGAGTCACTTCGGTGTCTGTGTATCTATGTCAGTTTGTCAAAGAATTTTTGAATTCCCAAATACTATTGGATCTAAATGATTGAGGAACACGTGTAAGTTTTCAGAATTGCATTAATATCAATTCTGAAAAACATCTACAATTTTTATATTGGACGTGTCTTTCGATATATCCATAAGAAAGATAAATTGTCTTGGAATCAAAATTTACTATTATTATTTAGTCTTTATATTCATTTATAATTAAAGTTAATTTAGTTTTGACAAAATAATGATGTATTCATGGTCTTGTATGCGATATTTGATTCATATCATTGTTCCCATTTTTTTTGATTGGCACCATAAAATATATTCTGGTATTTTTCTACGATCGAGTAGACTTAAAATTTCATAAATGCAGTTCTGATGCAAACAACCAAACCCAAGCATACTACTGCAAGATTTCAAGATACTGTATGCCCATCCTACGTAGATCGGACCAAACATTATTAGTTAAAAGTTGATTGTAGTCTTCGTAAACTATGATCAGTACGTTAAACAACTCAGGACCCCCGTCTCCATGGGTTCTTTATAGTGCCCTAACCGTCAGGAATTAAAAAAAGTTAAAATTAAACACGATAAAATCCTTAAGATTACTTTTATTGCAAATGCAGTTCTATTCGCAGTGAACGTGGGTAGAACTACATCCATGATCGGAAGCAGAAAATTTTTGTTTGCCTTGTTATGGCGGCTAAAGAGAATTCGCTACCTCATATGTTGGACTTGTACTAATTCCAATAAAACCAAACTAATTTACATCAGCTCTAGTAAAACAGAAGCACTTTAGATTAAAACTTATAGCACACAACCATCAATGTCTACATCTAAAACAATGAAATAACACTCTGCAATGTAACTGTGACACCATAGAACAATTAAGTAAATATACATACCTTGGACTCGTAATCGACGATCTGCTAAACTGGAAGGAGCATATTAACCATGTGAGTGACAAACTAAGGGTAATATTAGCCAATTCTCAATCATAAAATCTAAAATACCTTATAAAACACTTCTACTACCCTATAAGTCCCTGGCTGAGTCTATAATATCCTATGGGTTACAGCTACGTATACTAAAAAGAATAGTTCCTATAAAATAAAAGATACCTTTAAAATTACCGTAAGCTCTTTGCATTTTGTAAAATTTTACCAATTCATGAAAAGTAGAACTTACTTTTATCACAATATTATTTTACTGAAAATCTACAAAAACTACACAAAATTATTCAATCCGTAGACAAGATAACCTTAGACTACAACTACCTTCTTATAATAACCTGTATGGTAAAAAGACGATTAAATTACATAATACCTTACCTAATTAACGTTATACCTAATGCTATTAGAGAAAAAATAACATATAAAAATCTAAAAACATCTTGAAACAATATTTTCTACAAATAAACAAAAATACACATAACATACATCAGAATTTTAAGCATTACTTACACAATAATACACATTAACTAATACATTTGAACATAATTATATCTATCTACATAATATAGTTACAGCCTATATACGTCCCACTGCTGGGCACAGGCCTCTCATTTCTGAGAGAGTTTTAGGCAAGGAAATGTCCGCCGCGCTGCCCCAATGCGTGTTGGCGAACTTCACATGTCATCTATTTCTCAGACATGCAGGTTTCCTCACGATGTTTTCCTACATAATAGCAATTAATAAATTCACGTAATCATATACATAATATAAACACTAAAATATTAATATATATAATATGAAAACAAAATTATCCACATACAAAACATATACATAAACTAAACATATGTAATAAATAATAAACTAACAACACTATATAATAATAATCACAAACCACACTTTATACATCATTCTGTAGAATAAAAAAGTATCAATTAATGAAGACAGAGCTGCATAGGAACGTCCACAAAAGGTTTTTACATAACTTTATTTTATGATATACCCGCATGGTGTTTATAAAATGTGTGGCTGTCTTATGATTGTTTCTTAAATATGTATATATGAAGTGTGTAGCAAATATTGTTATAAATAGTTTTAATCTTTATTATTGCATATCGACGGCGTGGGTGTACGGTAAAACTCAAAGAGTTTATGTTAACACCTTATTAATTGTTATACTTCCTACTGTCTATGAAATAAATAAATAAAAATAAAAAAATAATATCGTTCCGTGTGTGTCCTAAGAGGCAATAGAGAAAACAAATAGGAGATGGGCAACATCATCTTCCTGACAACAGTTCAAAATAATAAAGGCTGCGGTTGCCAACCCGCCTGTCAAGCGTGGCAACTATGGCAAATATCCAGCCTATTTGACAATTTATGGGGGAGAACTATGTTCAGTTCAGTGGATTTTTGATAGGTTGTAATGATAACGATGATGAGTTCTATTCTTTCGAATCTTTGCTACCTTTAATATTTACGGTAGTGTGAAACAAAAAGTAACATCTCCGAAAATATGAATGAAATAAAAACCAGCAGCCTACATACATGTCACTACTGGGCACAGGCCACAGTACTTTTGGCCAAAAACAGTGCCAACGCGAGATCACCTCAACTGGGGAACTTCTCATATATGCAGGTTTTCTTTCACCGCCGAGAACGTGGTAAATCGACACTTCAAATTGCAATTAACATATATGTAAAAATATATAATAATGCTTATGTACTATAAAATTTACGTTTGGATCAGTTTGATTACCGCCTTTAGTAACAAATAAAATAAAATAAACCTTTGTTTAAGTAAAATCTGCTATCTTTGATATTTAAAGTATTTTTTCGCAACAGCCTGTTTATTTACATATCTCATGTGAGCTATGAAACCAGGACTGTCACAAAATTGACATTGAAATTAATTTGTCTGATAATATGAAAGCTCAAAAATTCAAAAATCTTAAATGACAAACTGATTTAAAAGTCTCATTAAAGGTACAAAACTAAAGTAGCAGCTTACATACGTCTCACTACTGTGCACAGGGCTCCTCATTAACTATAGTGTTTGTGGGCAGAAAAGAGTATGCCGCAACTTTAACTACAACTCAGACATTTAGGTTTGCCCATGAAGTTATTCTTCACCACTTCACCGGATACGTGGTAAGTCAGCACGTAAAATTTCCCATAACATATTCATTTATCCTCAAAGGACTCGTACACGTTTTGCTCCCTTGCCGTGAAGAAATCTCACGGCGAGCTCTCGTATTTCTTTAAATAAAATTCATAAAAACTGAAACAAAGCTTTTGTACGATTGTTGACCATATCTACCTTAGAAACCCAACGATGCTACGAACTATTCCATCAAATAGAGATAAAATCACACAGTGCACTTAATTTCCAATTATTTACATCAGATAACGTGATAACATGAAGTTGGTAAAGTGAAACCTATGCCGACAGACACCCAATATATCCAACTAAAGAGCTTCTCTCTTAATCTCAGTTTTGTGTACACAGTACTGGATACTGTGCACACAAAACACACGTGTTGTGTATAACAGTGTTGTTAGCCATTTTGCCAAACGTGGTAATTGTGGTAAATCATCCCGATAATAGCCGGTCTAGATATTTTTAAGTGCGACAATTTTTGATGCTGCATGAATAAGTATTCAGTAGCATTCTAAAATTAAATTTTATCAGTTACTTATCATTCGTTTATTTAGCAGAAAGTAGAGGGTGCTATATTACATTAATACTATGAAAGTCAAAACTATACTATCTAGTAATATCAGCTATAGAAGGTTGTGGTGCGACTGGCTCAAGAGCCACCCCAAAGCCGGGAACATTTATTTATTATATAAAAAAGGCATAAAGTGATGTTGATTCTGTTAAAAATCTGTTTCTGTTAAAGAACACGCTATCAGCGCCGCTAGCGGTGAAAAACTATTTGACGATATGACCATATTATCATGAAATAGCAATGTTGTGTTTAGTTATTAATATCGTTAAACGATCTCTATTCATTGATTTGGCTAAGCTATATCATGACATGGTCAACAAAAAGTGATAAATATCATGAAATGACAATATTTCACGAAATAATGATTTAACGATTCCGGTGTGGGGTGGAGCAAAGACTCAATTTCTCAACTTGGAAAGAACCCAACGAACCCTTATTAAGGTCATATATTTAAAAAAAAGACATTTTTCCACTGAAAAACTGTATCAAATAAGTGGTCTACTCTCAGTCAGACAATTATATGTTACTATGACAACCCTCAAAGCACACAAATCCCTACCTTTTTACCCATGCATCCTGAAAAAGCGGCGAAAAGATGTTATGACTGTGTCTTCTAGTACCAAAACAGTGTTTGCTAGTAGGCAATTTAGCTCACGTTCTGCATTCCTATATAATAAAATAAATAGAGAATTAAGCATATACGACAAAACGTACAAGGAGTGTAAAAACCTTATACTAAAATGGGTGCAGTCGAAAGAGAAAATGAACATGAAAATGAAAAACGAACCTATGACGAAACTGAATTTTTGCTGGACCGCATTTCATAATTCGCTATTGTGTACAATATATAACATAATACTTTTTTCTCTATACACTCACACACACACTCACACACACACTCACACACACACACATGCACGTGCACACACACACATACATAACACACACACACACACACACACACGCACACACACGCGCGCACACACGCGCGCACACACGCGCGCACACACACACACACACACGCACACGCGCACACGCGCGCACACACACACGCACACACGCGCGCGCACACACACACACACACGCGCGCGCGCGTAATAATATATACTTTTGTAATATACTTTTGTAATTTTTGTCATTTTTGGTTTTTAGAATTAAAAAATGTATGTGTAGATAAGGAAGAGCGGGGTTTCCAAACACAGGCATTACTTGCTTAAATGGAGACCCCAATCAACTATGTAATTAATTTAAGTTTTGTGAAGAAAAATTTTTTTTAATGAGAATTTTGCAATAATTGCAGGCAGACCAGTTTTAATCAGTTTACATACAGAATATAGTAACGTATGAAAATTGTTATTTTTTTAGTTCAAAATATATCAATCTTCATACGTATGATAGATGTCACTATTATCTATTATTTTTAAATTTTAATTATTACACTTTTAAAATGAAATGACGATTAAATTAAACGTTAGGATTTTTTAATAATTTTATAAATATAAATGTAAGTTATTTATATTATTTAATTTATTAGTTACCAACGGCAAAATATAGCCTTTTTCATTTGATGATAGATGGCGCTGTTTTCATAATTAAAACGTATATCGTCAGCGGAGTTTCAAATTGTTATGCAAAGGTTAAAACTGATTACAAATATGATATTTATTTGAAAAACCACCCGTCATCCCGCCTATTAACTAACATAATCATATATAATAGAAAATTTACTTCTAAAGGAAGAAAAATACTTAACCTTATTTTTTAAGTTCCGTAATCGGATAAAAAGTAGCCTATAAGTTGCCCCGAGTTACTAACTATCTACATATTTAATTTAATGGAAATCGGTTCAGTAGTTTTTGCGTGAATCGGTAATACACAGACAGACAGACAAAAATTCCAAAAACCACTAATTTGGCTTCAGTACCCTTTATTTAGTCCCCTGGACTTATTTTTTCAAGAGTATATTAGAATTGAATCGCATATTGCAGAAAGGACATAAGTCAAACAAAATATAAAAACAAACTTTGTTATACGAAACGTTCCCTACACATAGCCGAACTGAATTATGCAAAAACGGCATTAATCCGTATACTCCAGTACCATCTATCTAACATCAAACTATACAGTTGGTGCAGAAAGGGCATACAGTTTTAGCCTATGCCCTTTTTGCACGATTTCCGTAAAACAGAACGCATTTTTCTCCAAACGAAGTACCTTTTAAAAATGTACATTAATAAATATGTACCTGATACAGTGACAGAGCTCCACCTATTTGCAGATGGGTGTGGTGGACAAAATAAAAATCACACTGTTTTAAAGGTTTTTAATGGCTTTAGTCCAAACTGGGCGGCTTAAGAAAATTATACGCGGCCATTCATTTCTGCCAAATGACCGTAATTTGGGTACAGCAAAACTTACTTTAAAGAAACATGGTTGCATATACAGCCCAGAAGAATATGCAAGTATTGTGGCAGGAGCATCAGAAAATTTCGTCGTAGAAATGATCAAGACTGAAGAGGTTATTGATTTTAAAAACTTTGAAACCCTAGGTAAAGGAGTTGCTGCCAAAAACAAACAGCATTTAGGAATATCCAGTTATATGCAAATTAGTTTTGATATAAATCAAAAAGGAGTTCTTACTGCGAAGCCCTTTATAGATGGTTTGGAAACTCAGACCTTCCGTTTGGCAAAATCTGGAACGCCTCCAACGATTCCAACCTAAAGAGTGTATGCCGGTAATTCAGTACCGATAAATAAAGAAAAAAATGATGATATAAAAAAGTTACTGGAGTATATACCGAGCAACATATTTCTTTTTATCAAAAAGGTATTGCAGGACCATCCACCACAGACAGAAGAGGACGTTGAAAACCTTGAAATTGAGAGAATTTAAGTTTAAGAAATAACATTGTTTTGATTCTATAGATTTTGTTCTTTTATTGCAGAAAAGTCATTAGTCCCTTATTTTAAATTAATTATGTTTCAGAAAGGGAATAAGTCCATATTGGCTGCAAAAAAGGCATTAGTCCAAAAATAGAAATCTTAAATAACTAAGAGACTATACATTATTTTTATACACTTTTAAGACCATTTTAAGTAGAAAAGTAAATAATATATAATGCGTAAATTCAAGTCCATCAACATCAGTAAATTATAAAATTAAAAAGTTTTTACTTAATTCCCTAAAGTTAATTTAAATGAAGTAAGGCCCTTTCTGCAATATGCGATTCAATTACAGACACGACTTTTCTACAGATTTATTATATGTATAGATTAGATTAGATATTATGTAGAAATATATTTTATTTTATTTTTAGAAGTCGATTCTTACTTTTTTTTAAAGTTTTCTTTTCTCTCTTTAACTTATCATTGAACATTTGAGCAAAACCTAATAGTTTTGTGATAAAAATTGATTCTAACTATGTTTCATGAACATTCTGTTACCTAATACATCCCCCACTAATTATGTTACATAAGATGTTTTAATTTTTTAAGTGTAGTACTCCTGAATTTTTTTATAGGATAGGGTGGCAAACGAGCACACAGTCATCCTGATGGTAAGTGATTACTGTGACCCATAGACATCTACATCTACAACCGTGAGGACTACGATGGAATGCCTCTTTTCCAGTAAAAGGGTCTCCGGTTCTCTACACTCACCATACGAAACACAGCCGTGTTAAGCTGCTATTCTGTGAGAGCGTGGTCCTTTCCCGGTCGAGCCGACCCATTCGTGCTACAACTATACTACTAATATAGCTGCAGCATGGCTCTACCACGTAAAAAATATTATTATTTTATAATTATATTATTATTTTATTATTATAAATATATTATTTTATATTTATTTTCTCATCTTTCTAGCCCTACATTAAGCCAAATAATGAAATGATGGAAATTGTTGATCCATTATGGTCAAATGGATAAGCCAAATTCATTAGCAACTTACTCGTTAAATATTTTATGAGCTCTTAACAAAAATGGTAGTAAAAGGTATCGTCAATTCTCAAAGTTATTACAGCAATTAAAAACAAACTCAACAGGACGCCTAAGTACTTTAGACTTCTACAAAGTATTTTACTTCTTTTTAACCAACTTCTAAAAGAAGGAGGTTGTACAATTCGACTGTATGTTTTTTTTTGTATATATGTTACGCGATATCTTCGCAGATAGTGAAACTATTTTAATGATTCTTTTTTTCGTAGAAAGAATTTTACAAGAGTGATTTTTGCATATGAAAGTTAAGTTGCCTCTGATATAGTTACTCTTTATTACATCCCAGTGTCTGCAAGGGTTGAATGATCGAATGACCTTACTTACGGAGAGCTCCATCCTTTCTATCCATCTGTTAGAGTCTATAAAAGCCATATATCATAGATTTCCTCATATTGCCATAGTGCCACTTGCCATGTGTCATTGTCAACCGCAGGTTTTTATTATTTTGAGTTGTTAGAACTCCTTCACTGTAGAATCCTCTATCCATTAGAAATTTTAGAACAAAAAACCAATTAGTTCTACTGCTTAGTATGACATTATAGATTCAATAAATTTAGTAATGGCCATCCATTCTGTTCTACTGTTTTTGTTTTTGTCTTTCAATCATTTTACAGATTTTATTGCGTTTAATTCCAATCATTTTAGAACGAAGTTCTTTATGGTACGGTACAAATTTGGCAGATGGGTGCGAGGCGAAAAAATGTGTAAGATTTTTCCGTCACGACCCCCTTTCTATAGTGCGAGCGAGATGGAATAATATCCATCTCCCTCGTACTTTTTCTTATCTTGCCATGAAATAAATATTATTTTAAATGACGCTTCATTTTAATAGACGCTAGTAATTCATTTAGTTGTATTTGTTAATCAATAATATAATACGTTTATCAATAATAATATACCTACTACGAAAGGAACTTCGTTCCAACCGAGTGTTCCATGACACTCATGCATGTTTTATTTTTACGGATTTTAACGCGTTTTATCCCAATTATTCAGTCAGATCCATATGTAGTATATGAATAAATGTAAAAAATCACTTTGGAATGTTTTGTCACCAATAAAAAGTTCCAATTTCTAGTTCTCGTCACTCACCATACGAAAGATATCTACAAAATAAAACATCGTTGGTGTAACTGTTAGTGATCGTGTAACTTCTGAACGACTATACCTAATGAGATCATATTCACACAATATAATTGTGTTGTCAGACGCTATGCTAGATTTCGATAGATTTCTCTGTAGTTAAGTTATTAACAAAATCTATTTTATAGAACAAAATGATTAATATTCACAATTTATGTTAGTCTAGTGCCAAAGACTAAAAAAAATCTGGACCCGATAGGTAGTCTGTGGTTGAGGTTTATTCTTCATTGTAAAAAATTATTTGCTTGTTTGTAATAGACAGACAGATAGACACTGAAAACAATGAGGTGATCCTGAATTTAGGAATGGAACACTAATAATGTTGGTAAAGCGATGTCCAGGCGAGCAAACTTGCGGGAAAAAACTAGTAAATTGATATAGGTAATTTCTGCTAAAATTTTGAACCTTTGTTATTTAACGTCCCTGAATTCCTGGACCAGCTTTTTAAAACATCTCGTTGTGTACACACGAGATAGGCAAATTTTGCTAAAATACACAAAAGTTAGAGAGAATTTTTAACAATCAAATTTTCATTATGTATGTTTTTCGTGCTACCAAATTACATACAATGTTTCGAAACAAATAATCTAACCAAATAATCAGTAATGATAATTTATTTATCATTATGAGTAGGGGAAAGTTATAGTATATTTAACGTTGTAACTTGAATTTCTTAAATTGTATTAAATACTACTAACTGACCATACAATAGAACTGCATTACTGAATTTATTAAAATTTAATATGTCATACCGAGCATTGTAAGTACGAATTTGCATTGCACAAAAAATACAATAATAAACTCCTAGCCAATTGCAAAAGCAGTGAATACTTCGAGTAAGTTAATTAATTCACTGCTTCCTATCATCCGGAGGTGTCGTAAGAGCCATGCTGCAACTATATTGTGATTGAGGCACAAAAGGGTCAGCCTGACCGGGGAAAGACCACGCTCTCACAGAATCCCAGCGTAAAATAGCAGCTCAACACTGCTGTGTTTCGTATAGTGAGTGTAGAGAACCGGAGACCCTTTCTACTGGAAAAGAGGCATACTATCTAAGTCCTCACGGCTGACAACGCATCTGCATTTAAATTCGCAAACGGAGATAGATGTAGATGTCTATGGGCCACAGCAACCACTTACAGATCCCACTCACCTTGCAGAGGTCGAAGCGGAGGTCAGTGTAAGTCTGCACTACCACCTGCGGGCGACCCCTTAGATCCTGTGACTGTCGACGAAGTCACAGAAGTAATTAAAAGCCTTAAAAAGAAATCAGCACCGATGGCATTACCAACAGGGTACTGAAATTTCTCCCCACGCCGCTCGTTTGCCTCCTAGTAGGCATATTCAACGCTCTTCTTTCCAGCTGCTCCTTCCCGGATGCATGGAAAGAGGCAGACGAAATAGGAATCCCGAAACCGGGTAAACCGCGCAACTTAGCTCTAGTTACAGACCAATCAGTCTCCTCAGCATACTGGGGAAAGTTTACGAGCGACTCATATTGAATCGCCTTCGTAAATACGTCTTCACAAACAAACTTCTTCCAGACGAGCAGTTCAACTTCAGAACCGAACACTCGTGCACCGACTAGTTATATCGCCTCACAGAATACATTCTAAAGGTTTCAAGCTCCCAAAAAGAAGTAGCAGGACCACCATGATCGGTGCCTTCTTCTTCGATGTCGCAAAAGCGTTTGACAAAGTCTGGCACGACGGCTTGCTTTTCAAGCTGTATAATCTCAACGTGCCTGATAAGTTCACTCATACTATCAGAGCCTTTCTTGCCAATCGCCACTTTCGCTATCGAATAGAGGGTACTTGCTCTACAAAGCGTCCCCTCAAGGCTAGAGTCCCACAGGGCTCCGTCCTCTCCCCACTTCTCTTTACGCTCTTCACCAGTGACATCCCGAAGGACCCAGTAGTGAATACTGCTCTTTTCGCCTATGACACGGCACTTTTCGTCGCCCATCATAATAAAAGAATCCTCACCGAGATGCTCCAAACAACTTAGGCGATTAGTTCCGCTTATGAAGAATCCAAGTGAATCCTGAGAAAAGTGTAGCAATATACTTTCAAAGGATCCCCTCTTATAATCGTCAAAACAAAAACCCCAAGAAATCTATAGGTACGATCACACTGTACGGCCGCCAGATTCCCTGGCAATCAACGGCCAAATATCTAGGGGTCACATTCGACCACGGTATGACATTCGCGAAACACTTTCGCAATGTCCGCAACCATCAAAATTCCTTACTAGTCACCTCCACCCGTTAGTTAACAGCAAGAGCAAACTGTCCTTAAGACACAAGCTCCATCTTTACAAAGCGTGCGTAAGACCTATTATGTCTTACGCAAGCGTAATTTTCGCGCACGCGGCCCATAGTCATTTGTACGACCTCCAAGTCGTCCAAAATAGATTCATTTACATGGCCACCGGAGCTCGGTGGTACCAGCGAAACTCCGACTTACACAGAGATTGCCAACTTCCGACGATCTCTGAATATATGCCAATATAATATGCCAATTTTAGTGCAACGTTGCCCTGAATAAATAATCTCTTCTATTTTAGTCGGTGTCTTGCAATGGACGGAGTTAACGCCTTATGGCATTCTCAGACAGTCAACCCTGGAAGAATAAGAAATTAAATAATTATAAAGAAGAATTTGCACTATCGAATTATTTGACATAAAGCTGTATATAAGCTTATCTATTGGTCTAAATTATTTTATACCTTGGTGATATAATATGTCGCTTATTAGTTCTTTTCCACCATCATTATCATCATCATCATCATCATCATCATATGTACTACACATAGGTACATATTCCAATTTGAGCGGGTTCGTTGTTATCGTCACGTTTGGGAAATAAATAAACGATCACATTGCTTGAGTTAATACTAATGCAGCAATGTTGTAGTATTACGAATGTAGATAGAAATAGAAATAGAAAAGGGACAGAGGCTTATTTTGTTAAGAAGAGATAAAAAAACAAAGACTTTTAAATAAGTGTAATTGTAATCAATATGTAACAAAATCCTATTCTGTTCTATTCTTATCCACAACAGTCATATTAGTAAACCGCTGTCTATCGTTTATTCGTGCTTAAACTCCTCCCTGATAGAAAGATTTTAACCCACAAACATTTAAACCCATGATATAACATATCTTTTTAAGTATGCAATAAAAGAATTGGCTATACTTATTACGCTCGGCTGGTAGGCCTCCTCACGAAGCAGGTAAGCCGAGATTCTTGCAATGATAATTCTGCTTGATTACTTCATTTTTGGTTGAATTTTCCGCCATAAATAAGACACCATTTTATCCGTCAAAGTATAGGGTGCACCAGATGTAAGTGATTTTGCCATTTGAAAAAAGTTACAGTTTATATACGTCCCACTGCTTCTCACAGGCCCCCTGTTATTTTTGAGAGGGTTTAGGGCAAGGAAATGTCCACCCCGTTGCTCTAATGCGTGTTGGCAAATTTCATACGTCTTCGAAGTATTTTTTTGTTATTTCTCAGACATGCAGGTTTCCTCAAGATGTTTTTCTTCACTGCCGAGCACGTGGTAAATCAGCACTTAAAATTGCAATTAACAATTCTACATCGCTGTAAGCGATCGCTTAGCCCCTGAGCTACCACGGCTCTTTAAAAAAAATATATAATTTTATTATATATATACATAATTTTATTCTATCATTCTATACTATTCATATTCTATTATTCTATTTTTACGCATATTTTGCCATCTTTTGGGGCTACGGTAGTTTTAAGGCATATCCTTTAATCAACATTGATGATTATAATGTGTGCAAGATCATTGTTCATGTTCCTGATATTTAATTAGTGCTCAATTATTCAAAACCATGAAAATTACCACCAGACCGCTTTTTGGGCATCTGCGCAGGGCGGGATTATAGTGTGCAATAACTGATTTTGGCCCGGAGATTTGAACCTGAGACAACATGATCAACAGCTGCGCTTAATTAATCTTATAGTCCTTACTCTTTATTGTCCGCCTGAATAATCCGCCGCCGCAATCTCGACTAACAGCAATGCATTCATTATTTTAAATAAATAAATTTGAATCTGAATGTCAATAGTATTCTTGTTAAATTCTTTCAAGTTGTTTAAATAATATTAGAAAAGACTTAAATTGTTCAAATAACATTCGAAAACAGAATTAATGTATACATATATAGTAAAATGTGTGTGAACTAAAATCTAATTACATACGTATTAATATTAAACATACTGGATAATGTAATATGGAATGAACTGTATTTAAATAAAAAAAAATAGAATGTGCTTAATTCACTTTCCAAACCAACAAGCCCTGACTCCGATAGGGCTATATGAACCGCATAGGCTAACAGCATTAACATCACAGAAACTAGACTTCCTAAAAATAATTGTTTTAGGTAACAATCAATTAAGCTATATATATAAATACTGTAGGCACAGCGCTCTGCACATTACCACATTACCACATTATGAATGGCATGTAATTTTAAATCAACATCTATTTTGTATATTGTTTTCTAGTCGCATTAAATATGAAATACTTTTTCACGTAAGTACAATAGAAGTTCCTTGTGACATGTAAACAAAAACGACAAAGAAAAAATGTAACATAAACGTTCAGAGCCCACGTAAGATGTTATCTTAATATTATGAAAAAGAGGTTACGTTGTAAAATCCTTTAATCCAAGTGATGCCACTCGGGGGAAATGTTGAATATCATCCCATTGCAGACACATGCGGCGCTTTTATAGCATTTGAAAAAGATTTACGAGTGATATTCTCGTTTATCTAAACCTTTCATTATAGTCCAATCGCGTCAAGAAAATAGTGAGTGAAATAATTTTTGTTCGAAAAGATTAAGTTTATTGGATAAAAATCAGCTTGATTATCACAAATTAAAATAAAGTCGTTTATAATTTATTTTCGGACACGTACTGTGCTCTTCACAGTCATAATTAAATCACACATTTTAAAGCACTTAAAAACAATGTAAATTACACAAATACGAATTCGAGAGACGTTCTCCGCTATGATTTATTTTTAAAATTTACACTTTTTTTTTAAATTTTATGTAAGTAACGCACAAAGTACACAATCGTTTCGTACTAAGGGCTTTTTTACAGAATAAGGGTGACAAACGAGCACACATCCGCTTGCCATCGGCGGTGTTTATTAACGTTACGTTACAAATCAAAATAATAAACGCCATAATGACTTCTTATATTTACGTGTTTTCTACGTGATGGAGCCATACTGCGGCAATATTATGGTTGAAATACGAAAAGGTCGGCTCCACCATTGAAGGACCACGCTTTCACGGAATACCAGCGTGAAATAGCAGCTTAATACTTCTGTGTGCCGTATGGTGAGTACCTGAGACCCTTGTTACTGGTAATGTTAATGGTAATCTTAGTCCTCAGGGATGACAACGCATATTATAAATTTTGATTCCTAATGGAGGATACATATAGATTTCTATGAGCCGCAGCATCCATTTACCATAAGGTTGACTGCGTGCTCGTTTGCCACCCTACTTTTATAAAAAAAAGGAACGCGTGTAATAACTGAATCGCCAACAGCATCGGCAGCACAGTGGACACGGCACGGCACGGAAATCTAATGTAATGGCGGGAAGATTTAATGTAAGGGCGGGACATTTGACAAACTACAAAACCTCGCAAGAGAACACCGATTCATACTAAGGATGATTTGAGAAGCTATTAAAATTTTAAAAATTCCTCATTTCCACAGGAAAGATGGCTAGGTGCTACCATCTGTTTGGAATCTCAAAATTAATAAAATTAAATCCAAGCCTAAACTTGAGAAGAAGCTGAAGGTAACTCATGTTACCTTCAGCTTCTTCTTCAAACTTCTTAAGACGTCTAAATTTAATAATTTATAATTAAAAATTTTGTACAACCGACTTCAATATAAATTATTAAGAATAACTCAAAAATTATTAGTCAGACCTTGATCAAATTTATTAGGGGCCACATGAGAAGCACCAGCTTTCAAATAAAATAAAGAATCATCGAAATCGGTTCACCCAGAAAAAAGTTATGAGGTAACACACATAAAAAAACATACAGTCGAATTGAGTACCGTCTCCTTTTTGAAGTCGGTAGAAAATCATTTAAATAATTTTAATTGTACGCGATAAACGCCATTTTGAATGGGGGCTATTAAAATGTAAAAAAAAAACGTAAACCATTTGTAAACACCATAACATTGCAGCCTTTGTACAATTTAATGGCAATGTTTGGAAAGGGCGACAAATTTAATCAGTAACAAATTTTCATTAGGAACATTGTTTTGTTATTAGTCTACGCAGTGTTTCGTTACTGGAAAATTATTTTTGGTTATATCTTGGAATTGACTTGATTCCACCATGGACGTATAAAAAGGCACACTGAATCTCGCTATACAACTCAGCGAGGCACCCAAAATAAGTCAGCTCGCTTGTACGTACAACGGGTCACGCACATTCACACTAATAATAAGTCTAGCGCCCGCCATTACGCAACAAACGTCGTCCGCGAAGTAGTTGTCATAAGTAAAGCAAAACCAATATGCCGTCTTGCGTCGTTAAATTTTGTAAAATCATAGTGGTCTCCTTTTGAAGTCGGTAGAAAATCATTTAAATAATTTTAATTGTACGCGATAAACGCCATTTTGAATGGGGGCTATTAAAATGTAAAAAAAAAACGTAAACCATTTGTAAACACCATAACATTGCAGATTAATGAAAATATATCTGTAGGTACGTCCGGTGGCCTTTGTACAATTTAATGGCAATGTTTGGAAAGGGCGACAAATTTAATCAGTAACAAATTTTCATTAGGAACATTGTTTTGTTATTAGTCTACGCAGTGTTTCGTTACTGGAAAATTATTTTTGGTTATATCTTGGAATTGACTTGATTCCACCCATAGACGTATAAAAAAAGGCACACTGAATCTCGCTATACAACTCAGCGAGGCACCCAAAATAAGTCAGCTCGCTTGTACGTACAACGGGTCACGCACACATTCACACTAATAATAAGTCTAGCGCCCGCCATTACGCAACAAACGTCGTCCGCGAGAAGTAGTTGTCGTAAGTAAAAGCAAAAACCAATATGCCGTCTTGCGTTGTTAAATTTTGTAAAAATCATAGTGGTTTTATCAAAAAACATCAAGGAATCACCTTTCATAGGTGAGTCAGTAATTATAATCACTTATTTGAGAATATTATGTCTTAAATTAAAATGCTATTTTAGAACACAAAACATGAGTCACGTGATCAGTATTGTTAATTATTTATACGGAAAATTACCGAAATTTGGGAAATTGCTATTTTTACCCACGTTGGCACGGATACGGTATATATGTTTCAACAACCTCTTAAGGTTGTTTTATGTGCACTTTTTTGTTACAATTTTCCTGAAAAATTACCCGATCGATTATAATGCGGTTTTATGCATTTTTTGGCCATAGTCCATTATGTTGCGCTGTAATCGTGATTTTTATTTTTTACTATGTTACCATTTCCTGAAAATTGGACCGATTATAATACGGTTAAGAAGGTTCTTAAATGTGTTTTACGATCATAGTCCACTACAAAGTGCTGCAATCGTGATTTAAATATGCAGGCCTTATCTATCAAAGTTTAAAATTTTTACCAAGTAAAAATTGTTTAGTAAGGATTATTAGGGTATACTACTAAAGAGTACATGATTGATAATAACCCCTGAGAATGAGGTGATCCCTAACATGCTGTTTCTAAATGTTTTCATACTAATTCTAAAATAATATATTGTAAATTAATTTTATATTAATTTTTTGGTTACCTATAATATGTTTATTTGTTATATATTTCGTTAATAAATATTTATAATATATTTCATTCCAATAATATAATACAATTTTTGTATGATTTAACGTTTGTAATAAAATTAATTTAAATCGAAATTAATTAAAATAGAATAATTCGTTTTCAATCAAAATCTAAATCTTAATCAACATAGAAATTATCCGAGTAATTAATCAATTTGTTTTTTTTTTTCAAACAAAATTAAAAATATCAATTGAGCAGCGACAGAAATTAACCTCAAAATTTAAAAATTTATATAAATTTTATACTGAAATATTTATTCCAATAATGATTCATTATTACTCACTTACATTTTTATCAATGATCTGCACTTTTTCAGACACTTATTATCAACAGTAAATATATTTTTTAAATATAATTTTTCCGGAATTGAGTTCAGTTCTCGCTGCGAATTCTCCTTTATGTCTTTTACCGAATGAAAACGGTGCCACGAAGTGGTAATTTCAGTTAAGAAAAGAAAGAAGTCGGCTGGAGCCATATATGGTGAATAAGGTCAAAAATTCGTTTACAATGATGGCCTTGTGCGAAGGCGCATTATCGTGGTGCAAAATCCAAGAATTTTCTTTCCACACATCTGGCCTTTTTTGTCTAATTTGCTCCCTTAAACGCCGCATAACGCTCAAATAATATTCTTTATTTACCGTTTGAACTCCCGGCAAGAATTCCGAGTGCACAACACCGCGATGATCAAAGAAAACAGTCATCATAACTTTGACTTTTGATCGACTTTGGCGTGGTTTATTCGGTTTCGGTTCAGTTGGAAGACGCCACTCCGAAGCTTGTGGACTAGTTTGCATGTCAAACTCGTAAACCCACGTCTCGTCACCAGTAACAATGCGTTTCATGAATGTTGGGTCAGAATTGACTCGTTCTAGCATGTCCTCAGCGACTCTTATGCGATTGAGTTTTTGGAGAAAATTTTTCTTTCTTCTTTTGGGACTAGCCGAGCGGCAACATGTTTCATACCCAAGTGATTATTTAAAATAGTATGGATCGACTCGTGAGACACAGAAAGTTCGGCGGCTATCTCTCTCAAACTTGAATGAGGATTTTCAGTCACAATTTCCTTGACTTTTGCAATGTTAACTTCAGTTGCAGACGTTGATGGCCTACCAGAGCGAAGCAAATCTTCCATCACATCTCGAACACTTTTGAACGCTTTGTACCACTCATAAGTACGTGTTTTTGATAAAGTCGATTCACCGTAAGTCTTCTATAACATTTTCAGTGACTCCGAACATGAAATTCCATTGGCGATGCAAAATTTAAGACAAACTCTTTGTTCGATGTTTTTGTCCATTGTGAAATTTGCAATACACACTAGATATGATATAACTAAAAACAGTACTGTATTTAATCTAAATAACAGATGTAACTCAAACAAAAAAAAAATTAATTTGGATTCATAAACAAATCATCCATTCCCGATACTTTTTTGACTGAATGTATAGCACAACATACGCGCGGCGTTTTCTTTCAATTAAATAGCAAATAAATAGAACAAATATAGGTTAAAACTACAACCTTGCTTTCGCTCGAGAACGATATTGTTTTATCTTAGCAAAAACGTGTCATATACTGCGCAGTAAAAAGCAATTCCTTGATCGGCAGACGATACAACGTCCGTTTTGTTGATATATCACGTACTACACTTGATTGATTGGCATTATTGAGCATGTAATGTGATTTTTTATTATTTGTAACAATATCTCTTCTAAATAGTACCTCCGTTATTCCATTACAGCATATTAAAGTCCATTTCTGAACATAGGCCTCCCACATAGATTGCCTCATACGGGGGATATTTGCTATAGTTGCCAGGCTTGACAAGCGGGTTGGCAGCCGCAGTTATTTTTTTATTTTTAGTCGTTATTACACTACACTACACGGTAATGTGCTTATATTTAATTGCACCTGTATTATTAAAAATTACCTATTTAAAGTATTTTTGTTTTCTCTGCATTAATTGATTTTGAATACTTTTAAACTTTTACTAATGATGACGTTTTAGGGCCTAGGGCAAGCATGGTACAAACAGTGAAGCAAGTGTCGCATACCACTCTCATGTCAACAACTAATAAGTGTAATGCAATATCGATCCTAACTGATCGTAAACAGTGCGGCTGCAACTAGTTTTATTGTACGCATACTTTGACAGAGGGGAAACGCCGCGTCTCATACTTTGACAGAGGGGAAACGCCTGTGTATGGCTGCTCCCATCCGGTCCGCCGGTGGTCCGTGTTGCTCTATGGTGGCGTCATATAGTAAACTTTGTAATCATATATTATTTATTGTAATCGACCTAGATGATGTATGGCAATAGATACCAAAAACTATTGGGAAATATGGTTAACTTTTCATGGTTAACGATCAGCGATGCATTGATGGATATGTGAGTTTGCTTGAAACATTGTGCCATGTTTCGCACTTAATTCCCTTTAAATAATACTTTCATGATTTATTTACACCACTTTTTTTACTGCTTTTTGCACCACTTCTCGCAAAATGAATTTGTAAAAAATAAAAAATTATAACCGTAATTAAGCATGTTCAACCCTCTTGTAGGGTATAAAGTGTTATTAAGTACTTCTTAACTTCCAAAAGCTTCTTGGTCATTAAGATTCAACGTCTTGTAATCTAGAAAGCTATTTAGTTACGTTAGTAACTTTTAAGCCCGAGATCTTTATTATAAATGAATGACAGTTAAAATAAATTCATAATGTATAAACTTTTTTTACATATTTTATTTCTAAAATTGCCAAAAAAACAACGTTTGACAAAAAAGGTATTTTCAAAGTTGAAATAAAGAGATAAATTTCAATAATGTAATTATATGCGACTGATCATCATCATCATCATCACCATGATTTCTTATATTTACGCCCATTCTACATATTAATTGTAAGCTCTAAAACCAACAGTTCATTGTCATTGAAATTAAAGCTAAACTGTGCCGCGGAAAACTAGAAACGTTAGAAGTTTATAGTTATTAAGGTTCCAAAAAACTTACGTTAAAATGCTCAACCCAAATTCAACAGGCTAATGATGTTGAACTGCAATACCATTGCTAGGGTTTCAGCACACTTATTAATCCGTTTTCCAAGCATGGTCGTCTAGGCAATGCTTTCGATTTATGCATGAATGGATAAAGGCTCTGTGATCTTATCCAGATTACATTATAAAAGACCTATCAAAGAAGATATTGACAAGAATTTTTCAGTTTCAGTTATGTATGTTAAGCTAAGGCCAGCTAAGTGTGTTTTTTAACTATTTAGACGACATTTAAGTTGTTACCTTGAACTTGTGATACGTAGGACACTCAATAAGTTTTAAGATATACAAAAATTATTCTAGATACTATCAATATTTATTTTACATCTTTTCAAAATATTCTCCATCATGCTCTATACAAAGTTCCATTCGCCTAAACCAACTCTGAAAACACTTTTGCCAGTCTTGATCTGACAGGTTGGAAATCGCTTCTTCGTATGCAGCCACGGCTTCTTCGGCGCTTGAAAAAAACTTGCCTTTTATTTATTTTTTGACTCTTGCGAACAAAAAGAAATCACAAGGAGCTAAGTCAGGGCTGCAGGGTGGGTGACTTAGAGTTTCAACACCAGATTCCTCAATAAATGCTTTTGTTCTAAGGGAGGTATGTGAAGAGGCGTTATCGTGATGCAGCATGATTCCCCGAAGCCCGGCCTTTGGTCTTCTCTCCCGCACAGCTTGAAAAGCTTTGGGTAATGCAACTGTAGTATACCATTCAGAGTTAACTGACCTACAATTTTCCAGCATTGACGTCGACAAATGTTCGCTCCGCGAAAATAAACTAGCCACCATTTTTTTGCCGACGTTGCGAGGTCTTTGCAGTTTTGTCGGTAACTGTCCTTCTGAGTAGACCCATACCGATGATTGCCTTTTATTTTCCGGATCATATTGATAGATCTATGTCTCGTCACCAGTAACGATTTCTGAAACACGCCTAGATGGCCCGTTTTCAAAACGTAGACGCATTTCATGGCACCAATCCACAGGAGTCTATTTTCGCTTTCGGAGAGCAGACGAGGGATCCATCGACAACAAAGCTTCCTCACTCCAAAATGTTGATGTAGGATGGTATGAATGCTCCCCGAACTAATGCCTACAATCTTTTCGATGTCTGTATATGTGATTCGTCGGTCTTCTCGCACCAACATTTCAGTAGTCCATACATTTTCTGCCGTTACTGCTGTTTGCAGGGCCCAGTTCTTTGGTCATCTTTAAGATTAATTTTACCCTTTGAATTCAGCAAACCACCTAAAAATTGTTGCGCGTGATGAAGCTGAGTCCCCTAATGCTGATTGTAACCGTTGTAAACTTAATTGTTCGGTTAAACCAAATTTAAAATCATAATATATCATAGCGCGCAAATGTTCACGGTTAAGATCCATCGTTTTAAATGAAAATCGCGGGAAGCGTTGTAGGAAAATTAATAGAACTTTGTTTTTTTTTTAATATCGAGCAATTGGCTTATGGAGTTCTATTTTTTTTTAGAAACATATAACACGGGTGCATTCCATTTTTAAATTTCGAGCATCTCAAAACTTATTGAGTGACCTACGTATAGCTTAGTCGACACAAAATGGTAAAAAAACTTAAAAAAGTAAAAACCGACTTCAAAAGCTAAAAATAATAAAATATTTTCCACATATAAGCTTCTGAAGTCGGGACATTAAATGTCTTAGCGTCGACTTCAGAAGCAATTACGTGGAAATTATTTTATTATTTTTAGCTTTTGAATTCGGTTTTTACTTTTTGGAACGAAGTTCTTTATCGGACGGTTCGGGTTTGGTGGATGGGGGCTAGGCGACAAAAAGTGACCCCTTCTGACGTAGTAGTGTAGACGGCCTTGGCGGCTATAAGGAAGCGAGATGGAATAATATCCATTTCCCTCGCACTTTTTCTTATCTTGCCATGAAAGAAATATTATTTTATTTTAAATGAAATTAAAAGACAAATAAATTAATTAAAAGACGCTAGTAATTAATTTATTTGTATTTGTTAATCTATACATACAAATAAATAAAATTGAAGTGTCTGTTTATAATGTCAAAAAAACTTATAACAAAAACACAATTTTAAAAGATTTGTCTGTCTGTCTGTCTGTTTGTTCCTGCTAATCTCCGAAACGGCTGGACCGATTTTGACGGGACTTTTACTGGTAGATAGCTCATGTTATAAGGAGTAACTTAGGCTACTTATATTTTAGAAAAAAATTAAAACCCTAAATTACACGCGGGCGAAGTCGCGGGGAACAGCTAGTCAATAATATTATACATTTATCAATAATAATATACTACGAAAGAAACTTCGTTCTAACCGAGTGTTCCACGACACTCACGCATGTTTTTTTAAGTTTTTTTTTAGTTACCCACAATGCAGAACGGGTCGTAAGGAAAAACAAAACAGTTATAGAAGATCTTTTTATACAATAAGGGTGACAAGCTAGCACACAGCCCACATGATGGTAAGCGGATGCTGCGGCCCATAGACATCTACATCTATCTTCGATTGAGAATCCAAATGCAGACGCGTTGTCACGCCTGAGGACTAAGATGGAATGCCTCGATTCCAGTAAAAAGGGTCTCCGGTTCTCTACACTCACCTTACGAAACATAGCAGCATTGAGCTGCTATTTTACGCTGGTATTCTGTGAGACCGCATAAAATAATACATTATTTTTTAAATACCATAAATCTGTACCTTGTGCGGAAGAATGAAGATAAATTGTTAAGGTTAGAGGC